>WBNO01020335.1:0-72652 GCA_013400575.1 Peucedramus taeniatus | reverse complement strand
TTATTATTATTATTATTAATTTATTTCACAATAGCTGTGTGCTACTGGTCAATCTTTAATTTAGATGTAAACCATACCAAAATCAGGATTCTCTTTGGTATCTAATTAGATATCATTGCTAATTAACAAGTATTAAAAAATCCTTCCTGGGGGTCCTAAATGATGTCTCTAAAAACATTTCATAGCAGAAAAACTCTTAGAAATTGAATTTATTGCAGTCTCTGCCAGCCCACATGTGATCAAACAGCACAAATAAATAAACCCACCTGCACTGTGGCAATAATTGTATTTTCTGGCATGATGTACAGTGGTGCCCTTTTGTGATGTGCAATATTTAGAGGAAAACACAAATTACAGCAAAGGTTTTCAATGTCTCCAACAGCAGCATCTGTACAAATATTTGCCAAAGTAGATTTACAGGAGGGAAAAAAACAAAAAAAAAGACATTTTCTCCAAGGTTTAAATTTGCTGGTAGGTAAATTTGGCAACATTTAATTTAGACAAATACACCTGAATCCACCATGAAGTAAAACTCAACTGTCAAAAATGAGGAGAAAAATCAAGTCAGTGCTTGAAACTCCTTGACAGAGAATGAAAAAATCAGCATTTGAATTTATCACATCAGGATCCTCGTTCAGAGTTATTTCTTCAAGTGTTGAACAGGTGGTTTGGGAGCACTGCATGAAGCTTGTTTTGTACCATCAGTGGTTTTTACTTTAAAAAGCACAAATTCTGCTTAAAGCTTTCCCTAAATTAGGGCTTTTACAAGCTATAAAGTAAATAAATATTCAGGCTACTCACACTATGTAAAGCCAAGGCCAGAGATGAGGTCATGTGATTAACACTGAAAATTTAAAGTTTTGCAACAAATTTCTCTCTTGAAATCATAATTTATTACAGTGACACGTTATTGCACCCAGGATTTTTGGAGCGCTGCCATTCATGCACAGAACCTGATTTTGACAAAGGATTTTATGTGGGAGGAATCTGCATAAATTTAGGAACAAATGGGATGTTTCCAAATTTTATTGAATAATTTGAAATAATTAATTTACCTTAAATGGTGAAAGAACATAAACTATTGAGGGAAAAACTTTTTCATATGATGGACACACTGATATTTATAAGTCAAATCTGTGTTTCAAATAATCCAAATTAATGTGGAAAAGGAGCTTTCCACTTGTCCTTCAAAGCCAGGGAGGATGACTGGGAAGCAAAAGACTCAATGTCCCTGTGGGGATTTTTGAAGGGGTTTGGAATAAGTTGGAGACAGGACTTTTGAGTTTTTTAGATGATGTGGTTTATTTTTCTTATTTTTTATATAGGCAGGAAGGGTGTGTGTGGTTTATATTGTCATAGGATGGTTTAGAAGGTTATTAGATTCTGAGTTAAAGATTTTGAAAGACTTATTGACTAATAAAACACAGTTAACAATGATATTTATGTTTTTGACTTCAAAAATATTTTTGGTTTATGGATTCATGTTACAGTGTAAGTTTTTTTAGTTAATTATGTTATCACACACAAACTTATACTGTTGCATTTTAATTTTTTTGTTTATTTTGTAGCTACTTTTATTTTTTCTATGTCTTAAACTCTAAAATGTTAAACTTTAATTAGCTTAACATGTCTGTGCTTTAAACAATAAATCCACATTCTCGCTTCCAGCACCTCAGTTTGGAAGCCTTTTCCAAGGTCTCAGATCCAATCCTGGATTTAATTTTAAGCTTTGGCTTTCAGGCCCAAAGTTCTCAGAGTTCCCTGCTTTTCGGATCCCAACAGTCCCAGTGAATTATGTCAGGTTTAAAATGCAAATTAAAACTTTGCAGTGTGTTCTAGGTCTGTGGAACAGACTGGCCAGTTCCAAAAGATGACAGAACCATCCCTGAGGATGATGGAATCCTGGCTCCCACAATCCCACCCCGTGCCCGATCTGGGGATGAAATCCTTAACCCAGGAAATGTTGCCATCAGCTTCATCAGATCACTTTTAACCCCAAAAGTTAATCCCATAAGAGGGATTTTTCATCTCCCAACCAGTCCCTCTGCACAGCTGAGTTAGAAATTTGTACATTTTATTGGGACTGGGGCAAGATTCTCCTGCATTCAGCAAATTACCTCAACCTCTATGGAATTCTAGAGTTCCACGATTTCCATGACACAAACAAGGGAGGAGAGCAATTCCATGGGCTGCTTCCTTGGAAACAGCTTCTGCTCCATCCACAGGCTGCCACATGAATCATAAAATCATGGAATGCTTTGGGTTGGAAGGGACCTTAAAGCTCATCCAGTTCCACCTCCCACTGTCCCAGGCTGCTCCAGCCCCAGTGTCCAGCCTGGCCTTGGGCACTGCCAGGGATCCAGGGGCAGCCCCAGCTGCTCTGGGCACCCTGTGCCAGGGCCTGCCCACCCTCACAGCCAAAAATTCCTTCCCAATATCCCATTTATCTCTGGCACTCCATGCTCTCATAAACATTCCCTCTCCATCTTTTCCACAGGCTCCCTTCAGGTTTTGGAAGGACAAGTTTCTATAAAACCTCACCTAGAAAATCCCACACGCTCAATGATTCCTCCTCAAGCTCTTCCCACCTGGGAGAGTTTTCCTTGCTTTTTGTCCACCCAGCTGGTGAGAAGTCCCAGCTTGGATCTTCTGTTCTGTGTTTATGGATAACTGGAGTTCAGGAAAATTCAGGAAAATGCAATGGAAACAGGTGAAAAGGATTCTTTGCACAAAGAACTTCCTTGGCAAGGTGTCAACTCGATTAACGACTCAGTAATTCCCCTCCTCTGTGCAAAGCAGCACAGAAAATGGATAAAAGTCATTAGAAGGAAGCTCTCACCAAAAGATCTAAATTACATCCTAATCCTTTAATTCCTCAGATGAAGAACACTCCCCGGGAAGTTCAGTGGCCCGGAAAATTCTCAATTCAACAATTTCTGCATCAGGCAAAACAGAGCTTGACATTTGTGCAGAGCAAACACCTCTGATCTGCCTTAGTTTATATTGTTTACATATCCCATTAAAATAAATATATTTCATGGACAGCTTACAATTAAATTGTATTTTTTTTTCTTAAGTTGAGTTTCTAAAAACAGAACCAGGTAAGGAACCAGAAGGTCTTTATGGTATCTTTTTTGTAATGTTTAAAAGTAGGAAAAAACCAACTGTATCACCATTAGAGTACAGAAATATCCATGTTTGCTGTGTGATCAACAATTACAATTATCACTGTTTCTTTAAATTAGCCAACAATTAATTAATAACTGATTGATATTTGAGATTCTCCTATTTTCTGAGAGCACACCAAGGCACCTGCCTGTCCTCACACAGTTACCTCCCAGTGGTCACACGAGCTGCATTAAAGTGCATCACCCAATCACCCAAAATATTTTATCAACTCCTCTGGAAAAATTAAAAAATTAACAGCTTTTAAATGCAATGGCAAATTAGAATCAGAGATTTGTTAAATTTGGAAAAGATCATCAAATCCAACCATCCACCACTAACCCATGTCCTCCATGCCACATCCACACATTTTTTGAACACTTCCAAGGATGGGGGCTCCAGCACTGCCCCAGGCATTTTTCCAACACTTTAAAACCCTTTCCATGAAGAAATTTTAATTTTCAAACCTCCCCTGGCACAATTTGAGGCCATTTCCTCCCACCCTGCCAATGTTAGAACAGTGCCCAGGAAGGACATGCAGAAAAGTTCTTCCCAACAACTGTGGAAAAAAATAATCCTAAAATTACCTGAAGAGGCATCTCCCAAATGGGAGGTGTGGGGTGGAGCAGGAGAAAGAGAAAAGGGCTCAAACAGAAATCAGGCTTCACAAAATCCTATTTGGTTTTACACCAGGATGGAACCCCTGAGCAGTTACTCCTGCTTTACACAAACCTCCCCTCCTTGTTACAACAGCAGGGCCTTCTGGGTTAATTTTAGCAAGATGGCCAATGCAAAAGTTGTCAAAATGAATTAAGAAATTGCTGTTAATTAGAGCGAACTTTCAGCTCATGATTGGTGATGCAGCTGGAAGTTTAGATCCTATTTTTATCTTGGTATGACACCACAGTTTACCACAGGATCATTTTACTATATTTACTTCATTTGACTATATTTATTTCATCAGACCTTACTTATCCAGTTTGGGAAGACTTGGATTCCAGCTGCTTCCATGAGTTTCTATGCACAACGTTCAGTCCCAAAATAAATCAGAATTTTACTCCCAAACAGCTGCAGATAAGCACTGAAAAATTACTTACCTAGATAATGGATTTCAACTCTTTTAGAATGCTTAATTCAAATGAACACACAACACAGGAATGAAATTAAAAGATTTAAAGGAAATAATGCAGGTGGAGAATAAAAAGGAAGCTTTGTTCTTGCATCAGAATGTATTAGATCTTGCCATTTGCATATACAAATAATTCAGCCACATTCACCGGCATTAAAAACACAGCAAGATCAAATTAGAAACGTAAGAAAAGAAAATAAGAGCTGAAACTGTATAATACATACATATATTATAAAGATTTGACAAATTAAATACATATTGGTTATACAGAAAAGTTCCAGTAACTTTACATGAAAAATGGGACGAGGGAAACGCAAACATTTCAAAAGACTGAACACAGGGTGGTCAGGCTCATTTTCAAAGTTTAAAAAATACATAAAAATAGCCTAAAAAACACTGCTAATTACAGTATGCATTCTTCATTAAGGCCCAAGTCAGCCAAGCACTTTTAAGGGATTGCTTTGGGGCCAGGGAATCCATGGCATCCATGGACTGTGGGAGGAGGGCGCTGGGAAGCGAAGGCTTCAGTGCTGAGCTGAGCTGGGACCTTCTGAACACAGGAACAGTCCAAGTCACACAGTGACCAAAACCACAGACAGATCAGAAGGACACTTCCAATCCAACTATTTGGCCTTTTGAAGGAATTCCATGCAACGGACGGAGATTCAAAGGGAAATTCCAATCCACCAAGACCCTCCCCAGAGCTCCAGGCACTGAGCACACAACAGCTGCCAAGGGAGCTCCACAAAAACCTTCATGGAGCTGCAGCTGTGAGTTCTGAATTCTGTTCTGGGCATTTCTCTTTCCTCCTCTGTATCTCAGTCTGGTTATCAACCAAAGTCTGAGTACCCACCGAGGATCTGGTGTTCCAGCTGAACTCCATCCTGCTCCTGCTTGGAAGGAGGCCTTTAGGGAGCCCCGTGGGCAGCTGGAGTGGTGCTGCAGCTCCTGGGGGCTGTGGGACCCCCACACCCTCACAGCCCATCCCTGCTGTGCTGAGATCGACCTCGTGGCAGCTCAACCCGAGCTTGTACCTCAGGGGCCCCAAAATGGTCAGAAAGATCCTGACATCAGGATCACAACACAGGAATTCCTTTATCTTCCAACCTTTTGGAGTCTCCCTGCACTGAGATCGACCTCGTGGCCAGCTCAACCTGAGATTTTACCTCAGGGGCCCCAAAATCTGCCCAACACAGAAATTATTATTGTTCAGATGCTGGCTGAAGGGTCAGACAGATCCTGACATCAGGATCACAACATGGGAATTCCTTTATTTTCCAACCTTCTGAGTCTCCTTGCACTGAGATTGACTTCAGGAGACAACCCCAGTTTTACCACAGGGGCCCACAAATCTGCCCAACAGACAAATTATTATTAATATTATTATTATTATTACTATACTGCCCCCAAAATGGTTGGAAAGATCCTGACATCAGGATCATACAATGGGAATTCCTTTGTATTATTTTTCCAACCTTCTGGAGTCTCCCTGCACTGAGACTGACCTCATGAGACAACTCAACCCCACTTTTTACCTCAGGGACCCACAAATCTGCCTAACAGACAAATTATTATTATTATTATTATTATTCTTACTTAAATGCTGGCTAAATGGTTGGAAAGATCCTGAAATCAGGATCAGAAAATGGGAATTCCTTTGCATTATTTTCCAACCTTCTGGAGTCTCCCTGCACTGAGACTGATTTCATAGACAACTCACCCCAAGTTTTTACCTCAGAGACCCCAAATTCTGACAAATTATTCTTCAAATGTGGGCTAAATGGTGGGGCAGATCCTGACATCAGGACCAGAAGATGGGAATTCCTTTGCATTATTCCCCAAGCTCTGGGAGTGTCCCTGTGCTGTAAATCAGACTGAACCCCACTGTATCATTTCCAGGCTGAATTCATTCTGGCTCTTTCCATGTGGATGGAATTTCAGGAACATGCCCTTTCCCCAGCTCCACCCTCAGTACCAACCCTGTGGCCTGAGTGTTTCTTCTCACAGAGACTCAGGAGTGAGGTTTAGTCTTTCACCAATCTCGTTTTTGAAGTGCATAATTTACTGTACAAATAAATACAGGAGTGCAGTGATGGGAAGACAAGAACAGCCAATGGCACTGTGGGGATTGGGGGCTCAGGAATTCCCATTCCAAACCTTTCCCAGCCAGGCTGGAATGGAAGGAGACCTGGGGGCACCTCCCTGTCCCCTTGCACTGCTCCAAGGTGCGAGGAGATTCATTGGAATGGGATCAAATAGTGCAAGAACAGCAGGGAAAGCTCAGTTTAAGCTGCTTGTTTGAAATAAGGCTTTGGTGCTGCACGGCCAAAGCCTGGCTGGACGAGACAGAAACATTGCATATTTGTTATTTAATTAATTACAGATTCACCCCTTTGTGCTCATTAAGTCAGAGATGCTTTTGGAAGAGCGGGAGAGAGAAATTTGGAAATTATTCAACATTCGTGTGCCCTGTGATTTCGGGGATTTTCCAGCCCCAGGTCAGGGCTGTAATAAAAACTTTAATATTTTCTGTCACTAATTCTACTCTCAGTAGTACTTTCAGTAAAAATAGATCTCTGTACACATCCCTAAAACCCTTCTGGAAAGTCCTTTTTGGATAACTTTTCTGGGAGGGTAAGAACCTGGAGGAACTTTTGCTACAGCACTCAATGTTTCTGGCACTAAACTGCTCAGAAAATGTTTTTTTCCAATTTTCACCTCTTAATTATCCTGTGAGTCAAACCAAGGAATAAGAGTTCATCTCTTATTTTAAAGCAGTGGGAAATTATGCAGGTGTTTATAGAGAAGAAAAGGTTTTAACTCCATTTCTGGCCTTTCTCTTCAAGTAGACAAGTTCAGGTGCTGCAAAATATACTTTTCAAATATGCAAAATATTCTTAAAATCACATTATTGCCTTTCTAAGTTGATTTAAACAATATCTGGGAAAAAACCCAAATTAACAGGGCTTTTTGAAAGTTCTGTTAATTCAAAAATTCAGATCTGTATTACTACTTATTTTATCCTCTGGACAGTAAGACTCAAAATCCAAAAAAAACCTGGAGGCTCTTTAAAACAGCCTGGAAAAAGAAATACTTATTTTCATGGTGAACATATTTTCCTGGTGAACAAAACATGTTTAAACATATGCACCAAAATTCACTTTTTTTTTTAGGATGAACTGTAAATCACCTGTCAAAAAAATTCAAGAATTGGGAGATAACGTTGTTGATAAATATTTATGAGTGGCAAAATTCAAAGGAAAAAAAAAAAACAAGAATTAATTTTTGTTATTTAGAATAAAGATTTCTATCCCATCTTACAGTGCTATACAGTATAGGAACATTATACTTTGCTTTAGAAGATATTTATATTTAAGAAACAACTTTATACAGCAAATGCAACTTTTAGAGCCAGCACAACATTGTATTTACAGTTCAGTCAACAATCCAAGTGACATGGAATAAATTAACATAATATACAACTATTTATACAGACAAATTAAAAAATAAGGCAGAATTCTCATTTGAAATTAGCATAATCTGAAAAGATGTCGATGAAATCTTGTACCACTCTGTAGCAGAATTCATACTGTTCCTGGAAAACAAGGAAAAGAGATCAAAATGTGCTTCTGGTTACACTAAAAAACCTGAATTCTGCAAATGCCAGTGGTAAATTCAACATGTCCTAACTGGGACCAGTAGCTGAGGACTGGTCTGCTCTGATTTCTGGTTATTATTTTAAATAAAACCAAAGGTTCCTCCTTCTTTGGTCAGACACAGATTGATCCTTGCTCTTTGGTTCAAATGATTTCTTGAGCTTTTTCAGAGATGATGCTTAAACTGAATCCCTTCTTAGGCCTGGCTTTTGATTTAAACTCAGCTGCTCACAGCAGAAACTCCTGAGCACTGCCCAAGGATAATCAGGGAATCAGAAAATCCTGGAATGGTTTGGGTTGGAAAGGACCTTAAATCCCATCCAGTGCCACCCCTGCCATGGCAGGGACACCTTCCACTGTCCCAGGTGTTCCAGCCTGGCCTTGGGCACTGCCAGGGATCCAGGGGCAGCCCCAGCTGCTCTGGGCACCCTGTGCCAGCCCAGCACCCTCCCAGGGAAGGATTTCTTTAGCAAAAAATATAAAAACATAGAAATATTTTTATATTTTAATATCAATATAATAATAAATATTAATGTATTTGAATATATAAATATATATTAAATTATAAAAATATAAAAATATTATAATCATGCTGATTCTAGAGCCTAGGAATTAATTTCAAGTCAGTTCTTCTCATTCTGGGTACCTGCCTGACAGAACCAGTGAGGGATGTGGGAAAACCCAAATTTAGATTATTGATAAAGCATCACTTTCCTTCAGCAGCTGTGGAAGGAAACTCCACAGCTGCTCTGGGAATTCCATCCCAGCTCCTCCCCACCCTCCCAGGGAGGAATTCCTTCCCAGTATCCCATCCATCCCTGTCTCAGCCTGACCATGGATAATCCAATCCCATTCCTTCATCCCCTTTCTTCCTGTCTATGGGATGGAGAAAACATCTAGAAAAAGGGTTTGAGGTAATTGTTTCTAAAGAGGTTTCAGATTGCTGAATGGAAGCTGCTATGGAAATCAGAAATATCAATATTTTTATGTATTTTCAAGTTAAGAAAAGTCTCAAAAAACTTTTTTATGGTTACTCAATAGGGAAAAGCATCTGGACTAATCTTCAGAGAGTAGTTGTAGATGACCTGAAGGAAAACTTTAAAGATTTTAAACAAGTCAGAGACATTTCCAAGGATTTCCACATCCTTGGAAGTGCCCAAGGCCAGGCTGGACAGGGCTTGGAGCACTCTGGGACAGTGGGAGGTGTCCCTGCCATGGCAGGGGTGGGAATGGATGAGATTCAAGGTCCCCTCCAACCCAAACCGTTCCATGATTCCAATTTATTCCCAGACATTTTAAGTTAAGAAAGAACAACTGATAAATAGCTTGAAAGCCATTTACTTAATATATTTTATCACCTGCAACACTCAAAATACGTTTGGTTTCACTGCCTCAAGTTCCTAAAACTCAAGAGAATATTTAACCAAACTGTATTTTTACCATGCTCTAAAACCCCTGTAAAACCCTGATTCTGCCACATCCACCATGCACCATTTATGCCAACCTGCAAAAAACCCTTTTATTCTCCCCTCCCAAGGATATTTACACACAGAGCTCCCTTCCAAAGGCCTGGTAAATCCCATACCAGTGTTTGCACCATGTGTGGCCTCTGCAGCCTCAAGCTCTTCACAGCCTGGAACACGTCCAGGAGCCCCTCAGCCTTCACCCGTTCCAGGATGTTGCTCAGGGCTATGAAGGTTCCTGTTCTCCCTGCTCCAGCACTGCAAGGAAAACACATTTGTTTGGCATCAACTGGGATAAAAATGGCAAAACGGAACCCAAAATGCAGGGAATGCTCAGAACTTTGGGGCCTGGAAGCCAAAGTTTAGAGTTAAACCCAGGATTGGATCTGAGACCTTGGAAAAGGCTTCCAAACTGAGGTGCTGGAAGTGAGAAAGTGGATTTATAGTTTGAAGCAGAGACATGTTAAGCTGAGTAAAGGGAAATTTAGAGTTTTAGAGTTTAAGATATAGAAAAAGTAAAGTAGTTCCAGAGGTAAACAAGGAGTTTAGAATGCAGCACTGTGGGTTTGTCTGTCCTAACATGATTGGCTAAGAAAGCTCACACTGTAACATGAGTCCATAAGATGAAATATTTAAGGATTGGGTCAAAACCTTAAATATCCTTGTTGGCAGTGCTTTATTGGTCAATAACTCCTTAAAAAGGTCTTGTGACCTTCTGAGCCATGCAGTGAAGATGTGAGCTGAACTCACCCTTCCTGCCTATGTAGAAGATAACAAAAATAAATCAAATCATCTAAAACAATTCAGAGGTCCCGTCTCTAACTCATTCAAAATTCCTCCAAAAATGCCTATAACAGAGGAGTGCCAGGGGCATAGAACAGCCAGGCTGAGGAGCAGAGGGGGCTCACCTGCAGTGCACAGTGATGGGGTGGTTCCCTGTCTGCTGCTGCTGCTTCTGCACAGCTGCAATGAGGTCGATCATGCCCTTCCCTTCGGCAGGAATCCCGATCTCCGGCCACCCGTGGAAGTGGAACTGCCTGACCAGCCTGCTCTGCTTGTCCTGGTTGCTCTGCCAGCAGGAGAACACCCTTCAGCCACCCCTTACCCCCAGGTGGAAACACAATTCCTGCCTGGAACATCTGCAGCAGCTATTTTGCACTGCAACATTTGCAACCTGGTCTGTACCATATAAAGGGCCTCGGTGATTTTATTTCCAGTGATATTCCATGATTCTATCCTGGCAGCTCCAAATCCCCCACCCACTGATAATCTCCCCCTACAATTTTCCCTTTGGTTTGCTCAGCTGTTTCCTCTGGGAAGGATTTAGGATACACTGGCAGTGCCCAAGGCCAGGTTGGACAGGGCTTGGAAAAACCTGGGGCAGTGGGAGGTGTCCCTGCCATGGCAGGGGGTGCAGTGAGATGACTTTTAAGGTCCCTTCCAACCCAAACCCAAATTTTGTGAAAAATCTTGAATCAAATTTTCTTTGATACCCCCGTGGGAGATGGCAGAGAAATCTAGGAATAACAGCAACAACAAAACAGTTAAAAAAACCCCAAAACCCACCCCTCATTTTGCAACCACCTGCTTCGCTGAGCAGAATTTTCAGGGACTTTAGGCAAAATTATCTCATATAAGCTCCCTCTTAATGCCAGCTTTTGATTGACCACATTTAAGTTTAGAAAGAAATCCCAGAATTTAAGATACACAACCAGATTTGCAAATGCCTTCTGATGGGAAAAAAAAAAAAAAACCCAAAAACCCGCTGGAATTGTAAAGAATTACCGGATTATATGTGACCAGGAAGTCCCTGACACTGATGGCATCCATCAGGCTGTCACTCTTGATTTCCACCGTGATCTCTCCGTGAGTCACAGAGCCCTCTGATGGCCAGTACTGGCAGCATTTTTCCTGCACAATCCAGAGAATTGCAAACATCCCTTGATTTATTTTTTCCCCAGTTATCTACACTGGCATGAATCTCTGGTATAAGAAGTGACATCCAGCATGATGAGTGTGTTCTAAACACTAAGAATACGGTGATGAAATATTTCTTGAATAGAAACCATCATGATGAAAAGGGCTCAGGAGGCTCAGATAGCAAATATTGCTTTAAAACAGAGTAGAATAATACATGGAATTCCTGAAAGCAAGGTAACATTGTTAAAAACCTCCCAAAACCACCAAGAAAAAGCTTTTCACAACACCCTTGTTGAAGCCAGAATTTTCAAGCTGCAGCACGGGACTCTTTCATTAATTAATGACATTAATTCTCATATTCTAATCAGATAATGAATTAATTTTCATATTTTAATCAAATTAGGACAGGCTCAGAATGAGCAACGGGAACTTATACTGGGACAAATGGGATGAAAGTTTACACAAGAGTTTGTTCCCAAATCCCAAAACTCCATCCCATGTTAGGCATCCCTTGATGTGACTTGGAAGCTTTCAAAAATCCCAATATTCTGCAGTTTTTTTGGGTTTCCTGACAATTCCAGAAAAAGCAGCAACGTTGCCCCACACCAAAGAGTGAAGCAAGTGCTCATTTTAGGAAAAGCCAAAAAAAATCTCAGATTGCTGGAATTTTTAGGTAAGAAATAAATCCTTTCTCCAGTATTGATGCTCGTGGTTTGCAGGTGGGAAGGGGAGGTGTGGGGCTGCAGGGTGGGCATGTGGCAGATCAGGCCTTTTTCTGACCCAGAGGTGGGGCAGCTGAGAGGCTTTTTAAAACTTTTATTGCATTTTCAGTCTCATGTGAATGGTGAGACAATACAGATGTTAAAATTCACACCACCACAATCAGAAGCTATTTCCTAATTGCAATACATTATAAGCATTTCTTGGCCTATCAGCTTTTGCCACACCTGCTGTAGATGCCTTAAAGCTGATCTAAAATTACTCCTTGTGGGTTGTGGAAGAGGTTTTACAGTGACTTCTGTGAGCCAGAGAGAAGTTTGAGCCATCTTTACCTCTGAAAGAATTTCCTACCAAGGTCACTGATGTAGAAGCCAAGAAATAAAGAAGGATAAATAAGAGAAACCTGCAAGTGCCTGTTCCAATGAGCACTTTGTCTGTCTTTCCTGACCAATGAGTGAAGTGTAAACTTAAGAGTTTTGTAAGAATGTATAAAAAGCATGCAAGCTGTAACAAAACCAGTTTGAAGCCTTCTGAAAATGGAGTGTGCTGCTTTGTATTGTGACCATCTCAACTACAACAGTGGGTCCTACTACAGTGCATCTTTCACAGTTCTATTTCTCCAAAATATCTAGCCTTATTTGCAAGGCCATCCTTTGAAACCTGTTTCCAGCTCCATTTCTCTCTCAGCCATGTCTGTCCTATTCCATGGCATTTCTACATCAGCATTTCCCATCTCAAGCTGTGCGCGCTGTGTCACCCTCCTGCCAGGCTCTGAGAGTTCCCTACAAATCCATTTCCCACCTACCTGCTCCCTCTCCTGGACCTCGGTGAGCATCACGATGGTGTGGCACTTCCACTCCCACACCATCCTCCAGAAATCCTCCACGGTGTGAGGGAGGGGCCCCTGGGTGGCAATGAAATAATCCTTCTGCCGATAGCCCTGCGGGACGAGAGCGGGGTCGGAGGAGTCACAAAAACAGAATTATTACCCTCTGTCTCCTTAAACAGGAAAAAAACCCACAAATTTCTCTCCTCAACTGGGTAAAAGGACACCTTGTAGGACCTTGGGGACTTCACCTCAAATCTAAGGATAGCCAATTGGACAGAAGCCAAAAAGTCCTGCCTAAGCAATTTACTAGAAAAGGAAGAGAACAAAGGAACTGATCACTTTTGTGGGGTGTTTTACCAGGAGCAAGAACCTCTTGCACCTGGCTCGGGTTTTCTCTGTAAAGAGCTTTGTTATTCTGCCTTTTATTAAAACTTTTCTGTTTCTAGCACTACCACAGAAGCCATCCTGCTGATTTTATGCCTTCTGAGGTAGCTGAGCTATCTTGGGTGTGAGATATTTCTCTGAGAGCTCCTAAGACCTGGCTGAAGGAGATCCTGGATCATGGGGACACCCAGAGGACAGGGCTGCTGGTCATGGGGACATCACAGCCTAAACGGGGGCTCCTCTCCCAGGGAACAAGAGGGAACAGCCTCAAGCTGCACCAGGGAAGGCTGAAGGTGAATATTAGGGGAAATTTCCCCACAGAAAGTGTTGTCAGTGCCCAGGGCAGTGCTGGAGTCCCCATCCCTGGAGGGGCTTAAATCCATGTGGAGGTGGCACTTGGGGACATGGGGCAGAATCACAGAATGACCAGGTTGGAAGAGACCTTCAAGATCATCGAGTCCAACCCAGCCCCAACACCTCAGCTAAACCCTGGCACCCAGTGCCACATCCAGGCTTTGTTAAACACACCCAGGGATGGTGACTCCACCACCTCCCTGGGCAGCTTTCCCAGAACTTTATCACTCTTTCTGTAAAAAACTTTTTCCTAATATCCAATCTGAATTTCCCTTGGCACAGCTTGAGACTGTGATGGCCTTGGCAGGGCTGGGGATGGTTGGACTGGATGGTCTGAGAGAACTTTTCCAAAATCAGTTATTCTGTGGTTCTAAGATCTCCCCCAAATTCACAATCCTCAGGTGAATTTTTCCAGTCATGGCTGAGAGGATGAGACTCTGCAGGACCAGATTTCACAAGATTACCACAACAGCAGCTCCCAGCTTTCTCTAGAATGATTTTCTGCCTCAAGTTCTGAGGTTTTTTATTTCACAGAATCAATGAAGTTGGAAAAGACCCCTGAGACCATCGAGCCCAACCTGTGACCCAACCCCAAGGCTCTGAGGGCCACATCCAGCCTTTCCTTATTCCCATGCAGGTGTGATCTGTATGGAATCCACCACCCTCAGTCTCTAACGTGGTTTTACTGCTTAAGGACATGATTCATTCTCATATTTCAACAAAAACAAGACACAACTCTGTGCTCAGCTTCCAACAGGAAGCTGGGAAGAAAGCCTGGAATTCATCCAGCTCTGCCCAAGTAAAGCCTGGCTGCCAAACACTGTCACAGCTTTTCCCTGTGCTCAACACTGGGTTTTCTGTTTCTCAGAAAAGCAAATATTTACACCTGTTAACCTGACCCAGATAGTGGAATCACTGGCTGTCATTGTGCAGCTGATTTGTTTGGTCAGAATTTAATAAAAGGTTTGGTTTATAAATCTAACAACAAGGTTTAAATTGCACAACCATTTAAATTGAAATAAAAAACACCAGATAAGAAATGCATTTGGAAACTCCCATAAACAATGGGAGTTTTTTGCAAGCCAAGCTGATTGTGCCTCTTTAAAAAGACCCATTAGCAGAAGCAAAATCTCTGATTTGAAAGGGAAATGCATGAAAATGTTGTATACTTACATCTATGAAGGAAGCATTGATGTAGTCTGTGTACTCCTGCCCTCTTTTCATGGACAGAATCACTCTGTTAAAATCATCTGGAAAAAAAAAAGTTTGGGCTTAGTTTTGAGTTCAGTCTTACTGAACTTAGTAAGTTTGAGTAAAAAACTTAATTAGTTCAAGTAAAAAAAGTCTGGTCTTAATTTTGAGTCCAGTCTTACTTTTGCCAACTGCCCATGGAAGAACAAACCCCACCAAATCTTTTCTCTGAAATTTTCAGGTGCAAACATTCCAGTGCTGCTCAGATTCTGTGGGATTCCGTGCATGGAATCCCACAGAAAAGGGGTGGTTTAAAAGGTGAAAATTTCATTGAAAATCCCTGATTGTAACAGATTTTAGGGTGACTCAGTAAAACCCAATTCACTGAATATTTTACAGGTGACAGTTTGTTAGGGGAGCTGTGCTCTGCCAGAGACAGATCCAGTGTGTGCTCCCAGCAGGGATTTCTGGCACTCTCTGGAGGTGAGGAGCTGCTCTTACAGGGGATGATCTGGATGACTCTTGCTTTCTTCATGTTGGCTGGGAGGTTTCCAGTCCTCATGTTCTCCTTCATGATGCGGACGTTGGTCAGCTTCTGCAGAGAGCACAGGGGGTGAGCACACAGGGCAGGAGAGGGGCCCCAGCACACCCAGGGCTCTCCAGAGCCTTGATGGGCTAAAGAATCACTGCCACACTCACAGGGAGCCTGCAGCCACCTCACTGTCCTGGCTATGGAAACTGAGAAGGAATAACAGGCACAGAATCCCAGCATGGTTTGGGATGGAAGGGACTTTAAATCCCATCCAGTGCCATGGGCAGGGACTTCCCCTGTCCCAGGCTGCTCCAGCCTGGCCTTGGGCACTGCCAGGGATCCAGGGGCAGCCACAGCTGCTCTGGGCACCCTGTGCCAGGGCCTGCCCACCCTCACAGCCAAAAATTCCTTCCCAATATCCCATCTAACCTTCCTTCCCTCAGTGTTGTTGATTTTGGAACTTGTTGTTCTATCATCAAACTTATTTTTATGTCATTTTGTTTACCCAGTTCCCAATTTCTGGTTAAATTGGTCCTTTAAAGCAAAGAGAGAACTCCAATTAACACCCAGATATCAGTGAATACTTACAGGTATATAGTACCTACAAGTAGTATATAGGCATACTATATAGAAAATAAATACTTTACCACAAAAAAAAAATCATTAAAAAATTCTAACAATTCCCTTAGGGAACTAAAGTCATTTAGACAATGGTCACACACAGCCAGTGTGGTTTTCTTCAGCTGGGGTTTCTCCATTGATAAGAAATGGGTTTTTTGGGGTTTTTTGAGGTTTTTCTCCAGCCCTGTCCATTCCCTGCTGTCAGTCACCTCAGAGTTAACAATCCCTTTGGGATGCAGATTAGGAGCACCTAATCCAGCTTCCTCTTTCAGCAATATCTGATCTGGCAACCTGCACCACACCCAGAGAATCACTCCACTTTTCTTTTATAAACAAACAAAAAGCATTTAGGGAAAGGCCAGGGAATGACACAGCTCTGAATGAGGGAATTAGATTAAATCTGAATTTAGGGAACAGGATGTTCAGCAAAGCCCCATTCACAACAACCACCAAATAAAACAACTCCTTCCCTTTTATGCACCTTTAAGGTTACACTTTTACCCTCTTGGCTTAAATCTTGGAAATCCTATGGGAAAGATTTCCATACTTACTTTAAATTCCTCTTCCAGGCCTATTTTGACCAGGTTTGGTGCTGCATTGTGGGAAGTCTGGAGGTGTTTTTCCAGGGATGACACATCCAGCTCCGTGTCACCGTAGAGGTAGTACTCGAGTAAGGCTTGGTAAATGAAGGAATATTGCATCTGGAAGGGACAGGGAGGAAGGGGAAGGGAGGGAAATGAGGAATTCTGGGACTTAGTTAAAAATCCCAGAATCATTTTGCTTGGAAGGGACCTTAAAGCTCATCCAGTGCCAGCCCTGCCATGGCAGGGACACCTCCCACTGTCCCAGGCTGCTCCAGCCCCAGTGTCCAACCTGGCCTTGGGCACTGCCAGGGATCCAGGGGCAGCCCCAGCTGCTCTGGGAATTCCATCCCAGCCCTCCCCACCCTGCCAGGGAACAATTCCTTCCCAATGTCCCATCCAACTTCAAAACCACTGCTCCTTGTCTTGTCACTGTTTGGTGACCATCTCCCAATTATTAACATAATAATAATAATTAGAATTTATTACACTAAATCAGAAGTTTTCCTGTTTGCTCACATTTCCACTCACATAATCTGACACTTCACTCTTGTGTGCATGGGAAAACCTGGAAATGACTCCTAAAAATTCCTTGTTTCACGGTGGTCTTCTCCACCTTTATCTTCTTCTCCCCACCCCACATCCTTCCCTGAGCTTTGTGCATTTTTGAATTAGAGAATCCCAGAATGATTTGGGTTGGAAGGGACCTTAAAACTCATCCATCCCACCCCTGCCACGGGCAGGGACACCTCTCACTAATCCCAGGTTGCTCCAAGCCCTAATTTTCCAGTTTGACAGCACAGGACAGGCTGGGCTGCCCAAGAGAGTGGGGATATGTGGGAACCCAGGACATCTCTCTGGTGGCTTTGGATGGGCTGAGCCCTGGGCAGGGGGCTCAGAGGGTTTGGCTCAGAGCCCAAAACCCTTCTGCCTTTGATCTTGAGCCATGGAAAACGTTACCAACTTTATGTGAAGAGTTACAAACCAGGGAAAGTAGAGTAGAATGAGTAGCTGATCACTGAGTAGAGAAATAGAATGTTAAGATTTTTATGCTAAGGGTACAGGGGGGTCAAGATGGAGGAATCTGGGCGGGCACTGCCCTCCTTCCTTCTTCTTCATGGGCTCCATCTTCTGGGTGATGGTGGCACTTTGGGATTGGTTTAGAGTAGAAACTGACTGTCTAACACAGGTGATGGGTATTGGGGATTAACTGTAAATAATGTTTGTGTAGTTTATAGTATAAAAAGACAATCCAGCCCTGAGGGTGGGCAGTGTGCCTTGAGCTGAGCTGCTGAGAGCTGGGCTGGGCAGGGAGAACATGTTAGAGATAAGGGAAAATAAACAACCCTGAGAACCAAAGCCAAGCAGCTCTGACTCTCCTCCATCACCTGGCTGTGAAAAGGACTTGGGAACATCCCAGGCAGGGGAATCCCGAGAGGGATAGAGCAGCATCTCCTTCTCTGCCCAGGAAAAGCTGGAATTTGGGGTGGCTGAAGCGCACTCACATCGGTCTGGACCATCTGGGGCCGCTGGTTGCGGATCCTGCAGACGAACTCGAAGACGTCCACCTTGTGCTCCGCGTGCATCATGTCCATGATGGCGTCGATGACGATGAAGGTGCCCGTGCGCCCCACGCCCGCGCTTGGCAGGGAACAAACACACAGAAACCTCCCTGGAATCGCCCACGTCTGCAGCAATCCCTGCAGCACCGAGCCTCGAGCTCACACCGGGCTGGAATGCCCGCTGGGAAGCATTAAACCTCACGTGGAGTCGCTAAGGCTGGAGAAGCTGGCTCAGATCCTTGAGCTCAGCTGTTCCCCCACCACCACATCCACAGGGTTTTTAAATCTCTCCAGGGATGGGTTCCACCCCTGTGGCCTGTCCCAACGCTTGTCACCTTTTCAGTGAAGGAATTCACAGAATGACCAGGTTGGGAGAGACCTTCAAGATCATCAAGTCCAGCCCAGCCCCAACATCTCAACTCAACCCTGGCACCCAGTGCCACATCCAGGCTTTGTTAAACACACCCAGGGATGGTGACTCCACCACCTCCCCGGGCAGAGCATTCCAGAACTTTGTCACTCTATGAAAAACTTTTTCCTAATATCCCATCTAAACCTCCCCCTTTTTCATTTTAACAAGGACAGCAAAAAAAGAGGGGTGTTTTTAGCATAAAACCCCAGCTCTTCCCAACGAATGCCATCAGAATTATATTTAAAAAGACATTTGAAAATAAAATCTGCTTGACTATCTCTAATAATTCAGGTTAAGATAAAATTTTAATTACTCCTTCAGGAATTTTTAGTTCCACATTTCCCAACGTTGCCATCCCTAAGCGCTTTTTGGTTTTTATATCCTTAAAAGCCACGAGAGGGAGCACGTCCATTAGAAATGACAAAATTCCAGCGACTTTCAGCTCTTCCTGCCAGAGGAAAAGGGCATGGCATCCTGTACTAGCCATGAGTAGCTCTCCTTTAACCTCTGGGCAGTTTGCTTGGCTGCAGTGGCCACAAACACCTCCAGGAACACGATAAAAGCATCTCCCCTCCCCTCACGGCCTCAAAAATACAAAACAATTCTCAGCAAGGCAACATTAGGTTTTCAGTAAGACCAGAAAAATAAAATTATTGTATTGTAGTGCAATTATTTCATTTCCACACACACTTTACCAGCAGGGAAATCAAAACCCAAGAGCTCCACTATTCCAGAGGTCTGGAGGGACGATGGAAATTCCCTTCCCTCTCCCTTCCATCCACCCATGTTGGCCCTCTGGCACCACAAGGAATCCCCTTCATGTCCTAATGCCCCAATTCCCATTTAAAAGAGATTGTTCTCCTCCTGACAGCCCTGGAAGCCACCTCTGAGCACGGATCTCCCCTCCCCAGCTCTCACTGGTCCCTCACTGCTCACTCCTGGCAGGTTTCAGCCCAGCTCAGCTTCCTGACTCCCTTTCCAGCCACAATTCCTTTTTGCACATCCCTGTTCCCTCCCACAGCTCCCAGATCAGCTCTGGATTCCATCCCTGCACGTTCCTGCTGAAGCTGGTGACTTCCCCACCCTGGACATTCCCCTCAGAAGCTCCTTCAGTGTCTCCATCCTTACCCTGCTTTGTGCCATCCCTTACTCAGCCATTCCTCAAAATCCCTCACCCTCCACTGAAAAAATTCTATTTCTAAAAAAAACCTATTTCTAAAAGCTTACAGAATACAAGACTCAGCAGAAAACCCTGCCACTCCTCATTTTCTCTCCTTGACTTTGGTCAGTGTTTTATTCACTGCCCAAACCTCACTGGAGAGCTTTTGGCCAGGGTGGCTGGGCCAGATTTTCCTGCAGGCTCCCTAAAAATGGATTACTCACTGCTGATGGGCTTCCCTTTCCTCTTCCCAACAATTCAGTGGTGTCACATCCTGAGCTGGGACGGAAGCTCGGTGTCACCTCTGTCCCCCTTCATTTCTCACCCTGTGCCCTGCTGGCCCTTCAGATTTCAATCTCTGCAGGTATTGATGAAATTATTTGGTATTTTCCTTGCTTTTGGCTTTCCTTCTGCTGGTGAAACCAAGCACAGCATTTCCTGCTGCTGCCAAATAAAGCTCAAGCCCAGAATGAGACTCCACAGACAGCAAAGGGCTATAAAAATATTCTCAGCTGAGACAACTCAAATCTACTTTTCCCATCTAAATGTTTTTTTATTCATGACACCTGAGGGAGAAGGTGAATCCCAGCAGGACAAACACCCTCTTTTTCTCTAACACACATTTCCAGGGAGTGCTTCTAGCAAGGAAAAAGAGTCAAATACAGGATTTACAACTTTTTTCCTTAAAAACAAGACCCAGACAGACAAAGCTGCTCTTCTTTTCATTCTGCTCTTGTGTTTTTTTTTTTCTCTAACCTTGCAATGATAATTGCTCCTGAAAAGCCACTTCCTGCTCAGGGCTGAGCTCACAGCTGCTGTAGAAGTTGCAATTATTCTCTTCAAGCTGTTTGGGAGTTTGGTTTTGGTTTCACTAAAGATTTCAACAGTTTTGCAGCAGGATGTGCCTGTGTGAGTGACCAATGAGTGGGAATTGGTTCTGCATTGGGATGAAGCACATTTTTAAAATTGCAGCATTTAAGTCTCTTGAATTCAAGTCTTTCTTCCAAACTTTTCAGGCATTTCATGGCTAATTTCCATTAAAAACTGCAATTTTACTTTGGGAGAAGTGGGGGATGAATTCCCAGAGCAGTATTGAGTGGCAAAGGCCACAGATTTCTATCACCAGTCTGTTTTTCTGACAAAGAACAGATTTATACCAAACAATGGAGATCCCTCATAAAAAAACCCGAAACAGAATAACCACAACTTCTGTTTGAGTATTAAACTGACAGCAAAGACAGAGCTCTGGAAATTGTTTTTACTCTCAGCTCTCAAAAACCCAGCAGATTATTACCCTTAAATAGAAATATGTGAGTNGGTCAGCAGAGATGGACAAAATCTTACATGGTTTTGAGCACTATAAAAAAAAGTCTGAACATAACTAAATATCACATTAGGCATCTCAGAAAAATTATAGCAAATAATAGAAAAAATTAATACTATATAATATATATAATAAAATATATAATAAACACAAAATAATATATTACGTAAATATAATAAAATTATAAGTATATTTATATAAATACAAATATATATATAATACATATAAAATATACAAAAAAACTTAAAAAATCTATAAAAACATGTAAAAAAATCCAAATCCATATAAATAAGCCACAAGAATGGTCTGAGGAGCACATACATACCTACAGTGAACCACAATGGGTCCAGCATGGGCAGGATTCAAGGTCTTGACTTTTTTCAGGAATTTCAGCATGCCAATAGGTGTGAAAGGCACCCCAAAATCTGGCCAGCTGGTGAAGTGGAGCTGTGTGACAAGCCTTGGGGCTTTGCATCCCTCGTGGAGCTGCAGGAACAGCCACACTCTGAGTTTGACATCGCATTTTTCACGTTGGTTTTGTGGTTTTAATAGTTGATAATTATTGATTTTTTTAAAAAAATGTTATTTAAGTATATAGATGGTATTAGTTATTTTACAGATATGTTTGAGTTGTTTTTATTGTTAGTTAGTTACAAAAGCAAAAGTATTAGTTATTATTTGATAGTTATAGCTATTTTTGTAAAAGGTAAATGTATAACACACATTTTAATATTTTGTGAAGGTTAAAACTGTAATATATTTATTACACTATTCATAAACTAAAATATTGTTCATAAATGATCTTTTGAGAATGCAAGTTCCACAGGGGCCAGATCACAATTATTATATTAAAAGTAGTTAAAAGTGACTATAAATATATTAAAATCATTGTGATTAACAATTGCTAAAATTAATTTACAACAGCAAAAGCCAACAACCACACGGTTAATTAGCCTAAATAACCACGTACTTGTTGGCCAAAATCAGCCAAATTTCTAAAATTCTGATTTCTCAAATAGCCTCAATTTGTTCCAAGGAGAAGTTTGAGATTTTGTCAGTTTCCCCAGGGCTGAGCCCTCACCGAGTGCACGCAGAACTTGCGGATGGTGTAATCCACCAGCACCATGGAATCCTCCACAGACACGCGGACACTGCCGTACGTCCAGCAGCCCTGGTCAGGCCAGTACTGGAAACACTTCTCCTGCAAAAAAACAGGGAATTTCAGAGCCAGAAACACGGAATTTCAGAGCCAGACACAGGGAATTTCAGAGCCAGACACAGGGAATTTCAGAGCCAGACACAGGGAATTTCAGAGCCAGAAACACAGAATTTCAGAGCCAAACCCATGCAATTTCAGAACCAAGCAAAGGGAATTTCAGAACCAAGCACAGAGAATTTCAGAACCAAGCACAGGGAATTTCAGAGCCAGACACATGGAATTTCAGAGCCAAACAGAGAATTTCAGAGTCAGAAACACGGAATTTCACAGCTAGACACAGGGAATTTCAGAACCAAGCACAGGGAATTTCAGAGCCAGAAACACAGAATTTCAGAGCCAGACACAGGGAATTTCAGAGCCAAACCCATGGAATTTCAGAGTCAAACAGGGAATTTCAGAGCCAGAAACACAGAATTTCACAGCCAAACCCATGCAATTTCAGAACCAAGCACAGGGAATTTCAGAACCAAGAACAGGGAATTTCAGAACCAAACCCACAGAATTTCACAGCCAAACCCATGCAATATCAGAGCCAAGCACAGGGAATTTCAGAGCCAAGCACGGGGAATTTCAGAGCCAAACAGGGAATTTCAGAGCCAGAAACACGGAATTTCAGAGCCAGACACAGGGAATTTCACAGCCAAACCCATGCAATTTCAGAACCAAGCAAAGGGAATTTCAGAACCAAACCCACAGAATTTCAGAACCAAACCCACAGAATTTCACAGCCAAACCCATGCAATATCAGAGCCAAGCACAGGGAATTTCAGAGCCTAACACAAGGAATTTCAGAGCCAGACACAGGGAATTTCATAATCAAATCCAAGGAATCTTAGAATCAAACCCAGGGAATTTCAGAGCCAAGCATATGGAATTTCAGAACCAAATAGGGAATTTCAGAGCCAAACCCAGGGAATTTCAGAACCAAGCAAAGGGAAACTCAAAACCAAGCAGAGGGCATTTTAGAACCAAACACATGGAATTTCAGAACCAAGCAGAGGGAATTTTAGAACCAAGCACAGAGAATTTCAGATCCAAACACAGCAAATTTCAGAACCAAGCACTGGGAATTTCAGAGCCAAACCCATAGAATTTCAGGCCAAGCACACAGAATTTTAGAACCAAACCCGGGGAATTTCAGAACCAAGACCCAGGGAATTTCAGAACCAGACCCAGGGAATTTCAGAACCAGACCCAGGGAATTTCAGAATCAAACCCAGGGAATTTCAGAACCAGACCCAGGGAATTTTATCACCCTGACTTTGCTTTCACTGCCAAGCTCTCCTAGCTGGAACCAGGGAAGGTGAGCACAGCTGTGAGTGTGCAGAGCTCCTCACCTGGCACAACTTCAGCACCCTGCTACTGCTTCTTAAACTGATGGTGAGAACAGAGAAGGTGAGAACAGCTTTGAATTGTTTTTTAACCAACTCAGCCCCACAGCTTTTGTTTCAGTTTGGCAGCTTTGTTTCAGGGTGTCCAACTGTGGGGACTGAGAGGTTCTCACTCTGATTTCAAGCCTTAGCTGCAGCCAGGGACAAATTCAAAGCAGTTCTCCTTTGGAGCCATCAGGAATATCCAGATTTAGCAGTTCTGGCTGCTCCCACTGGGAATTGGCCCTCAAATTGGCTTTGCTGTGAAAGTGCAGGAAAATCAAGTCCAGGAGGAGAACAAGGAATGCCCATCCTCAGGAGAGGAGTCAGGAACAGGAAGGAACAGCAGCACCCTCACAACACAGCAGCTTTCATTTCTCTTTGTTTAGATGACAAACTGAGCATTTTGAAACCCAATACTCAGGAAAATGAGCAGAGTTTTTATCTTCATTCCTAATCAATCCCATCCCCAAGTGCAGCCTTGCACTGGGATAAAACCACAGGAATTTTCCTTTGGCCCTGGGCTATGCAGGACACAATTGGCCACCAGAATTTTCTCCTTGAGATCACCTGATATAAATGGGTATTTTTTAATAATGAAAACTACATTTTGGAGCAGAAACTCAGCTGTGCTGACAGGGGCCAGGGCAGGAAGTGGTGAGAAAGGCACCTGCTCAGACCCTGAGCAGCCAGGACTGCTTTTGGAGCACAGGGGACATCCCAGAGCAGGGTGAAAGCTCCTTACCTCTTTTCTTTCTTTCAGGTTGGTTAACATGACAATAATGGCTGATTTCTGCTCCCAGATCATCCTCCAGAAGTCATTGACTGTTTCCTGCTTGGGTCCTGCAGACAGAACAGGGAAATGCTCAGGAGAGGGGATGGGGCAGATCCCAGAGCAGCCCTGGGCACCCACCCACAGCTGTGTTTGCCACCCCTGCACAGCTCTGGAATACCCCAAATTTGTATATTTATGCATTAAATAACCCCCTTTCATGTTTTCTTTACATAGTCATGCACCCAAATCCACATTTTTAGAAGGAATCTCCTCTCTTGAAATATCATGCGGAGAATCACAGAATGGTCTGAGTTGGAAAGGACTTTAGAGATCATTTGAATCATTTAATCATTAACTTTCCTCCCCTGCCATGGCAGGGACACCTCCCACTGTCCCAGGGGGCTCCAGCCTGGCCTTGGGCACTGCCAGGGATCCAGGGGCAGCCACAGCTGCTCTGGGCACCCTGTGCCAGGGCCTGCCCACCCTCCCAGGGAGCAATTCCTATTCCCAAAATCCCATCTAAATCTACCCACTTTCAGCTTAAAGCCATTCCCTGTGTCCTGTCCCTCCATCCCTTGTCCCCAGTCCCTCTCCAGCACTCTTGGAGCCTCTTTAGGCACTGGAAGATTATCTAAAACATTAATTCTTAAATATTATTAAATCTTTTAACTATGGCAGGAGCAACATTTAGAATTCCCTCTTTGCAGCTCTTCCCCATGCCAAGGTCCAAGGTTCCCTTGGAATGGAGACACCAATTTCTGGCAAAGAGGGTCAGGAGGGGGAAATGAGCCAGAGCAGAACCTGCAGGCCTGGGGGCAGTGGTCACCTCACACACATCTCAAGTTCATCTCAGCTGTGACCTCTAAACCCAGCCTCACCCTTGACCACCACCTGCAGCTCAAAATAACCTTTCAAACACATCTGTAATTGAATGTGCTCAGCCCTAAGCTAAAGAGAAGAGAGAAATGAGTTACCTTGTGCTGCTATAAATTTATTCTTCTCTTTATAACCCTGTGGAAATAAATGGCACAGCAGTTAAAAGGTGAAAGGCCAAGCAGGGAATTACTTCTTGAATTCCCAAAGTTTGGCCAGCTGTGGGCAACTCTCAACTCACATCTATATATGATGCATTGATGTAGTCTGAAGGTGGGACTCCATCAATTTGGCTCAAAATCACTCTGGAATGATCATCTGAAAGAAAAGAAGGACACTGGCCAGTTATGAAATCTGAAATATGGCATTTCCTTGCAAGCAGGAGGCCTGGAAAAGCACAGAGCTCCCAACCAACACATGAACAGCATTTCTGACCAGTGAAATTGTTATTATTTGAGTATTTTCAGCATGTGAGCACTACCAGCAGCCTGCTCAGAGCCCAAATTGTCTGGTTTAAAAGAAAAGCAAATGGCTTACATGGCAGGATGTTGGGATATCTGTTCTTCTCCCTGTTTTCTTCCTTATTTGCCATTTCAAATGTTCCCTGCACATATCCAGATGTTAATGACTGAAAGAAAAAAAAAAAAAGAAGATACAGAGTCAATGTGTTAGAAACCAAATAATTCTGACTGCACATGGCTTAGGGAAAATTTGCATCCAACAGAACTAAATATATTTCAACTTTTTCCCCCCCAGTAACTTTAATTCCTCTCCAACAGGCAACTACTCCTGACAGAGAGTTCAGCAGCTGGGGAGAGAGAAGGAATCTTTTCCCCTCTGAGATCACAGTTATTTAGCAAATTGTTCAGCTCTGAGCTGCTGCCTGGAGCTGCCATCTGCCACTCAGAGCCACCTATGGCAGCCAGGCTGGGCCTGAGCCCCTCCCTCACTGCTGAGGACAGCACATATCCAACATCCTGCTCAGCCCTGCAGGTGAAGGCCCAGCCCTGGGTGAAAAGGAAAAGGGAAAATAATTTGTGGGGTTTTTATGTGGCACGAGTTGAGTTCTGAGTCGTCGGCAAGAGCTGAGTGCAGGTAAATTTAGTCTGGCTTAAAAAAAACCCAAACAGTCATGGAGGGCAATAAACCAAAGGAAAAAACAGAGAGGAGGGTGAAGATGAAAGCAAGGAGGTGCCCAAGGTGGAGCCTCTCCACAGCTGAGATGCTGCCACTGCACATGGACCAAACCAGAACGGGATTTCGAGAAGTTCCTTTCAGTGGATTTCAGGAAGTTCCTTAAACTGAACTCCAAAACCCCCAGTGCCAGCAGGGTGGATCCACTGAGGTAAAACCCCAGTGGTAAAACCCCAGCAGTTTGGGAAGGCAGCAGCACTTTCTGCCACTCTTGTACCTCCCCCTGCCCAGTCTGAGTCACGCAGGGTCGGAAAAACGCGGTCAGGGAGGGCAGAGCTGAGCCCTGGCTGGCAGAGAGCAGGGCTGGCATTCCCCCAGAGCTGCAAAGGGGTCAGGGTGGCACAGGAGGAGAGGGGGGCACGGGCAGCCCTGATCCTCCAGCACACAGGAAACCTGCACCCCTGGGTTTGGTTGGGTGGGGGGTTTTGTGGCACATGAAGCTGGGAGTGGAAAAGAGAGGAGGTTGAAGGAGGGGTGAGGAAGAAAGCTGCTGCCAGCAGAGTGATGAATTCCTGATGTGGATGAAGCTCGTGGCTTTTTTCAGCCCATTTTGCTGATTAAAGTACATTTGTGAAATAAAAAATGAAATTTTTGTGTAAAAAGAAATAGAGCAAGGTGTCCCTGCCCATGGCAAGGGGTTGGAGATGGGTGAACTTTAAGCTCCTTCCAACCCAAACCATTCTGTGATCCTATGAAATAATTATCTTTTTAAACACAATCTCTTCAGTTTTCAACTCAGGCACCCACTTTTCAATTAACAGCCAGAGAAGTTCTGGATTTTCCTGTGGAAAAGGAATTAACTTTGGCCAGATCACCTCTCCATGCCCTGCTCCTGAGCTCTGCAGGGCCTTGGCAGCTTCTCAGGCAGCTCCTGGTGGCCCAGGGAGGGTGGTGAGGCCAGAGCAGAGCCCAGCTCCTGCTGCCACCCACGGGGAGGATGTGAATCACCCTGGCTGCTCCCCAGCACATCCTCCCACCACCCAAAGCACGAGGGGCTGACGGGTCCTGCTGGCCCTGCCTCATCTGCTGCCACCACACCCTGACCTGTCCCCCCTGGGCAGCAACCCTAAAATCCCACTGAACCCCTGAGAGGCTCAGCCCAGCCAGGAGCAGCACATTTCCTCCTTTTTTAGCACTGAAGGAGCCACAGGGATGTCTTAATCAAGCCAGAATTCAAATTTCAAAGGAAAACTCTTAGGGGAAGCTTTTCAGTAATTAATCTGAAAAATCAAGGCAGTAATCCCAAACTTCCAGGGATGATCAACAGAGGTAGGAGCTTTACAGAAAGAAATAAATTTTATTTAATTCTTTTCCCTTTTGTTCCTGTGAAGAAAGAACACACTCTGCCAGTGCCCAATGATCACAAAGGAATCACATAAAAAAAGAAGGAGCCTCTGCTATTCTGGTGAGTGTCCAGTGGACCTCTGAAGGGTCATTCAGGCTTTAAGGACAAAATCAAAGGTGCTGGAGAACACCACCAGGCACATAAATCCAAGAGAACTGTTCTCAAAGTCAGGAACTGTCCTCAAAACTCTTTTCTCCCTGCTGGGTGTCTTCATCTTTTAGTGTCTGGTTTATTTTTACCAAAAAAATCACTTGGGACCAAACTCCTCAGGTTGGTGCAGGTGCCTGGGCAGTGCTGCCTCCCAGGGTTCACCATTTTCAGCCCAAATTTGTCCCTAATTCCCACTGGAGCTCCTGTAGCTGCAGTCCCAGGGATGCCTGGCCCCTGACATGTGGGATGTGGAGTGGGCAGAGATCCCTGGAGCATCCCCAGGGCAGGGCTGGGGCACAGAACCAGAGAATCATGGAATGGGTTGAGTTGGGAGGATCTTTTAAATCCCATCCAGTGCCACCCTGCCATGGCAGGGACACCTTCCCCTGTCCCAGGCTGCTCCAAGCCCTGTCCAGCCTGGCCTGGGACACTTCCAGCCCTCTCAGGTTGGAGCACACAGCTCATCCAACCACAGGAAAAAACCACATCGAGCATCAACCCCATCCAACCCCATCACTGCTCATTTTTGGGGATCAGACCCCAGGTTTTTGGGTGTGGACAGAATCCCACACGCTCACAGCGTGGGGCAGAAAATTACCAAAGCAAAGAGGGGTTTAAAAATGAAAAGAGATGGTTTGTTTCACTCTGAACCTCAGAGCAAATTAATCAGGAGAGTCAAAATTCAGCAGCGCACACCTTGTCAGGCTGGTCCTCTCTTTTATTTTCAGCTTTGAGAAGGATTTCCACAATGCTCCCTGTCTGATAAGGCAAAACTCTGTGGTTTAAATTTATCATCAACCAAAGTGCAGCTCTCAATATGCTCCCAATTAAGAAGGTAACTCAACAGCCTGCCTAATCAACACGTGCCTTGGCTCTCACAAATCCATGCCTGACATTTAAGCTCCTGCTTTGCTTCTGCTGTGGAGGGAAGTGAAAAGAAGTCAAAAAATCTGGAAAAGGCCCCAGAATCAGGCTCCTGGGTGTGTTTCTCCACGGGAATCCTGCAGGAGCCCAGCACAGACTCCAGGTACAGCTCATCCCTACAACCACAAAATCCTGCACAAGGCCACACTCAGCAGGAAAACCCTGGGAGCTGAGACACCTCAGAAACTCTGCTGGGGCTGCAAAGAGGGCAGTGCTGGGATGGTGATCAACAGCAAAAAGTCAAATTATCAGGAGAAAAGAAGTCAAACCCCACCAGGGCAATATTGAGGTCACCCTGTGTCCTCTCCTCTAAGTACTTCCCATGGAGGTGAAACACCCAGATCCCCAAACCCCCCCAGCACCATAATGAAAATCCATGCTGAAGAGATTTATATTCAGTGTTCCTCTCCTCCAGCTTCAGGCAAACACTAAAGACTTTCTTAAAATGCTAGCAAGAGGCAAACAGTTCATATAATACCAATTCAGCATCACAAATCAGTAAAAGCTCCAGGTTTTATCCAGATGAAGGGTCCCCACACATGACAGAACCCGTAGGAACAGCACCAACCACGCACCAAACACAGAACTATTAATACTCAGAGATATTTTGGTTTTCCCCCCGTTTTCAGCCATCCATGTGTAGAAAACTCACATTAAACTCCTCCCTGAAGAGCTTCCCCTCGTCGGCCGAGCGTATCCGGATCTCCTCCTCCAGGTTTTCCACAGGGATAGGGAAATACTTCTTGGGGCCCGAGGGGGACCTGCTGAGCAGCATCACCCGTTGCTGTTCTGTCAGGACCAGGGCAGGATATGTTAAAGGCATGGCCAGAGCCAGGGATTCCCAACTACAAACTCATCCTGGCGCTGAAAGATGCCCAAAAAAACTCCTACCGTGACACTCTGAGGTGCTAAAAGTGATTGAAAGGAAATGAAAACACCAAATCATAGCCCAAGTGCTTTGAGAATATAATGGTATCAAGAAGAATCACTACTGGTGAAATTAATGATTTCTCTGTTTACACTGGATTAAAAAGTGACCAAGTTTGATTCAGAGAAGGAGAAGGTTCTTTCTGCTGACAGGGCGAGCTTTTGGCACCCATCGCCAAGGAGATGCTGCTAGATTATCTCATTTCAAGGAGAAATAATGATAATAAATAATAATAATAATAATAATTAATAATTTATCTTTAACTTGGCAGCCAGCAGAAGCTGTGCCCCAAGAGGAGCAGCTGCCCTGTGCACAGGAACACCCCAGCAGGAAGCTGATGGGTATTTTTAGAGTTTTGACTTTTCCTCTGACTGTCACCCTCTTCAGCTCACTCATCACCTCACACATGGCCAAGTGGGACTGACACAAACCCCAGATTGATTATTTTATCTTTTACTTGATCATTTTTGTCTGGGTTGTGGTTGAAACAAGTTGCCCAGCCCTCCCAGGTTTGAGCTGGGCCCCACAGAGGAGCCAGCCCGGGGCTCCCCACGGGCAGAAACAAACCCAGCACAACTCAAAGCTGGAGGAAACATTTTGAACTCCTCAGAGTGTTTTATTTCAGTGCCTCTGGATTCAAATTGCCCCATCTCAACCCCGTGCTTCACGTTCAGAAACCACCCAGTGTATTCACAAAGTGTAAAGGGCTTTTCCCCCATTTTAAGAAGAAATACTGCAGTTCCTTCTCTAAATACAAGGATCACAGTGTCACAAACGTGGATCTCAGCTCACATTCCTGGTAAAACATCTCCAAAGAGCCCAGGAAGGTTTTACAAAGAAACATTTGCTGCTTCACAAAGTGAAACCTATTTCAAACCAGCAACTGAAAGTTAAGATTTTCCACAGACTGCTGGAGTATGGATTTCTAAATAAGGATCTCTAGTCCAAGGCCAGCTTGGGTGGGAGAGCCAAGGGCTGGAAGATGTCCCTGCACATGGCACAAGGGCTGGAACTGGATGAGTTTAAGGTCCCTTCCAACTCAAACCATTTGTGACTGCATTTTTCAGACTATTTTCTCTTTAATAACAACCCTGCCACTTATATTAGAAATAAAAGTACACATTGAGTAATAGTGAATTAAAGACAGAAATAAAAATGAGAGTTTGAAAGCAAATCTCCCCATACCTTGTTCTTCCAAGATCCCATTTGGCATCTTCTTGTCTCCAGAGTTGACCACAGCTTTCCTGTGTCTCCTGAACCTGGAACAGAGGCACCACATCAACCTGGCTGTCCTGGCAAGAGCAAAGCAGCTTTTCCCCCCCAGTTTTTTACAGACCATGTAATTCTGGAGAAGCTCTTTCTGTTCATGCTGGCAGGGAGAGCAGGGCTCTGCACTGAGGCTCTGCCTCACTTCTGCTTCCGTGGGAGGGCACAGAGGGAGGATGGGGCTGGGCTCACAAACACCCACCTGAAAAAATACCCCACCAGCACCACGAAAATGATCACCACCAGCACCAGGATCAGCAGGGAAGTCAGCAGCTCCTTGTGCAAGGTGTTCTCCTCGGTGGAGTCTGGGGATGGAACAAGAAATGTGGAAGATCAGACGTGGATTGATTCATCTGGCACAAAAACTGTGCTTAAGGCACCCAAAATTCTGCACAATTTTCTGCCTCTGCCTACTAAAAGCATCACAATTGCTGACACAGGCAAGGCTCAAACTGAAAGTTTGATTTTTTAAAATTTTTAAAATTTTTTCTCCCTCGTCAAAAGCTCAACCAAACCAGTGCTGCTGAGAAAATCAAAGACATTTTTCAATTTCCCTGTAATCAGAGAAAGTTCAACAGCTATAAGCTGAATTTGAAGCCCATTAAAAGGTTTGCTGCAGTGCCCTTCTGCACATCAGCTGCTTCTCAACCACCTTTCATACAGACATAGAAAATGCCACCTTTCATACAGATTTTATTCACTGAAATTCTCTATAAATACAAGAACAAGCAGGAATAATGACATTTTTCTCAGAATGGGGATTAAAGAACATCTTTGTTGTATCTGTTACAAACTCTGAGTCTCACCCTTCTGTTCACAGTGTTTTATGGAAGTGCCTCTTTACCTTTCACTTTCATTATGCTTCTGTAACCTTTAGTTCTACTGAATAATTCAATACAGAACAGATTAAAATCATTAAAAAACCAACATGCTTTATTTAAGGGAGCCAAACTCCCAGTCTGAACCTCCAGCAAGCAAAACACAACCCTACAACCACTCTTCCAAAATTAAGCCAATTTCTGTTGCTGCTGGTATTTTGGATTTTCTTCTCTTTTAAACTACATTTACACACTTGAAGAAGTTTTTTTACCATTTCTACAGTGGTCTTTGAGAGCTGACAGACAGAAGGGTTGGATGGGATATTGGGAGGGAATTCCTGGCTGGGAGGGTGGGCAGGGGCTGGGATGGAATTCCCAGAGCAGCTGGGGCTGCCCCTGGATCCTGGCAGTGCCCAAGGCCAGGCTGGACAGGGCTTGGAGCACCTGGGACAGGGGGAGGTGTCCCTGCCATGGCAGGGGTGGGGCTGGATGATTTTTAAGTTCCCTTCCATCCCAAACAATTCTGAGATTCAATAAAATATTCAGGAGTAAGCAACACCTGCAATAATCCAGGAAGGATTCCTGTGGATCACACAAACACCCAGAAGTGATGGCTACAAAACCATCAGGCTTGGGAGCAGCTGGAAACTCTCTGGGTGCTCCAGCAGGGCATGAGGGCAGGGGAAAGAATTCCTGGAGAGGCCCAGGTGAGCTCAGGACACACAGGGGAAAAGGGCTCATAAATCAACACCGTAATCCAGAGACAGGGAAGGCAATAAAAGGCAAGAGGGATGGCTCTGAGGTGGTGTGTAAAGATAAAAGTGACAGGCATGACAAAAGTGCAGTCAGGAGCCATGGCTTGGCAGGGGTTCAGGAAATCACTCTTGGAAGGAGTGGCTGGATGAGGATGAATAACAACCCAGAGCTTTCTGGGGGGTGTTTTGCATTTCTGTCTGGAAGCCAAGGGCTGGCAAGGAAACAAACACAAAAAAAATCCCTGGTTTTGTTCCTCACAGACAAAATGCAGCCACTTCCATGCATGTCAGAATGCTCCAGGATTTGGGGGTTTGTGGTGGTTCTCTTTAGCTCTCTGACAAGACCCATGACATGAGAGGGGAAACAACAAATTTGGATCATGAGAGAATTAAAACTTCCCTCTGACAATTACACAATTTTTAAAAAATCACCCCTCTCTTCCTTTCACAGAACTGCTGCACCATTTTTGGGGTGTCTGTGGAGAACTGATTCCCAGGCAAACACTGAAAGCTCAATCCAAGCCAGGAAAAGGGAAGCTGAACCTTCCAAATAACTGCCCCCATTTTTTCAGTCAAGGACAGAGCACCCCTGCCACGACTGATTTAATTCTCTGCCCCAAGGTCTCACCTCTCTTCCTACCATTTCACAAGGAAATTGGGCCAAAATCCACAAAAAGTCCCTTTTCTTTATACCTGGGCATATCTGCTCCCAAATCCTTGCAGCTGCTCCCCAATGGCTTCATCCCTGCAGAGCCTGTGAGTAAGGCACAGGGTGGTTTCTTCTTTAACCTCTGTTTTCTTTAATATCAGTAAATTTATAAATGTAGCCCAAAAACTGCATGAGAAAGTTAAAACTGAGGCTATTGCAGGTTCAGAGGCTGAAACATCTCTGGCCAACACAACTCCAGACCAAGGAGGATTTCAAGGGGAGCAAAGGCCTGAAATAACTTTTTATTCACTACTGCTTAAAAAATGGATGACTGGAGTAACTGGATGCAGCAGAGACAAATCCTCCAAAGCAGGGAAACTTTCCCACTGCTCCCACTCCAGGAGCTGTGACCCAAAACCACCAGGATTTCTGTTCACAGCCAGCCAAAGATCAACCCAAGGGTTTTTTGTTGGTTTGGTTTGTTTTTTTTTTTGAGATCCAATGAAAAAGTGACTTTAGTATTCCCCAGAGAAGGGGATGATCACCAGGAGGATGCTGACAGCCCCTGGTGCCTCCTGGGCACCCACCAAGGCTGACTCAGGGCTCTCCCTGCCCCAAATCCTGGTGCTGCTGGCCCGTGGCTCTTCCTGGCAGTGCAGCACCAATTCCTCCAGGGTTGGGGTGTTCCCACTTCCCAGTTGGGTCAAACACCAAGCCACCCCCAAGGAAACAGGGAATTAACAGCAGAGTGCACATCAGTGATGCTCCCTCCAAACTCCCTCCCAAATTTTGATTTCCTCCATCCTTGGATCAGCTCCTTTGCATTTCTTTGTAAATCATGTGATTAAAAGTGTGTGACTAAAAGTGTGTGACTAAAAGTGTGTGATTAAAAGTGTGTGATTAAAAGTGTGTGACTAAACCACTTTTCTCCCCTCTACAAAAGCAATCTGGCAGGACAAAGTTTGCCCTAAACCTGAAATTATTCTGGTGAGTGACACAAAACAAAATCTTCTTTATCTGAGCACAGGAGAAATCCCACAAGAACCAACTCTATTTCTGCACAGGTCTGATCTTCTTTTCAAAACCCAGAGATATCACAAACAAATGTCCAGCAGGGAATATGACAAAACCCACACTAAACCCTCTCAGACTATTTTTGGATAAGAAAACCCCAACCCTGCCATGGCTGCAGAAGGGAAGCAGCTGATGGGCAGGAGATTTGTTTGGTAGGTGTGAAGCACAAACCCAAATCAGAAAAAAATATGAAATGAAGGAAGGGCAAAGGAAAAAAGGTAGGGGAGGCAAACCAGCACCCACAGCCAGCAGGAAATGATGCCTCAGGTTTAGATTTTCTATTTTTCAGATTCTGTGCTGCTTTAGTCTGTGGGTCTGAGCTTCACATTATGGGATGCTGAGCTCTCTGCACAGAGCAGGGAGACAAAACAATTCCTGCTCTAGCTGGGGACCAAGGACAAATGATCCAAATCTCAGCCCAAGAGCACAAACAGCGTGGGCTGGAGAGAGAAAAACAAGCAGGATGGGAGTGCATGGGCTAAAGCTGGGATGGGACAATGAACTGCAAGGTGCAAATGGAGCAGAACTGATCCAAGGCAGAGACCCCGTGCCCAGGAGTGCATTTTGGGACCATTTTGGTTCATCTTGGGTTCATTTTGGGACCATTTTGGCTCATCTTGGGTGTGGCCCTGGCTGGGCTCTTGTGCTGCCCAAGGTGGATCCATGGAGGAGATCCTTTGAATCAATCCCTGCTTTATTCTTTAGCCCTGTCCAGCCTCTGCTCTAGGGCAGCCTTCTCAAGGCATCAGTGCCAGTAAATGTGACTTTAACATCTCAGAGCTGAATCCCCCTGGGCAAAGCCAGCCCAGCCCACCTGGCACTGCAGTGACACAATCTGAGCCTGGCCTGGAGGGACCTCTAAATGTCACCCAGTCCAACCCCCGATCTGAAACCACCTATTTTTGAAGTTCTGCTTTGCAAACTAATTCTTGGAATTGAGTGTCTGCAGAGAATCCCTCTGGCATTTAAACACCAAATAAAATGAGCCAGATTCCTTCTCCATAACTCACTTTTGTGATGCTGCCTCATTTTCTCCATGAAACCACCAAGAGTCTTGCAGGGAAGTCCCACCTCTGGGTCCTCCTGTGTATTACAGACTCACAGAATGGTTTGGGCTGGAAGGGACCTTAAAAATCATCCAGTGCCACCCCTGCCATGGCAGGGACACCTTCCACTGTCCCAGGTGCCCCAAACCCCAATGTCCACCCTGGCCTTGGGCACTGCCAGGGATCCAGGAGCAGCACGAGCTGCTCTGGGAATTCCATCCCAGCCAGGAATTCCTTCCCAATCTTCCATCCAGCCCTGCCCTCTGGCACTGGGAGCCATTCCCTGTGTCCTGTCCCTCCATCCCTTGTCCCCAGCCCCTCTCCAGCTCTCCTGGAGCCCCCCCAGCCTCTGGAAAGCCACAGTGAGGTCACTCCAGAGCTTCTCCTCTCCAGCCTGAGCAATCCCAGCTCTCCCAGCCTTTCCTCCATCCCACTGAATATTTTGGTGCCTCCTCTGGATTCACTCCCACAGCTCCAGGTCCTCCCCATGCTGGGGACCCCAGGCTGGACACGGTGTCCTGGGTGGGGTCTCCCCAGAGTGGAGAAAGAAAATCTGATTTCCACATCCCCAATGACTTGTTGGAAGTTGAAACCAGCTCTAAACAGGAGCCCCAAAGCTGCCCCATTTTCCTGCCTCTTAACCTGCAACTCCTCTGATAAATTCATTCCCTCTGCAGGTTCAGACATCAGTGATGGGAAGGAATTGTGAGGATTCAAAGGCACCAGGAATGCTCCTGGAGTAAATACCAGAGGAAAGTAAACATTTGGAAAGGTATTTAAAGGTTTACAACTGCAGCTCCCAGGCTGCTTGCACATTTCAACAGCTCCACAAGTAAAAATACAAGAGGAAGTGAAACAATCCAGGCTATGATTAATCCTGGGGAACTTACAAATATTTGAGTTACCAGGAGTTATGGGATGGTCATGGACAGTTTAATGAATAAACAGTCTGTAACAAGGATCTGAGAGCATTAGGGTGTCTCTACTGGAAACAGACATTTATTTATGCAAATCCTAATAAATATTAGCTTGCAAGTCAGAACTAGATGCTCCCTTCCAACCCAAACCATTCTGTGGTTTGATGCTTTACATTTATTTAATGCAGTTGAACACCTGGAGTAAAGATCAGGGCAAAGTTCCAGTAAATGGCAGTGTAATAAAGCCCAGGATATTCTCATTTTCTGAAAGGGAAATTTCAAGGTAGCAATTTCATGGCTGCAATTTCAGGGTGTTCTTGTAGGAGGTAAAATGGCAGCAGTGCTAAAAATCGACCCATCCAGACAAGGTAAGCATGTTTAAATAAGAATAAAGCTGACATTGTAATTCAGCAAATCTTTGAAAAAACCAAGGCAGCTCAAATAATGACATGAAATCATTTTTACCTATTCCTTTCAGAATCAAAAGTATCTTTTGGGATCACTCATCAAATTAGCATGCGAAAGGAAAGCTGAATTTTTTAGGCTCTTCCAGTTCTTTCCATGGTCTGTTAAATGGAGTTTTCTTTATGCTTCAATCAAAAATCTTAATTTTTGTATTTTAAAATGCCGTATTAGTACAATGGCTATCACATTTATTAGATAATCCAATTATCTTGGTACTCTTTCTGCAGCAATGTAATTTTCAGGGTGCACCTAACTTGTCTGTCAGACAAAACTCTTCCTCACTGCAAAAGCAGAAAGGCTTTGATATTTAGGAAAAACAATTTAGTCACACCAATCATTTCTGAATCATATCACTGAAATTAAGATTTAATTAAAATGGGGATGATGAGATTACTCTTATCCATATTATCAGACTTAAATTCAACACAATTTGGAATTAAGCTCTGAAGATGAGCAACACTGATGGCAAAACTCCCTTTGTACTCATGTTATTAAAATTCTGGGAAGTGATAAAAACAACAAGTGACTTCCCCTTCTCAATTCCCATATTCTGACATATTCAGCCCAATATTAGTAACTTGTTTTTCTACAGCTCCAGGTGCCAGACAAGAAGCAGGGACCAAAAACTACTTGACAATACTTCAAACTGATTAATTAGCAAATTCACACTCGGCTAAAGCTTCGTTTCTATGAATAATTTGTTTTTTTTGGAAGCACTAAGCACAGCCACACTCAGATTGTCACTGCTGATGGTGGAGCCCCTTGTTCCCCACCCTCCACATCCCCTGCAGTCAGCAAGAGCTGCACCCACCCTGCAGTCAGGTTCTGGGGAAGGCAAATGCTCACACCTGAATTAGCAGCAAATCCCAGACTGGTTTGGGATGGAAAGAGCCTCAAAATTTTCCTGTTCCACCCCATCCATGGGCAGGGACACCTCCCACTGTCCCAGGCTGCTCCAGCCTGGCCTTGGGCACTGCCAGGGATCCAGGGGCAGCCCCAGCTGCTCTGGGCACCCTGTGCCAGGGCCTCCCACACTCATTTTCTTCCCAATATCCCACCTAAATCCCCCCTATTTCCATTTAAATTACTGCAACCAAGAACCAAAACAATCCAAGGGGCCATGAGCCAAGCCTGGCATTCGATTCCTCTCCTTCCCCAGGAGTGTAAAGTTCACAGATTAAAAGCAAATAAAGCAACAAGTCAGCCTTCTGTGAAACACTGGGTGTCAGCAACAGCGACCTGAACAGTCACCAAAACGTGGTCACATTGCTCATATGGGACATCAGCAGCTTCATCTCCCTGGTTTGGGCTGGAAGGGGCCTTAAAGATTGTCCCATCCCATCCCTGCCATGGGCAGGGACACCTTGCACCATCCCAGGCTGCTCCAAGCCCTTTCCAACCTGGCCTTGGGCACTTCCTCAAAGCCCCAAATTCCCCAGAACGAGCCCTTCCCCAGGGCTGTCACGTGTCAGGATGTGTTTGTGGGAGGGTTTGAGGAGGAAGAAATTCTGCAAACAGAAATGAGGATGAATATATGAGGTGCTGTGGTGGCCCAGAGTGCTGCCTCAGGTTTAGCTTTTCTATTTTCAGATTCTGTGCTGCTTTAGTCTGTGGGTCTGAGCTTCATATTATGGGATGCTGAGCTCTGCACAGAGCAGGGACACAAAACAATTCCTGCTCCAGCTGGGGACCAAGGACAAATGATCCAAATCTCAGGCCAAGAGCACAAACAACGTGGGCTGGAGAGAGAAAAACAAGCAGGATGGGAGTGCATGGGCTAAAGCTGGGATGGGACAATGAACTCCAAGGTGCAAATGGAGCAGAACTGATCCAAGGTAGAGACCCCGTGCCCAGGAGTGCATTTTGGGACCATTTTGGTTGATCTTGGGTGCAGCCCTGGCTGGGCTCTTGTGCTGCCCAAGGTGGATCCATGGAGGAGACCCTTTGAATAAATCCCTGCTTTATTCTTTAGCTCTGTCCAGTCTCTGTTCTGGCCTTCTCAAGGCACCAAGAGGGGAGGAGATCACTCTCAGCTCCTGGAACAAAAACTCTCCTGTTTTTCAGCTGGCAGGACCCTCCACAGGACACCTCACACCCTCCTCAAGTCTTTGCATGAAAACACAGAACTCGTGCCAAGGCTCCTCACAGGGTTTCAATCCATTCATCCTGCTGTCTAATGAAAATTTATTCCTGTTATCTGTGCCCACATCCCCTCAGATCCCCAGGGCAGCTCCTGGGCCCTGCAGACCTCACAGCTCCTCCACCTCTGCCGTGTTTCTCCCTTCCAAGTCAAACAGAAAGTGAAACCCCAACACCACCCTGGTGCAGACCAAACCCAGAGGGCAGCTGGCACCATCAGAACTGTGTCAGTGGGGTCAAAGTCCTGCAAAAGCATCCTGGACTGTGCCACCAGGGACACCCCCCTGAGGTCCATGCCCATCCTACCCCACAGCTCCCTCCTTACTGGTTGTTGTGGTTGTTTTGGGCAGTTCTGTTCCATTGGGTGGCAGAGCTTGTGCAAAAATGAAACTAACACAGAGCAGCAGGAGCGAGCAGGAATGTTCCATCCTGGACCTGGAAGGAAGCAAAGCAGAAGATAAATTTTAAGGTCAAATCGATATCATGTCGTGGCAGAAGGAAGCTAGAAGTAAAAGCAATGTTTGCTTGAAATTTAGATTTATTTAAACCCTGTTTTATACTCTCCCATCACCTCAGCACTGAATGTTCAGTTTTGATGCAAAAAGAAAAAGAAAATACAACTCGTGCACGCCAAAAATTCAGGTTTTAAGGAGGTTGTAAATCCAACAACAGAATGGCAACATTCAGCCATGGTTCACAGACAACAGCAGAAATCAGGGCAAAAATGCTCCATCCATAAAAAAGAGTCATCTGAGGACACTGAGGAAACAATCCTGGGATTCATTCCCAGAGATAAGAGGAAAGTTCATAACAAAGAGAAGTTTTTGACCACCAAGCAGCCCAGTACCATCAGGAAGTTTCGTGTCCCTTTATCACACACTTTTCAGAGGTTCCTTATCCCACCTGACTCCCTTAGCCACAGATGAGGGGCTCCATGGATGAATTCCTTGGGGGAATGTTTGCCACAGCTGATTCTGCTTTCTAAACTCAGAATTTCAGCGTTGGTGAGACCAGAAAATAATTCCCAGTGTGAAGAAAATTGGAGGAAAAGTGTGATGAGAACATGCTGTTTCTTAATTCAGGGAAATTCATAGATAAAGACAAATAAACAGGTCCAGAAATACTCCAATCCCTCTAAATAGAGGTGGAAAATAAATGTTGATATTAACTTGTTGTGATTTATCCAATGAACAGATTAATTAGGAGAGGCTCCCATCTCAGCCATAAGCCAGTCCTGCTTGATTTAGAAATAATTTCACAGAACCTTTGCTTTGTGGCAGGATTTATCCAGATGGTGGCTCTGCAGCCACTGCTAAAATTCTGTCCCTGGAAATGCTGCTCACCAGAGCTCCCTGTTTCAGGGTAATACACTGAATTTAACAGCACAATTTCCACAGGGTATTACACAGCCCTGCCTCACAACACACTAAAAAACCCAGGAATTCAGCAGTCATTAGAATAACCATTAGAAAATCCTGCCTTTCCATGTAAAGTGGGATAATCCACCAGAAATAATCCCTGGATAAGCTCAAATATAGAAAAATCACCCGTGACAACAACTTTCACACCACCTTTGCACTGCTCTCACAGCTGTTACTCAGAAGTGAAATATTCCCAGCCATTCCCAGCCTCTCCAAAGCCTGGTCCTACACCCAGGAGTAAATTCAAACTCAGCACACAGCTGCTGTTCCTTGGATACACAGTTGGGAAGCTCAATGTTTTTTCCTCTAATACAAGGAGTTGTTGTCTTGATTTTTTTAAAGTTTTTTTAAGCCTTTTGATGTTTGTATTTTTGTATAGAACTTTCTCACACACTTTATGTAAATAACTTATTGTTTTCATTCTTTTATAGGGGACAAGCAACCTGATGGACTCTTGGGTTGCCCAGTGACATTGAGGAGGTGGCACTGCCACCCTCCAATGACACTGGCATTTCAGGAAGATATAAAAATAGTCAGAATTTTTAAGAAACAGTTTTTCATTTGCCTTGAAAAAAGCTACTCTGCATCATTTTGTGCTGTGTCCTACAGTGACAAGGAGTGAAAAAAGAATAATAAAATATATTAATAACATCAAACTTTATTTTGTTTTTTTTTTTCCCCCAGTCCAGCTTCCTACTAACTTACTCCTTCAATTCCTTCTACTACTATTTCTAATTTAAGCAGCCTAAATGTCTTACAGTCTAATCCCATTTTTGGGGTTTTATAATCCCATTCTTTCCCAATCCCATTCTTGGGATTAATCAGTTAATTGTGTTCAACACCTCGCTGCAAACTGTGCCTTCATCATTCTGAGCATTATATAAATGTCCCAAATTAACTATTTATATTTATATTATATTTATAATTAGAAAGCTTGGGACACACAGCAGCACTTAATGGAACTGAAGGGAAGGGAAAGGAAGGAGGATTTGGAAATGTGGAATAAATCCAGAATAAAAGTGGAATTAACAGGGATGAGGTGCTGAATGCTGGGATGCTTTTCACCCTCAGCAAAGGCTGCTGAAATCCACTGGAATTTTGGGCAATCAATCCTGGGAGGGGCTGATTTTCCAAGGCAGCACTGAGTTCACTTTCTCATCCTTAAAGTACATCCAGCTCCTTAAAAAAAAACAAAAAACCCACAGAATAATTGAAGTTGCTGGAAGGTTTCCAGGAGAGCAGAAAGCAAAAGGAACATCAGTGCTTCTCTTCAAATCCCTGTCAGGAGGGTTTTCCAGATGCCAATTCCCTGCCAGACCCCTGGAATCTGTTCTCTGGGATGTGATAAAAAAAAAAAATTCTCTGGGATGTGATAAAGTGTGGCTGGAACACACTGTGGTGTCCCTCAATTTATCAGAAATAAACACAGCCACAAAGATTATGCAAATCCTGAGATTTTGGGTTTGGCCAAAGCCCTTTGCATTTCCACCTCCTGAAGAGAGGAGGAGGAAAACTCCAAGGAAATCCAGGAGCTACAGCTGAGGTGGATGCAAAGGAAAAGGACTGGGTTCAGTAGGACCAAGCAGAAAATCATGGAATTAAGGTTGGAAAAGACCTTTAAGATCATCCAATCCAACCATTCCCCAGCACTGCCAAGGCCACCACTTGTCTCATGTCCCCAAGTGCCACATCCACATGGATTTTAAATCCCTCCAGGGATGGGGACTCCAAATTTCCCTGGGCAGCTGTGCCAGGCCTGGACAAACCTTTCCATGAAGGAATTTTCCCTAATTTCCAACCTAAACTAGCCTGAGGCTGTTCCCCCTCATCCTGTCTCTTCTCTTAACCCTGGGGTGGATGGAGAGGTGCCCAAGCTGCAATCCCACAAAAACACCATGAATTTTACTCTGTGTATTTATGGCTTTCACGCACAGGCCTGCAGTGTTATCATTTTCTGAACCAAAAAAAAAACCCCAAATATCCACTGCTGCAGGCACAGCAGCATTTCCCACATTTTCCTTACTCACAAAGGCACAAAGTCATGATACAGCCTGGTAAAACATGAAGGAAAAAATAGTAACAACTCTCTCGAGAGAACAGGCAGGGAGAAAAGCACGGCTGAGCAAGGAAGGACAACCACGTGCTACAAAAGAAGCCTCTTGTTGATAAAAGTGGAAGGGAAAAGATCCAGGGAGAGACAAACTGCTATTATTACACTGCTCTGCTGTAGGGCAACTGCTGTCCCTTCTGGAAAATGAAATAGGAACTGCCTTTAAAACCAAAAAAAGTGAATTTATTGACTCATCTCCTACTGCATCCAGCCTTTATTCCCTGGATATGCACAGGTCGGCCAGGGAAATAGCAAAGGGACAAGAGGATTGGCCTCAAACTCTGCCAGGGGAGGCTCAGGTTGGACATCAGGAGGAATTTTGTCACAGAAAGGGTGGTCAGGCATTGGCAGGGGCTGCCCAGGGAGGTTTGGAGTGCCCATCCCTGGAGGTGTCCAAGGAGTTCCTGGAGGTGACACTCAGGGCTCTGGGCTGGGGACAAGGTGGGGATCAGGCACAGCTTGGACTCAATAATCCTGGAGGGCTTTTCCATCTGAAATGATTCCATGATTCTACTCTGAATGTCTCAGGCACTTCAGGTTTAACCCCAGGGACTGATTCTTTCTGTTCTTTATTACTGCCCTGGGACACCTTCCACCATCCCAGGCTGCTCCAAGCCCCATCCAACCTGGCCTTGGACACTCCCAGGGATGGAGCAGCCACAGCTTTCCTATCCAAGGAGTCAGAGCAGCTGGAATGCAGATGCAGTGGCCCAGGGGTCAGCCAGGGATCAGGGCAGTCTGTGTCACCTCTGGCCAGCTCCTGCCGGGATCGCCGCGGCCGCTCCTCGCGCAGCCCAAGGAGGCGTCGTGAGGACAGCCCAGCTCCCCAAAACGTGCATAAATGGCATTATTTCCAGGGATTAATGGATTACCACACATGGCTAATTTCTATTTTGGCCGCAGAACTGAATCCTCATCTGACCTGACAGCTCAAGAGTAAAACCTGGGCTTGGAGAAAATAGGCCAACAAAACCTCCGTCGTGTCACGTGGCCCTGCCGCAGAGCTGGAGTCCTGCTCCTTCTCCCAAGGATGCACCAGCTGCTTCAGAGCAGGTTAAATTGATATTCATCCTCCTAAAGCAGGAAAGAATCAGAGAAACACCCCAGGTAACACAGAGGAGAGTGGAGAGACTGGTGGGATTTTTGTTTTCCTCCCAAGCTTTCGAATCCCAGATCTCAGGTCCTGCCCCCAGTCTCTCAGTGCTATAAAAGTCACATTTGCAAGGATAAGCACCATCAATTCAAAAAACAGAATTAAAAATGAGAGACACAAAAGCTTTGTCACTGCAGGCTGACAAAGCCATAGGCCACAGCAAGAGCAAGTGCCAACCCCAAAAATTTGGTAGTTTAATTCAAAAAACCAACAAAAACACCAAAAAGGGAATAAGGACACAACAGTCACCCTCTCTCTTTGCTCTTCCTGCTTTCCACCCATAAGCCCCAACACACTGCTGGGCCCTGTAAAGATTCCCCAGAGCAGCTGTGGCCACCCCTGGATCCCTGGAAGTGCCCAAGGCCAGACTGGATGGGGCTTGGAGCAGCCTGGGACAGTGGAAGGTGTCCCTGCCCAGGGATGGAATGGGCTGGGCTTTAAGGTCCCTTCCAACTCAAACCATTCTGTGATTCCATGATAAGAATCTCAAGCCCCAGTGCCTGTTTTTCCAGCTGCCCAGAGGTTCCCCTACCTGGAGCAGGTGAGCTGGCACAGCAGCTCCTTGGCTGGAATCCCAGGCACCAGGAGCTGCTCCCACTTCCAGTTGGGATGATTGCAGCTGTTTTCTTTTTCCTGAAGCCCTGGCTTCAAAAAAGTCAGGGACTGTGTCTGCTGACCCATCCCAGGTTACAGTTTAACTGGAATTGCTCTCCCATGACCTCATTCGTGGATAGGGCTTTATTGCCCCATTATGTCATCAGGGCAAGCAATCAATGTTGCAGCATTCCCAAAAAAACTTCCTTTCAATTACGTGTTTACAAAATAACTGGGAAGAGAAGTGCTCCTCCCTTTTCCAAAGGAACAGGGGGAAACAAGGAACTCGCATCAAGATGGAACCCTGGAACCCCAGAATGGTTTGGGTCGGAAGGGACCTTAAAGCCCATCCCACCCCTCCCCTTCCATAGGTAGGAACACCTTCCACTGCCCCAGGCTGCTCCAAGCCCTGTCCAGCTAGAGTTAAATCCTTCACTCCTCATGTTTCCAAGGAAAATGAACAAACAGCTCCGGGAAGTGCCAGGTCCCACAGACCCCTCTGACCACAGCCAGCCCCTCCATCCCCATCCCCACCTTGGGCTCCAAAGCCTGTGGAGCAGCAGGACCTTGGATTCCTGCCCTGAGTCACCAGGGACACCCCACTCTCCATGGGCCATCAGCTGGAACCAGCTTTCCAGAATTGCTCCTCCTGGGATAACCATTCCATAACAATCTGTTACTTGGAGTTAGACATTAAGCTCCAAATCCAGTTCCCAGAAGTTTGATCAAGTCCCATGTTTTGACATTGCTTTAACATTCAGGAGCTTTAAAAGACCCAAACAAACTGAGTTCTCATTTTCTTATATTTGAATCCTTGTAATTCTTCCTCGAGACCCAGGTTATCCTAAAATCCAGAGGAAGAAAAAGGAATGGAGTTTGTGGAGATGTTTGTGCACGTGTTCAGTGCAAGAAACTCAAGAAGAGATTCTCTACTTGGGAAACATTCCTCAAAATTAAGCCACTGATAAATTAGAAAACACTCTATGATGAGCAGTAAATTTCACCATAAACCCCATAATTTTTTAACAGGACTGTTTACAGCACACAGTTATTGTACAAATAAAAATCAGGCAAGCTTTGTTTCCAACCCCTTCAGAAACAACAAGGGAATTTATGTAAAAATACATAATTTTATAATGATCTACAATTTAATATAACTGCCCACAAAATTATATCTGACTGTAAAAATTCCTCATGTGTTCTATACAAATACCCTCGGTAAAGATCATTTCAAAGAGATGGCAATAATTAGATTAAAAAATTACAAATCAGAATAATCATTTACACGTAAGAGACCGAGCAAGGCAAAGCACCCAATTAACTGAGTAAAATCAATTTCCATTTGGAATAATCAAGCTTGATAGACTGTCTTGCTTATTTAGTCACTTTGTGTCTAATTCAGGTGGACAAATTATTATATTTGCTTTGATTTCCATGGAAGAGGAGGTCAGCAGATGTGGCAAATCCATTATTTGTTCCAAAAAATGATATTTAAAGAGAAACACCCTAATGCAGACAAGAATTACCACTTTTGTAATACAAATTCTTAAATTCTCCCCAGTTCAGCTATTTCTGTGTGTCTTTCCCAGCATCCTGAGTCTCCAAACCCAGCCCATCATGGAGAACACGAGCTCCAATCCATTTCAATTTGCAAGGCTGGGATCTCCTGGGAATATAAATCACGGCTTGTCACCAGCAGATTAAGCAGTGCATTAACAGGGCTGCTGCAGCCAGGATTAACTGCCACTGCTGGTGACATGCCACCCTTACAAAGTGACTCTGCCACTTGAAAAGCGGCGGGGGAATTTTTCAATCAATGGGATTTCTACTCATGCACCCAGGAAGGGATGGGCTGGGCCAGAGGAATGGGTTGGAGCTTCAAAGGTCCCCTCCAACCCCAATTACTCCATGGTCACCAGGAGGCAGCAGCACTCAGGGTGACAGGGATCCCTTTTCTTTTATTTCCTTTGCTCACCAGGATTACTCAAAGCAGTTGTGTTGATATTCTGTGACATACACTGAATTAAAACCAGGAGCATAATGAACTCTGCAGCCTTAATTTGGGAAAAATATACATTGCCTGCTCATGTGTTGCACATCTGGCTTATCTGCAATCCCACAGTTCTGGAAAGGAAGGGAAGAAAAATAAAAAAAGGAGAGATTTCTTTTCCATGCCTGAGTGGCTCTGAATGAAGCAATGCAAGGGCTGTCGTATCTAAAACTGCACAGGTCAGGCTTGGAATAGGCAGCTGTCAGATCAAAAACTCCATCACACAATCATGGAAACTTTCAGGTTGGAAAAGCTCTCTAGCTGTTCCCCCAGCACTGTCAAGGCCACCACTGTCCCATGTCCCCAAGTGCCACATCCACATGGATTTTAAATCCCTCCAGGGATGGGGACTCCACCACTGCCCTGGGCAGCTCTGCCAGGCCTGGACAAACTTTTTCATGAGGAATTTGTTCCCAAAATCCCCCCTGAGCCTGCCCTGGCCCAGCCTGAGGCCGTTCCCTCTCCTCCTGTCCCTGTTCCCTGGAGCAGAGCCAGACCCCCCCGGCTGTCCCCTCCTGGCAGGAGCTGTGCAGAGCCACAAGGGCCCCCTGAGCCTCCTTTGCTCCAGGCTGAGCCCCTTCCCAGCTCCCTCAGCCCCTCCCCGGGCTCCAGCCCCTTCCCAGCTCCGTTCCCTGCCCTGGATGTGCTCAGTGTCCTTCTGGTCACAAGGGGCCCAAACTGCCCCCAGAATTGCAGGTGTGGCCTCCCCAGTGTCCAGCACAGGGTGACCACCTTAGGAAAAGTGCACACAAAAAAATGGAAGGAACTACTTCAGAGAGAGAGAAAGAGTTGAGAAGTATTTTCAAATTCAAAGCTGTTTTCATGCTGCAATAAAAGAGGTCATGATGACTAATGCATTCTCTCACAAATGTACATTTACCCTCAAACACTTTTTGAAGAATTCTTTTGCCAGTTTTTGCACTTTCCTGATCACCTTTGGCAGGAAATATCCTGCCCATCTCAGCAGGTGCATTTCTGAAGTGATCATACAGTTCCAAAGTCAACACAGTGAGGACACTATTTCACTAGTTCCTATCTGATGTATAGAAAATTGTTTAAATATCCCCAAAAACTCAACAAATTTCCCCTAGTTCCTTCTGTTATAAAAAGCACAACCCCAAACACAAAAAAGTAGGTTAAAATATCCTCATCATATATTTTTTAAAGTTTAATTTGTGCTGTGTCATAAACGAAGGCTTTAATCATTAAAGGAGATAAAATAACTCCTACCTAAAGTGAAGTTGTAAAGCCCCATGATTTCAGTGTAATTAATTAAATGAGTCATGTTTTATTTAGGTGCTTACACAAGTGCAAGAGGATTAATTCTAAATAAAACCAATAGAGCTGTAAAATGCTCGTTTGGAGAAGGTCCTTGACAAGTCCCCAAGGCCAATCCCTCACCGCAGGCTGGACCCATCCCATTCCTGGTGGTTTGGTGTGAGCTGCTCATCCCCATCTCCAGCTCTTCAGAACCCCTGGCACGGGCTGGCCTCCGCCCCCTCATGGATCATCTCCTGCCCCTCACAACCTCCCAAAACCAGGGATGGCTCCAGCCTGTTCCCAGATCAGAACTCCAGAGGCCTCCCCAGTTGGAAAACACCCAGCTCCATTTGAAAGGCAGTTTGTCCTTCCCTGGTCACAGCCCAGGTCCCATCCCTGCAGCCACGTCACCAGGTGGCTCTGGCAGCTGTGGTTGCCCATTCCCTGCTCCCCCCAGGAGCCTTTCCATCACCCTTTGCTGCTGAGGAGAGCAAATCCAGCACTTTTCCATCTGATCCTTCACCCACCTTCAGCGCTCACAGCAGCAGGAACGTTCTCCTCAGGGACACAGACCCAGCCATGCTCGGCCACCCCGTGAAGGTGCAGCTGCACAGCTGCACAACACCACCAACTCCCCACACCCAGAAGTCTTTTGAGAAACCACAAAATTCATGAGAAACTGATTCTTCTCTTTTCAGTGCCAGAGAGAATTTCCTTTGTGTCTTTACTGCAGTGCCCAGTTGTGCCTCAGCAGCAAACCCCAGCTCTGAGGAGACAGCTCCTTGCTGCAGGGACAACCTTGCTCTGAAATGCCAGCTCTGATGGAAAAGTGCTGGATTTGCTCTCCTCAGCAGCAAAGGGTGATGGAAAAGCTCCTGGAGGGAGCAGGGAATGGCCAGCCACAGCTGCCAGAGCCACCTGGTGACGTGGCTGCAGGGATGGGACCTGGGCTGTGACCAGGGAAGGACAAACTGCCTTTCAAATGGAGCTGGGTGTTTTCCAACTGGGAAACTGGGTGTTGGTGTTTTCCAACTGGGGTGGCCTCTGAAGTTCTGATCTGGGAACAGGCTGGAGCCATCCCTGGTTTTGGGAGGTTGTGAGGGGCAGGAGATGATCCATGAGGGGGCGGAGGCCAGCCCGTGCCAGGGGTTCTGAAGAGCTGGAGATGGGGATGAGCAGCTCACACCAAATCCCACTGCACGACACCTTCAGCCCAAGCAGAACAGCCACAAACTGGGAAGCAGCAAATCCCAGAGCTGGATGCCACCACCCCTCCACCAGGTCCCCTTCCAGTGTCCCACCCCCCTAACCTCACCTTGCCCCCCACCCACGCTCGGTGCCACACGCCAGCTGCCAGCAGGTGACTCCACACACAGGTGCCACTCTCAGCCAGCTGCTCCCATGCAAAACAAAACCTCCTCCAGAAGTATTCCTGCAGCTAAAGAACGTTTCTTCAGCTCCAGGAAGAGCTGAGTTAGCTGCCTGCAGTATTTAAATCCCCGTCTTTCTGCACGTTCAAGTAATCAATCCCCTGAGGTGAATCTCTGTTGTATGACATTTCTGCAGGGAGAACTGACTCTTTTCAGTTTGTGAGTTTTTTTTTTACTTCTCCCCTGCAGTTGGGCTTGGACTTATTCCCTTTTTCAGGCCGTTTCACCATTTCCTCATCGCTGACACTCGGGGTTGCGGCAGCAGCGCTTCTGCAATGCAGGGCCCAGCGCCTGCAATTAAGAACCTGCTCTTAATTAGCAAAACGACTTGGGGAGAGCCAGTGGCACCTGCTGTACCTGCTGCTGACGGGTGAAGGAGTTAACAGAAGGTTTCATTAGCACTATCAGCAGCCAGCCACGCAGTTTTATATATAGAAAAGCTTATCATGAGCGAGGAGCCAGCCCGCCCTGGCCCCCCTTCCCCAGCAGCTTTGAGGAACATCTGACTAAGCCCAGCTTTGAGCCCACAAAGAGGAGCCAATCTATTCCAAGGGAATGTGGGAGAAAAGGCCTGGGCTGATTTTGGGCAGAGGAGGTTTAGGAACTGCCTGGGCTCTTGCCGGTAACCCCGGCTCGCTCTGGCATTCTGGGAATTCTAGATCAGAGGCAAAAGCCTAAAAGACACTTGGAAGTTTCAAGAGAGGCTCAGCACAGACAAAATTAAATGGAGATAATGAGCTGCAGCTTGAAGGGGGTGAATCTGTGGGGCAGCTCGCTGTGGTCAGTGACAGGGACAGCAGGATGTCAGTGCTGAGTCAGCAGGAAACGTCAGGCTCTGGCCACTGCCATTGTCCCCAAGCTAAAGGAAATGGTTGTGACCCCGGGGCTGGTGTGGCAGCTGTGACACCCAACCACAGCTGCCACCTCCACACCCTGCTGCTGTCACTGTCCCCAGGGCATCTCACACAGCCCCAGTTAAGGGATGCCCAATGGGAGGATCAAGCTGTGAGAGACTGAGCTGAGATGAAGGCACTGAGGGGTTTTGTGTGGAAGATGAAGGAAAAACCATTGGATTATTTTCTAAGTACTCGTTGTCTACTGTCAGGTCTATGCCACAGACATTTCACACTCCTGTTCCACATCCAAATGTGTCTCTTGCTGCACATTCACTGTCCATCCTTTGAAGTCTCATTTTAGTTAACAAAGGTCTCTGCAGCAAGGCTCTACTTTGAATTATTTACTATTTCTCCTGCAAGCTCAGCAAAGGACTGAGGTCATTAACAAAAAGACAGAAAAGGAAAGGAGACTCATCAGACTAATCAGGGCACTAAACAAATAATTCACCATTGGCCAACAACAAAGCTCCAGGATTTGCTTAAGAAATCTTAGAAGAACAAACATTTCAGATAAAAACCACTTCAACTGGTTTTAACATCTCATTAATATCTTTATAATGCTAAACAGGTACCCATACCCCAAATCAACGGCATTTTTCTGAGCAGGGATGGGGAACCTTTCAAGGCAAAGCAAAAACTTGCAGTTCCATCTTCCCAAGTTTCCAGCACCCCCCTGTCCCACCAGGCCTGCTGAAGTCACAAATTAGGGTCACCTTTCCCCGTGCACTGTCAGCAAATCAATGTGGGCTGCTTTTCAAGCAGGGCTCACACATAAATTAGGCAGGCTGCCATTGATTCACATGAGAAACCCTTGAGCAGTGGAGTGAAACACCAATAAAATCTTACAATTAACTTGAGAAGTTGCCTTTGGTTCCGTCCCAGCGGCCCTTCTGCTCCTCAGCTGCACAAAACATGTCCTCACACAGATGCTCCCTTGTAACAGCTCTGGATGAATGTTTAAAATTGCTCCTTGAACACAAAAACTAATTACAGCCAAGGGGAAATACTCACAGAAGAGTTTTATGCTGCATCATGGCCAGACTGAACAGTTGTGTTTCAGCTGCAGTTTCATTTTGGAGGAGAGAAGGGGAGGAAGGGAAAAAGCAAAAGCAGAAGTGTGGCTTGCCTGAGTCTTTAGAGTCAGAAAAGGAGAACACACAACTGATGTGTGAGAATTCACTCCAGCCATTCAAGAGGTGCAACACAGGAAGGAAGGAAGGAGGACAGCAGGGCTGGGGCTTAAAAGTTTTCAGCCCAGCAGGTTGGAACCCTCACAGGTGTAGCCAAAGTCCAGCACAGCTCTGCAGAAATCTAAATCCAAACAATGAAAGGAATGCTCGGGTTGAAGGAAGGATTTAAGGGTGCATGGGGAGCTGTCACTAAAGACATGCACAGACACCAGCTCACTCCTGACTCTCCTGAGCTCCTCCACAGCAGCTCCCTGCAGAGCCAGAACCCCACAGCCCCTCCAGGCAGGAACCAGCAGCAGGACACCCTTCAGGGGTGACACCTGGGGAGGAAGTTCAGCAGCAGAGCCTTTGGCACATCCTTCAGAGTCAAATCCATTGCTTGGCCAAATTTAAAGACAGAAGGATCTTTTCAGTGCTGAAGATGGAAATGGCGACTGACAATATGGAAGTTATCAGCAAAGGTTTTCCTTGGCTGGTGGGATGGGTCAGGAATTCCAACCCCACCACAGAACTGCTCAGATCTGCTGCTTCAGGGAGCCCTGCCATGCCCCTCTCCTCCTCCCTGCTTCGTGTCCTTCATGGAGCCAACATGTCTCATGTGTCCCTTGAGCTGCAGAAGTTCTTGCTTTTAAGCCTTCAGCTGCTTCCCAAGTACTGTAATAGTAAAAGATTTTCAGCTGTGTAACTGGAGAAGCAGTGATGGCACCACTGTTTTGGGGTTTCTAATTCCTCTCCTCACCTCTGCAGTGGCTGAGACTCTCCTCTAGCAGCTTCCCTGGCCATGGAGCTGCCAAGACTGAAAGGAAGAAGCTTTTGATGATAAGATGCTGAGGCCCTGGCACAGTGCCCATCCCTGAAGCGCCCAAGGCAGGGCTGGACAGGATTGGAGCAGGATCATCATTCTGATGATTTCAAAGCTCTTCCCAATTTAAATGATTCTGTGAGTCCATGTCCCTGCTCATCATCGGGGGGCTGGATTCGGTGGCCTTTAAAGGACCCTTCCAAGCCGAAGTGTTCCAGGTTTCTGTGGCTCCTGCTGCTCCCAGCACACAGGATCAGCTGCTCTAGAGCACAAAGGCTTTGCTAGCACAGGCTCTGCACATCCTCATTCCTTTTGTCTCCTACGCCAACACACCCGCACATCACCCTGCAAACGAGGGGGAGGAGCAAGGAAAAGTCGCTTTTCCCTGAAATCTGAACCAGTTTAATGATCAAACTCACAGGCACGGCCCTACCCATGGCTGAGCCAGCAAAACTGGGGTGCCAAAACCGGGACGGGCAAGGGACAGCAGAGCAGCAGCAGGGACACCAGGACAGGACCTTCCCTGGGGTCTGCAGTGTCACATCTCTGCTTCCAGGGACTGTCCTTTCACTGCCTCCTGGTGGGCCTGTGCAGCTCTGTCAGATGAGATCTTGTCAGACACACAGACAGACAGACAGGATCTCCTCTTCAGCTGAAGTCACACCTTACAGACCTTATTCCTTAAGGCCTCCAGCCCAGGTTCTCCCCTTTCTTTAAGCTCAGAGTATTGTCCACAGCCATGCTCAATCTTTTTCTCAGCTCCTGTCATGACCTGGCCCATGTGGCCCATCCACACCCCGAGGTGGCAGCCAGGCAGGAGTGACTGTCACCAAACACTCCCCCAAAGCATCCCAGGAAAATCCCCCTCTCTGGAGGGGTTTGGATCCAGCTCCCTCACACTGAGCCAGCTGCATCCATACACTGACAGAAACACGAGCCAGAATATTTCCAAACACGATAAAAGTCACTTTGGGGATTATTTTAAAAGCCAAACAACACTTCTTGATGTTCAGACTAAGCCACTGATGTCGTGAGGTGAGCACAGGACCCTGCTCACTCTGTACATCCCAGGGGCTCTCAGGAAGCATCAGCTTCAAACCAGCACACGCTGCAGTTTACACCAGGAAAAAATCCATAGTCTTTGTAGCCTTTTCCCCCTGCAGCTCCCACTTAGGAAGTGTCTATTTATTTATGTGTATTTCTACACATGTACAACTCTCTCTTCAGTTTTTCACAAAGCAACACTGAAACTCCAACTAACAAAAGCTACTCCAGAACATTTATCCTCCCCTAAGTCCCCTGAGAGCAGCAGCAGTCACAGCAAAAAGATTCCTGACACCACAGCCACGAGCTCCTGGTGCAAACCTGGCTTTTCCAAGCCCTTCCCACTGACCAGCAGGGAAATTTAACAAGTACAAAACAATTACAAAGCTAATGAAGCAAACGCTGCCAGATGTTGAACTGATGCCCCAGATAATTCCAGGGAACACCTGGTCCCTGCCTGGGGCTGCATCCCAACAGCAGCGTGGGCAAATGTGAGCAGGGATTCAAGGGAACATCTGTTTTTCCATGAGTTGCTGGCTGAGCATTCATCAAAAGGCTGATATTCCAATTATTTATTTGGAATGGCTGCTCTGGGCACACACAGCAGCTCCCTGCTCCTGCAGCACCAGGAACTGAAGCAACAGCCTGGCCCGTGGTACAGATTTAGCATCTGCTTGCTATTCCTCTTTTCCTCTGACATTCCCAAAGTTAGCAAATATAGATTTACTCCGCAGAACTAAACTTATGGCGTCAACAGCACCAGCTTTAATTCTAAATCTGGCTCTGGGACACGAAATGCATCTGATTTTCTCATCCATTATTAAGTCCCAGGCATGTTAATAAGGCATTTATCTCCAAAAAGGATCATTACCCATGCGGATTTCTAGGGATAGTCAAGTTCTTTACAGCCTGGAGTCTCAGGACATAAATAGAAACTGCATTTACTATTAAAATTAAACCAGCAAGCCTGGGATTTATTAGAAAAGTAAAAGCCAAGCCTGCAGCGTGGTTGTGCAGGCAGCTCTGGGAGCCTGCATCAAATCCTAGGGATGCAGGCACTGCAACCTGCCAGAGAAACTGCAGGAATGCTGAGTGCCTCATCCCTGGAATTCCCCTGCATCCCTGGAATTCTCCCCCTCCCTGCTTCACACACAGTGCTGAAAGCATGAACAGGAGCCCTTGGTCTGCAGTGAAAAAATCAAATCCCCCCCTGAATAAACCATCAGCCACTTCTCATGCATAACACAGGGTTGGGGTTTCCTGGCAGGGGGGAGATTTTTCTTTGCTCAAGTCTGGAAAAGAATTCCTATCATAAAAGAGGAACAGCATCAACAACAAAACCCCAAGAGGAAAATGCTGACACATGCTGGAAAAGCCACTGGAGAGAAAAATTACTTCAGTAACGACGTTTCTGCAGCAGTTGGGGGAGAATAAATGCAGCAAGAACTGCCACCCCCTCCTGTAATTTAGATTTTGAGGGCATTCACCACACCCCTAGGGGACTCCATTAAATTTTCAATCATTTCAGCTCCAACCACTCTTGGGCTGGGAAAATTCAAGAAAACCCAATAAAACAGTGTCAGTCTGAGCTGAGTTTTTGGAGCATCTTTTAAAGTCTAAAGATTTCTCAAACTCCTGGATTTGGAGAAATGGAAATATATTGAAAAAGAAAACCAAACTATTGTCATAATTTTGGAGATGAATCCTACCTGAGACATGTAGTACTAGGAAACCAAGCAGCCAGAAATCAGCTGGAAAATGAAGGAGCAAAGGGCAGGGCTGGAAGGCATGACTTAAATGTTGGAATCTCCAATTAGATCACCTGCATTCCCTTCAAAATTAATTATAGTGGCCATATTCTCCAACTTAAATGTTGGAATCTCCATTTAAAACACCTGCACTCCATTCACTCTTTAGCATCAGCTGCATGATATGAACAATAAGCTTGAAATATAGTTTTACATTCAGCTCAGAAAAATCAATAAAGCATTTCTCAAGTTTCAGTTAGTGCCGCTTCTGGTAAAATTAAGCTTAAAAATGGAGCTGAAAATTTAAAAATGTTGCTCTGTACCACCTGCAAATCACATGACAGTTGAACATCACTTCAGATAAATGATTCTGACACCAAAGATAGAGCTGGGCTAAAATCTCCCCAAAAAGATAACGATCCCTGATGGCTGCACTGATAACAGACACAGAGCAGCACAAACCACTGACAGCTCCACCACCAGAGATGTCCCTTCCCTGTGCCCACCTCACCTCCCATCTATCAGCAGCAACATCTCACTTTTACAGCCCTAAGAAGGGACAGATTCACATCCATTCCTTGCAGCAATGATGTTCACATTGCAAAGGGCCCCTGTGAGTTTGAAAAAATTATCTCACCCCTTGAGATCTCAGCTGCAAATGGGGGCTCTTCCTACAGTTCCCACCAAAGCCAAATCAGGTTTCCACCTGGGGGAATGGTTTCCCAGTGCCAGAGGGCAGGGTTGGATGGGATATTGGGAAGGAATTGTGGGGATGGGCAGGCCCTGGCACAGAATTCCCAGAGAAGCTGTGGCAGCTCCATCCCTGGAAGTGCCCAAGGTCAGGCTGGAGCAGCCTGGGACAGTGGAAGGTGTCCCTGCCATGGCAGGGGTGGCACTGGATGGCATTTTAAGCTTCCAACCCAAACCATTCTGGGATTTTATCATTCTCTGAGGTGAAATCCAAAGTCTGAGCATCTCTCATGCTCTGTTCCCTGCCCCACTGTGTGTGCACATCCCTGGATTACACCTCAGCCTGAAGATGCCCTGATCAAATGGGAAGAATTCATGTGGGGGATAAAAAAACCCAAAACCAAACAGATCAAACTCCCCAATAAAAGAACACACACACCCCCAACAAGCCATTAACCACCTCCCTTCTTCTTTGTTTGGGACCACGAAACTAATCCAGATAGAAACCCAATAAATTATAGTGGCAGCATGTCCAAAACACAGAATGGAAGTTTGAGAAATGTGGCAAAACCCATCAAAATGAGATTTTAAAAACAAACAAAACCTGGAAAAAAATACTCTCCAGTGGTTCCTCTTGCCCCACTGAGTTTCTTGGTGTTAATTCCCAACTCCTCTCCAAGTCTGGCCCTTTCCCCTCCCAGGCTCTCCCATGCAAACCTCATCTCCATCCCTCCAGGGCTGTGCTCTCTAAGCCTCTGGCCTTGCAAGGCAGCAACTTTCTCACAAATAATCCTTCCAGTTTCATGCTTTTTCATTATTCTAGTACAGGAAATGGCTCAAAACAAAACTGAAGGCTTCCAGTTAGATATTTTTGTTTATTTCACCAACAAGCACACCATTGCTCTGGCTGGGTAATAGTATTGTTATAATATTGATCAGAGGCTTCTAAAAGCTTCTAAAATACTGCAGAACTGCCTTTTTTCCCCCTATTAAAAATTCTCTCTATTTTTGTGATTATATTTGATACAGAGATATGACAGACATCTCATTATTTTTCTAATTCCAAGAGTTTCTGGAGCAACAGCTCATGGGGCTCTCCGACAATGGCGGCTGAAAAAATCCTTTAATTTCCAGCTCGAGCCCCTGCTGAGGAATCTGGTGTTGCACATCCACTCTCAGCAGAGGTACAGCCTCCTTCTCAAAGACTAGAATGGGGAAAAAGGGAATTTCCCTCTGGAATAAACACGGGGGTGGCATTTCCATCATCCTGTTGTCACAAAAAGCAGGATCAAAGTGATGGAACACGACCAGAGCCACACGTCACACAGAGACCCTGAGCAGGGGTAAGGTGCCATCTGTTTTGATGTTATTTTAGAAATAATAACCCAAACTTATTTTCTTAGCAATTAAAAAAGCTGGAAGATCAATGATTTTGTGCTACTGTTCTCAAGCAAGACCTTCCTGATCAATAAATATCAAATTACAGCATTTTCATGTCTTTAAAAAATGTATTTTGAGGAAAAAGTGTCCAAGGCCAGGCTGGATGGGGCTTGGAGCAGCCTGAGACAGTGGAAGGTGTCCCTGCCCATGGTGGGAATGGAGGATTTTAAGGTCCCTTCCCATCCAAACCATTCCATGATTTAATGTAGAAATCCCAAGTGTGTAATGATGTCCCTTCCCATCTTACACCGAACCTTAAAATCTTTTAGAAAAATACTTCCATTCTCAGCTGTGAGACAAACTCAGAGAGATCCATTTGCCTCCAATAATAAATTGCCCTAATGCTGCACACTTCAGACAGAAGAAGGTTGAAGCACCAAGAAACACCAGGGAATTCTTCCCTAACTTCTATCTAATGTCTGTTTTTTTTCCTTTTGAATGAAAACATAAATTTCATTACTGGACTATGATTAAACTTTGGTTTTTTCCTATCTGAAAAACCAGTAATCACCACCTGAGCATCCCAGCTGTCAATGACAACAGCCCCAGGCTCTGATCTGCAGGAACTGAACAATTAGTAATTAATTAGAACAAAACTGAGTGTACAACACAAGCTGCATTGGCAGCTAGAGTTATCAGAGAAGCAAAAATTAGGGTTGGGCCTCCTGCTATGTGTGAGCACAGCAAGCTCATGGCTTCTTCAGCAAGTTCACAGAAAACTTCCCTTAAAATGTGATTTTTTTCCTTTTTCTCCTTGACGTGACAGCACAAAACTTCTGTCCCCAAGAATACCCCACACCTCTGCAGGATGACAGGATGCCTTGTGACAGGCAGAGTTTCTGCCTTGCCCAGTCCTCTGCTCCTTTCCACTCAGTTCTCTCTCTGAAAAAAATAAATATTTTTCTGCCTCCAAAATAAACCTCTGATCACCCTTGATATCTGGAAAATTCTTCACAGAGAGAAAAATTTGACAAAACTATTACTTTAATTTTCATTCTTTGTTCACAGAGAGTAAAATTTGACAAAACTATTTTTGAATTGGATTTTCCTCCTCACAAATTCTTTACCACCAGCACTCTGAAGCCACTCCCTGTGTGACAAAGAGCTCAGGGAAGGAACAGCAAGGATGGAGTCCCCAGATGATATGCCAGGTTTTGGGTGCTGTGATTGTGCAGAAGAAAGCAGGATTCTGCACACACACCAATCACCATTTCCTGTCCAAAGCAGCCCCAGGGCTCTCTGGGGATGGGCAGGTAAGAGGAGCAGAGCAGAGAGAGGCTGGCAGGCAGCTGCAAGGGAGTTCAAGTGGAAAAAAACTAAAATACACCCCAGAGAGGACCTTTGCAGCCACTTTAGTGCATCAGAGATGCCACTTACAAACGTGAGGACAGCAGAACACAAGAAGTGTTCACAGCGGGGAGAAATTACTGACTGTGGCATGAGTAATGAAAAATGTTCCTCTACATGGTGCTTTTGAGTGTTAAGGAAATCTGAATTGTTACCGCCAAAAAAGCACCAAAATATTAATGAGAAACTAATGAAAAGTATGATATGAGTTCTACATCAGTTCAGATCTGCTCCATACCTTTACATGAATTCCCATTAAAATATATAAACAATCAAGCCAGTGATATGCAGAAACTGTGTCACAAACACAGAATGAAATACAAAAAATCTCTGCCAATTTATTGGGTCCTGTAACCTTGGAGATCTCCAAACCTGCTGCTGATTAAGAGGACTAAGATTAAGATTAAAACCCTCCTTTAGTGGAGTAGTTCTCAGATAAACATGTATTTAGGTCAATGCCTTCCCCAAAATCTGTGCCACTGACTACAAACCCAGGAATCTCTGTGCAGTGGAGCTGCTGCATCTTTGGAGAATGTGGATCATCAGATCAGGCAGCCAAGGGCAGGACTGACTTTGTTCTGATGCCTCTGCTAAAGAACTGCAGCAGGATTTTTCTTTCTTCAGTCACACCAAAATATAAACAGAAACCTTCAAGACTGAAAAAGGTTTTCTGGTCAGCTTTGAGATTTGAAAATCTGAAAGGAAATAGAATCATAAAATGGTTTGGGCTGGAGGGGTGTTAAGGATTACCTGGTTCCACTCCCTGCCATGGCAGGGACACCTTCCACTGTCCCAGGCTGCTCCAGCCTGGCCTTGGGCACTGCCAGGGATCCAAGGGCAGCCCCAGCTGCTCTGGGCACCCTGTGCCAGGCCCTGCCCATTTCTCCCCAATATCTCACCTAAACTTCCCCTCTTCCATCTTGAACCCATTGCTCCTTGTCCCATCACTACAATTCCTGATGAAAAGTCTCTCCCTGACTCCTCGTGTTCCCTTCAGATCCTGGCAGGTGCTGGGATCTTCTCCTCTCCAGGCTGACCACCACAGTCCACATCACTCACTACTGCTCAAAACCACATTTGTGCCATAAATGTTGTGTTTGGGAGACCTGATTTGGCATCAGGGACCTCACAGCTGTGGAAATACTCCCATAAAACCATGAGATAAATGCACAAGCTTTTCCAGGTTCACATTCTATGGATAATCAGAAAAGTTCCATCTATTTTAGGCCTCTTTCCAAAATGTTGATTCGTCACTTCTTACTTTTAACCATTCAATGTTTCAGCCTATGAAGTTACACCTTCCTAAAGCATAAAATTGTGTCACAGGGTGCAAATTGTCTGAAATGCATCAACCTATTGACAAGAAAGCCAAGAAGAACCATCAGGAATATTTGCATACACACAGCCAAATTTGAAATGCCTAACCATTTCTGCAAGAGCTCCTGTTATAAAAAAAAAAAAAAAAAAAAGGTTTAAAGCACTAATGAAGGGCTAAAACCACACTCAGGGCTAAAGCCAAATCTCCATAAGTCAGTCCTTCTTTCCCAAGCCGGGTCCTAGAGCAGATTTCCATGTGCAGGGTCATCCCTGCAGGCAGGATTCCTCCCCAAAAGCAGAATTTTTATTCCCATTGGGATTCTCCAGGTTCCTGCAAGTCCAGATCTACCAGATTCACCAGCCCCCTCCCAGTTTGCTGCTGAGGCTCTGCTCCAGTGCCCAGGCTCAGGATCCCATGGGATTTGAGCAGGGGAGGAGAACAGCTTGGAAAACTTATGTACAACCTCCAAACCTCCAAATGACTTCCACTGCTGCCCACACACTCCGTAACCAGATTCAGCAGCTCAGAAACTCGAGCAGAGAAAGCTTTTCTTGCCCCAAAGAAGAGGAGAGAATGATAAATTAAATACCAGCACTATATTTAGAAAATAAACTCTTTCCGCTGCAGTTCTAATTCACCGAATGTCACAACATTTTGAGTTTCCTTGGAAATATTATCTGCAGGGGAAAAAAAACCACATTCAAACACGGCACGTTCTCACTCACGTTTCCAGCTGCAGCAGAGGACAACTGAAAAACCCTTCCCAGGAAAACATGGCACAAGGATTCAGTGTCAGTCACTGCTCCTGCCCCTGGGCTGCACCAGCCCTGCATCCCTGACACTCCATCCACACATTTCCCAACTCCCACCTTTTACTATTCCTAGCCCCACTAAACTGACAGATTTTGGGTTTAGGTTGGTTTATTTGCATTACGAAAGGAAAAAAAAGATGTTTTTCTCTTCAGAGAGCAGCAGAGTGAAGGTTGGGAGATGCTGAATTGCCTCTTTTGATGTGAGAGGTTTACACTTGACCTTCTGTTTTCCTTCCTGGATATTTATATCCCGTTGGCTCCGACAGCTGAATAACAATGAGATGCACACACTGACCTGCTCGAGTGAAACCTCGATCCCTCTCCTAAAAGTGAATCCATGGCACTTGGTTCTAACAGTTTTGGGGAGATAAATGACTAATTTTCAGCTTAATTTAGCTCTCTTGGCATTTGAGCAGCTAAATAGATTATTCCAAGCAAAAAATTTATCACTTCAGTAATTCCAACGCATCGCCTCAGAAGGCAGGGATTAGTGGTTCAAAGCCACAAAATTAATCCCAAAAAATTCTTCCCTGGGAGGGTGGGGAGACCCTGGCACAGGGTGCCCAGAGAAATCCCTGGAAGTGTCCAAGGCCAGGCTGGAGCAGGCTGGGACAGTGGGAGGTGTCCCTGCCATGGCTGGGGTTGGAATGGGATGGGGTTTAAGGTCCCTTCCAACCCAAACCATTCTAGGATTCCATGATTCCATCCAGAGCACCAATGTTTCGACCCAACATCAAAACAAAACCTCGAAAAGACATCAAAACAACCCCTGGAAAAGGAAAACATTCCCGTGTCATTCCTAAAACACACAAATGGCTCTGAAAGTAGAACTTTATGGCTCGTTTCTTCCTAAAAATGAGAACGACTTAGAAAACAGCAAATTTTCTGTGTAAATAACTGTCAAAGCACACTGTTGTGATGCCTCGACACTCATTTCTGAGACATTTCCAGGATTTTTACTCGTCTTTCTACTGCTATAATCTTTAATTCCTTTTAATCAACATGAAGTATATTGTTTAGCTGAAAGTAAGCCAATTTTTAGTTGGTAATAAAGCAGAATACATACAAGAGAAGCAAGGCACCAACGAAAGATGGGGAAAAGGAAGAGATTCCATTTGAAACGAGGAAAAAAACTTTGATCAGGGAATCTGTTGCTTTCCAAGGAAAGTGAACCTGTGTAGTCATTTAGAACAGGAAAAACCAATATTCCATATCCATTTGCATTGCAGAGCAGCTCTGCAGCTCACACAGAGTAAATATCCTGTACTCAAATTATTTCATTGCAACCACATTGAAATTGCTTCATTATATTATTTTAATTGTAATTTCAGGGAAATCTAGAAAACAGAAAATAAAATAAAAATATAAAACTCTGCAGCAGGGCAGAATTTTTGAATGGATCTGCTGAAATGCCTCAAAAATAGCAAAAAAAACCCCAGGGATTTCCTACATTCAACATTTCCATCAAATTTAAGGAAAGACTGGAGCTCCTGGCAATGGAAAAGTTAAGCCTGTAACATTTTTCCCTTCTTGTAAACCCAAGGATTACAATCCCTTCCCATGCCTGTGTTTAATGCAGCTAATACAGCCAATACATATTTATTGGAATTCTCCATGCAAACCCAGCAAAGCCCTTGGAAATTGAAGCCAAAAAGCATTAAAATGATCTTTAAGTCTTCTTTAGGGCTGATTCAGACAAGTGTTTTATAGGGGCATCACTAATGTGATAATCCAGATTCTGGGGACTCCACTGCAAACTCACAGAGAATTCCCAGAAATGCTCAGGATCAGCTGGAAATGTTCTGGTTTGATATTAACTTGGGTAAAAATATCATTTCAAACCCTGTTCCATACATGAAAGTGTCCTTGGGGAGTTGCTTGTTCCAGTGTGCCACAGCCTCAGGTCACACACAGCACCCAGTGACTTCCCATGGAAGTGTGCCCAGGGATCTTCTCCCTCCCCTGGGGAAGGAATTACCCTGCACTGCAATGGGAATGCTGGGCAGAGCCACAGTGACTGCTGGGGAAAAAATAGAGAGGTTTGAGTTCATGGAATCATGGAATCATAAAGGCTGGAAAAGCCCTCTGAGATCATCAAACCCAACCTCACCTCTGCCCCCTGTCCCCAAGTGCCACATCCACATGGATTTTAAATCCCTCCAGGGATGGGGACTCCACCACTGCCCTGGGCAGCTCTGCCAGGCCTGGAAAAAAATTTCCATGAGGAAATTTCCCAAATATCCACCCTGAGCTCCCCTGGCCCAGCCTGAGGCCGTTCCCTCTCCTCCTGTCCCTGTTCCCTGGAGCAGAGCCCGACCCCCCCGGCTGTCCCCTCCTGCCAGGAGCTGTGCAGGGCCACAAGGTCCCCCCTGAGCCTCCTTTTCTCCAGGTCAGTGTGGAACATCCCAAAATCCCATTTCTGAGCATTGCTTAGGTTGGAAAAGCTCTCCAAGATCACCAAGTTCAACCCCAGCCCTGCCAAGGCCACCACTGCCCCATGTCCCCAAGTGCCACCTCCAAACATCTTTCAAATCCCTCCTGGGATGGAAACTCCACCACTGCCATCTAGCAATTTTTTAAAAAAGAGATTTCAATGATCAAACTGTTGAAATAATTAAATATCAAATGATGAAACTCATTTTATCTACAGATCCATGAAAAAAACCCAAATTTTCCACTTTTTCAGGAAGGAAAGGCACAGGGAGCTGACTGATCCCCCTGTCAGGTTATTGCCATGGATAAACAAACAGAGGAAACCCACCACAGGTTTCAAAAGTTAATCATGGGAGGAAAGGGGTAGAGGTCAGGGCTTTATTGCCAATTCCAACTTCTCCACCTTATGAAAGGCAGGTTTAATTAAATGTATGCAATTTAAATAAATAAATATTTAATATAGTTCTTGAAAGCAGTCCAATGCTAAGGTTACACTCAAGAAAAAAGTTCATGTGTTTTCCTGAGTCATGGTTGTTCCTTATCTTCCTGAACTCACAGAAAATCTTGGAAATTCTTTTTAGACACTACAGCAAAAGCAGAACTTCCCAAATCATGTAGAGGGCTAAAAATATTTCAGCAAGTTCCCTCAAGGTCTAAAGTGTCTGTGAGAAAAGTACTTTTTTATTTTATCTGTTAATTTATCTGTTTCCCACAGATAAATTCACAATATCCACCATTTAGAACTAGTTATATTTACTTCTAAAGAGCACAGGTGGGAAACATCACATCAAGACCTCAAATAAAGCATAAATGCAGTTGTGGAAGGGTAAAAATCATGGGATGGTTTGGGTTGGGAGGGATCTTAGAGCTCATCCTGCCATGGGCAGGGATGATTCCACCATCCCAGGGTGCTCCAAGCCCCAGTGTCCAACCTGGCCTTGGACAATCCTCTTAGACCTGAATTCTGCTGCTTTGATAGTTTGGAAAGTTTCATTGGAGCTTTAAGGGTCTCTATTACCTAAAAAGGTTTGGATGTGGGTTTGAATAATCTGAAGGAATAGTTCCCCCTTGCACAGGACTCACCCCTCTGAAGATAAATAAAACTACATTAAAAATAAATCCACTAAATCAAAATCATGATCTAGCTTACCAAGCAAATTTGACTTCCCATTAGAAATTCTAATACATCTTCCCAACTCTCCATTTCACACTGCTGGGCCTGGCTAAGCAGAAGCCATGTGAAATAGGTGTTATTAAAATGCCATATGCAGCATCAGATGGTATTTCCTCACGCAGTTCAGTTTCTCAGCTCTGGAGGAAAAGAAATGGTAATTCTATGCAAAATAAGCTGTGAATCACCAGCAGGCTGCTTTTGCAATTATCAAATTCCCCATTTTTATTTACATGGGTTCGAGTTCCTTTAGATAGTTTAAAAACTTCCTGATTAAAGAAAGACCAAAACCAATTTCAGAGATTTGCAGATAAAGAAATAGAGAGGAGTGATGAGGACTGGCCAAGGAGCCCAATACTGAAAGCAGGGATTTCAAATGGAAATTATGGGATGCATGGATACTTCCTCCAGCATTGTAAAATACACCCCAAAAACTTTAAACCTCCCAGAAAGACTCAAAGTGTTGTGATTTTAAACCCCTCTCATACACACCTTTCATGGGGTCTCTACACAAATCTGAGGACTGCAACAGACTTTTTTAAATCTTGCACTTAATAGCTTTATAAGTGCAATTAATGCAGCATTTCTTCTATATTTTTGGCTTAATCCCAATTATTTCTCTAAGTTTGCAAGCACCTTCACCTTAGACCATTAGAGAAACACCCACTGCCCTTTGGGTTTGTTGCTGAGAAAGTTTGGAACATGGATATGCCAGAGCTGCAAGCAGACAAAAATAATTTTTTTTTTAAATTAAAATAATAATAATAATTCTTTGCTACACCAAAATTTGATATTTCTCCTTTTCCCACAAGGGCCCATATTGCCCCTGGTTGCTGTGGTGATGCTGCAGCAGAGCTGCTTTGGGTTGGTTTCTGTGGTTTTCCACCTGGGAGTGGGAGAGGAGGCTTTGGTGTCCATGGCACAGCTCCCTCCAGAGCCTCTGTGTTCCTGTTTGGCTCAGGAATGGCCAAAAAGGAACACCTGGAATTGTGAAATAGGAACCAAACCTCTAAAAAAGATGGAATTAATCCTTTTTCTCTTCTTCCCCTTGAGTTTCCCCCACCAAGACAAGGTTTGCAATGTTCCTGTTGTTCTGCACAGCTTGGACACACTGAAACATCAACAACGTTTTGCATTTATTCCAGAAAGTTACTGCTGCATTTGGGACATGTTTATTCCCATTATTCCTGTTACATTAACTTCCAGGCAGACTTGCTTTCAGCACATTTTTCCTCCCAGGCTAGGAAAGGCTTTGGATCACACCATTCCTAAGAGGTGGTGGGTAGGACAACAGGATTCAACTCATCAGTTCAGGCAGACAAAGGCACAAGGTCCTGTCCCCTCCAGTGCTTTCATCTGGAAAAACAGGGCAGGACAGGACTGGATCCCTGGCCTGTCTGTATATCCAAATAATTCCCCCCACTATTTATTAATTATTCACCTTTCAGACTGTAAAATCGGAGAAGAAAACACAGCACAAGCCAGTTAATGTCCTTTCAACACAATCACATCTTTTCAATAAAAAATCCATTATTAAACGAAGGAAAGGCAGGCTTGGCATTAACTTCAACCCTTCCTGATGCCAAACTTAGAATAACTGCGTGCCAAGATATGCTTATAAAGCTGAAACTCAAAAAAAAAAAAAAAAAAGAAAAAAAAAACCACAAATAAATCAAGAAGTCCTCAAGAAACCAAAAACTCCCCAACAACCTGTGGATTTGGTTTTGCTCTCTTTCTATCATAAAAATGAGAAATCAGGATCCCAGGGAAGTCCTGAGGCCCGGAGCGGTGCAGGGGCACCTTCAGTCCTGAGGGCAGCTTTGGGTCACAANCAGGGGGCCCTTGTGGCTCTGCACAGCTCCTGGCAGGAGGGGACAGCCGGGGGGGTCGGGCTCTGCTCCAGGGAACAGGGACAGGAGGAGAGGGAACGGCCTCAGGCTGGGCCAGGGCAGCTCAGGGTGGATATTTGGGAAATTTCCCCATGGAAAGGGTTGTTGAACCCTGGATTTCCTCATGGAAAGGTTGCTGAACCCTGGATTTCTCCATGGAAAGGGTTGTTAAAAGCTGCCCAGGGAGGTTTGGAGTCCCCATCCCTGGAGGTGTCCCAGGAACCACTGGAGGTGGCCCTTTGATGGTTGAGTTGGCACGGTGGGATTCAGCTGAAAGCTGGACTTGGTGCTTTTGGAGGTTTTTTCCCACCTTAATGATTCTGTTTTAAAGCCAGTTAGGAATCCCTAAGGAAGTGGTTTGAGTGTCCCCCTGCCCCAGCACTGCAGAGGCCTACTCACCACAGTGCCTTAAACACAACCCTGAGGGGGCTGGGCAGCCTGAAAACAGAAATCACCCAATAAAGCTGCCTCCTTGCCTTGTACTGATCACAGTGAGAAGAAAAGAGGTCACATCAATTCAGCTGAAGCTGGTTAAAAGTGTGTTTTTAGGTTATCCTGCACATCAGCACTGTCAGCACGATGAGCAGACGCCTGGCTGGGCTTTGGCAGAACCCCCCCGTTTGCTCCTGACTCCTCCACCTCAGAGACATCATTAAACACCAGCCAGGTAATCCAAATAATCCAACCAGAAATTAGAAATTTACTGTATAAGCAGATAATCACGGGGTGTAACAAATGGTATCGGAAAAATCCTGAAGGAGCTGAAGGAGAAGCAGTGGAACAGGAATTCTGCCTGCAGACAAAGCTCTCGGGGCTGCCACAGCCCCTCCTGAATATACAGAGCCCACAAGAGTTGCTTGGTTTGGAACATGAAGATTTTTCCACTGCAAGCCAAGCTGACAGCAAACATATGCTCAAGTGCTGCTGCAGCAGCCAGTGAAGCCTGGTTACTTTGTAGCAATAAATATTAAATAACTACATATGTTAAATAAATATTTTTGAATTATATCACCAGAATTATTACATCAAATGATATTTCATACCATCATATTTTTAAATAATGAATAAATATTCTGATTTTTTACTTGGGCACAGACTGGGTTTGAATAAGTGCCTACATCAATGAGCATCACATGGATATCACAGCTGCTTTTCTGAAGGAGACAAATGCTGTACAAGGTTATCACCATCAATAAACCACCTGAAAGGTCGATATTCCCTGATTTACAATGCCAAGTTTTTTTCCAGACCCCACAGAGTGAGAGCAAATAAAAATGAAAGGTTCTGCTTCCTGCAGACCTTGTTTGTACCATTCCAACACACCTGGGCCATTCCTGTGCATGACATTCTCTTTTTCATCCCAAATTCACCCACCAGCTGCAAACCTCGCTGGTCTACAGCTGAATACACTCAATTATTGCTGCAGCTCGACCTGGCAAACAAACAGCAGTGGCTTTCCTTGATTTTCCTGCTCCATTCCAGTCCAGGCTCAGCTGGGGCTGATATTTGCTCCCCTCATTTCTCATTGGGGCCTCCCAACCAGTGCAGCAACCTCAAGCCATTCTGAAAAGTTTCTGAACAAGACCAGCAAAATTCCTTAAACCAGGAATAATTTGTGGATGAGCAATAGCAGAGCCAAGGAAAAGCTTCAGCCCAGTCACAGGATGGTTTGAGCAGAAAGGGACCTTAAAGACCCTTTTTGCCCATCCAGTCTGCCCATTCTGCAGTTCAGACAGGAGAGAATTCTTCAGGGAAAATATTCAGCTGCTCATCATGAGTGATGGTTTCTCATTTCAACTCAGACCTTGCCACCTTGGCACCAGTAACCCTCCAAAAGCTGAGAGAGAGAGAAACATCACAGTTTTGGGATGGGAAGAAGTATTCACCAGAATAGCTCCAAGGGCTCAAAAACGCTGCATTCTCCATTTATGTGGGGGGAAAAAAAAAAAAGAAAAAAAAAAAAAAGTGAAAAAAAACCTCCTCAGAACAGCGTGACCCTGCTGGAGAAAAGGGCTGCTGTGTTTTCCCACCGGTGCCTGGAACAGACAAAAGTGGAAGCTGATGACTAAAGGAACAGCTAAAAATACCCCAAGTAGTCTGGATCTGAGAGTTGTGTGCCCTCACTGCAATTAGCAAATTGCATATTCAGTTTCACTGACACTAATGAGTGCAGCCGAGTTCATCTACACCTCAATTAACTTCAAGAGACAAATAATGGCAATTCCTCCTTGCCTTTGCACAGTCCCTCTTTCTGCCTGACCCCTGGGCAGTAAATCACTGCCTCGTTTGCTTCAAATAGGGTTTGGAGGGATTAAATGGCTGAAAGAAAAGAGAAAAATGCACTTCCAACACAGGGAGGGAGGGAGAAGGGAATCTTGCACTGGATCGGAGCAGATGGATGCCAGCAGGTTTGGGATACAGCCCTAATTGTGTGTATTTCAGGAAAATCAGGAAGATTCATTGAAGGAAATGTCCAGGCACTTCTGGTATTCTCTGGGACCTTTCCAGGTCTGACCACCACGTTGTATCAGAGGTTAAAAATCAGTTTTCAACTCAAGTTGGAAGAGAAATCCCAGCCTGGACAAGAATTCCCCAGGGCAGGATTAGCAGGCTGCAGTTTGCCACTGCTTGTGCTGAACAAAGTCCTCACAGGTCCTGCTCGACTTCTCTCCTTGAAGGAGACAAGACAGAGGTTGGTGGGGACTGGACTTTAAAAAATGCCAGTGTAGTGTTTGACCAGATAATTTTAAGCATTACATTTAAAGCAATGAAATAAAGCTCGAATTCAGAGGGGAGGAAGAAGAACTGGATTGATGGTGCCTGGGAAAATAAGATGAGAAATAAATCAAGAGATGAGATTTCAAGCCCAAACCACCAGTGAGGACAATGCTGAGGATCACCTGGACACCCATGGGAGCAGCAGGCTGGGGAAGGACACAGGGATGGGCCCCAACCCTGCCACCACCAGAGCTCACTGCTGGATTTGCTCTTTATCCCACCTGTTCCTAACACACAGACACACAACCACGGAATGTTTGGGTTGGAAAGGACCTCAAAAATCATCCAGATCTACCCCTGCCATGGCAGGGACACCTCCCACTGTCCCAGGTGCTCCAAGCCCCAATGTCCAACCTGGCCTTGGGCACTGCCAGGGATCCAGGGGCAGCCACAGCTGCTCTGGGCACCCTGTGCCAGGGCCTGCCCACCCTCACAATCAACTTTCCCTTTTGTTCAGACGCTGACAGCACTAATTAGCAGAGAAGTGTGCAAACAGATGCTAATTTGAGGCAGTATCAGTCGGTTTGGCAAGAGGCAGTGGCTGATGGAAAATCCAGCTATTGACTTTCCTATCGGTGCTGTCATCCTGCTGCTGCTGCCTGCGAATAAACAACCCCCAGAATATTTGCGTGGCAATGACAGCTGGTGTCAGCATCAGTCTGCATTTGCTGTCATGCTTCCTGCAGAATAAACTGATATTTTGCTATTTAATGTGTTTCAAAGTCATCACTGGAATTCCTGACGGCGTTGTTGTATGGAATGTGCGGGGATCTTCAAGCCCTGGCAAAGCTCTGAGCATCCACAGCCAGCTCCCGTTCAAATCCTTAAAAACTCTTTTCAAGACACGGCATTAAAAAGAATTGCTCCTTTTGAACATATTTACGAAGGGACAGAAGAAAACTCTATGTGAACAGCAGCACAATAATCACAGCAATAACACAGAAACATCCTCTTGGGAAATATTTAGCACCAGTGAGTTTTGAGTGCTGCTCGGGGTATTTACAGCTCACAAAACCTAATTTTGGACCTGTAAGGGATTTCTATAATTATTGATTTCTCCTCCTTACTCTGCAAGTTGGATTTTTGCAGAAAGGGTTGGGGTTTTTTTTGAGGATGGGGATAAAAAAAAGCAGAGTGTTTTCCCAGCAGCCCTTGACAGCTGCCTCAAAGGCACCATAAAAAACAGAGAAGGTCCCACTTGGAACCTCCTTGGAGTGAAACTCATAACGAAGCTGTGGATTTGACCATCACAGTCAGAGATAATGAAATTCCATCCAAAAATATTTGTGGGTGGAAAATACCCCTTGGTGAAGTGTGGCTTGTTACCATGGGAATAATTCTTTGGACTGAGCTGCATCCTGGACCTAAGATCAAAGAGAATTATATTTCTATTTTGGAAATAAGAAGTGGCTTAAAAACAAAATAGAAATGCAGCATTTGTGCAGGACACGGAGTCCCAAATGTGCAGGTTTAATTTTTCTAAATAAACCAGCGCTGAGCCAGGGCAGAGCCCACAGCCTGGGCCAAGCACCAGCAGCATCCACTGAAATGCTGCCCTTGGAAAGCTCCTCCTGGTGTAAAACCAGGCATACTTTATATATAAAACCAGCTGTTTGCTCAGAGTGGATTTTTGCTTTTTGTTTTTAATTAGAAAGGAGCTTTTTATCTCTCCCAGTGTTTACTCTGATCCCAGAGAGCTGGCAGGGCTCTGTCTCTGTCTGGGCCATCTGGCTGTGCCCACTGGGACCTGCTGGTGGCCCCAGTGCCACGGAGTGCCACAAACACCCAGGGCTGTGCTCCAGCCAGGGCTGGTGGCCACTGAGACCCTGATGTGGCATTTGGGGCACTCATTTCACATCACACATGGAGGACACAACACCAGCAGGGGGACAAGGGGGTGCCAGGTGGAAAGGACATTTCACACCACAGCACAGGCCAAGGCACCAGGGGGACTCTGGGAGTGGCTCTGTCCCCTGCCAAGGGATTCTGGGGACACTGAGGTGTCCCTGAGGAGTTGCTTGTTCCAGTGTGCCACAGCCTCAGGTCACACACAGCACCCAGTGACTTCCCATGGAAGTGTGCCCAGGGATCTTCTCCCTCCCCTGGGGAAGGAATTACCCTGCACTGCAATGGGAATGCTGGGCAGAGCCACAGTGACTGCTGGGGAAAAAATAGAGAGGTTTGAGTCCATGGAATCATGGAATCATAAAGGTTGGAAAAGCCCTCTGAGATCATCAAACCCAACCTCACCTCTGCCCCCTGTCCCCAAGTGCCACATCCACATGGATTTTAAATCCCTCCAGGGATGGGGACTCCACCACTGCCCTGGGCAGCTCTGCCAGGCCTGGACAAAACTTTCCATGAGGAAATTTCCCAAATATCCACCCTGAGCTGCCCTGGCCCAGCCTGAGGCCGTTCCCTCTCCTCCTGTCCCTGTTCCCTGGAGCAGAGCCCGACCCCCCCGGCTGTCCCCTCCTGCCAGGAGCTGTGCAGAGCCACAAGGGCCCCCCTGAGCCCCCTTTGCTCCAGGTCAGTGTGGAACATCCCAAAATCCCATTTCTGAGCATTGCTTAGGTTGGAAAAGCTCTCCAAGATCACCAAGTTCAACCCCAGCCCTGCCAAGGCCACCACTGCCCCATGTCCCCAAGTGCCACCTCCAAACATCTTTCAAATCCCTCCCGGGATGGAAACTCCACCACTGCCATCTAGCAATTTTTAAAAGAAGAGATTTGATGATCAAAATGATGAAATTCAATACTCATTTTATCTACAGATCCATGAAAAAAACCCTGCCCTGGGAGGGGGGCAGGCCCTGGCACAGAGAAGCTGCCCCATCCCTGGAAGTGTCCTCAGCCAGGTTGGAGCAACCTGGGATAGTGGAAGATGGAACTGGGTGAGCTTTAAGGTCCCTTCCAACCAAAACCACACAGAAAGGCTCTGAAATTCCTTCCATGGCACTCTGAGCCTCAAAGGATATGAAACTAAAGCAGCCAACCCAACTTTCTCCTGAATAACCTTTCCAGATGAAAGAGGTTTGAAAAAGCATCACCAGAATCTCCAGCAGGATCATTTATAAACCCAACCCCCAGTATTTTCACTGCTTCTGTTTATTTTACATTTCCATCTCATGTTTTGACTAATCCTTCCCACACCCTAACAAATGAATTTCCCTAAAACAAGGAAACTTTCAAAGCAAGTCTCTTTCTGTGTTTCTTAAAAGACACCTCAAACTCTGTCTCAAGCATCTTTGCAGCTCTTTGTGTTCCTTGCTCCAGGGATCTTGGGGATTTTTCCCCTGGTACTTCTGCACCACAATCTCCAAAGCACAAACACATCCCCTTACTTTGAAGCCCAAACCACAGTCCCAGTTTCAGAGAAACAAATCACACACAGGTACATTTTGGAGTAAAAAAGTACAGGCCCAGGGGACCAAGGAAGGAGAACCTCCAAATGATATTTCCTCCAAATGATATTTCCTCCAATTGATATTTTCTCCAAATGATATTTCCCCCAAATTATTCATATTTTGCTGTTCTTCAACTCTCCCCTAATAGTTTTAATTTTTATTTCATATTCCTGGAACACTTATTCCAAATCAATCAACAGACAGCTTATCAAGATAATTTTGATTAATTTTCAGTCCTTCAACCTAACTAGACGAGCTACATTTCAGCAATTAAACATTATTTTTCTTTCCTTTCTTTACCTCCTTTCCAACTGATGCAGAGATGCCCAAGAGCTGCTGCCCCACAGGACCCATTTTTTCAGATCAGCTGAACTCTGCTGCCTGTCAGACTGGTCTTTGAGGATAGATCAGCCCAAAGAAAAGGAGAGAGCTTTTTATAGAATAAATTCACATTGTGCAGTCCCACGCTGAGGATGGAAAAGCTGATTGCTGAAGATTTTGCTTGTGGCTTTAACATGTGATAAAAGCTCACCCCACGGATTTGATGGAATAACCTGACAGGCTCTGGCCATGCTAGAACACCAAAATTTTCCTCCTGTGACTGGAAAATAAATATTCAGGCTGGTCAGTAATTGGCTGAAACTGCAACAAAGTGAAATCCCCTCTCTTATTCACCAGAGGACCTGGCCACGTATTTGTATCCCAGGAAATATCAGAGAAAATCTACTTGCAGTATTTTTATATAAATATGTATATATATA
>WBNO01020333.1:0-67237 GCA_013400575.1 Peucedramus taeniatus | reverse complement strand
GAGGACCAAAAGTTGGAATGGCTACTGACTCACCTAAATAGCCAAGTGCTGAGATGCAACATTGATAGTACTTTTGAAAATGTAAGCTTTGTATTGATGGAAATGTACCAGCAGTAACTGTGCTGTCCTGGCATAATCTGTGAGTGACACAACTCTGCCTTCTCCTGTGCACATCATGCGGGAGTCCCACAGCTTGGCTGCACATGCTTCTCAGATATATATGGTAGATGAGAAAAAAAAGTATAAACCAAAATATTCTAAAGCATCTATAAGTTTTAAACAAGGACATTTTTTTGAATTCAAGGTGAAATACAGTGGGCAGGAGGCCTTCAACATTTTAATAAAAAACCTCCTCTTAATAATCATCTTGTGTGGGAAACCAGGAAATCCCTCTTGCTGCTTTGGATGGGCTGAGACCCTGACAGGGGGCTCAGAGAGCTTGGAATGGAGCCAAAGACCCCTCTGCCCTCGATTTTGAGCCATGGAAACAGTTACCAACCATATGTGAGGAGTTGCAAACCAGGGAAAGTAGAATAGAATGAGTAGCTTATTACTGAGTAGAGAAATAGAATGTTAAGATTCATATGAAAAGTGTACAGGGGGGTCAAGATGGAGGAATCTGGGTGTGCACTGCCCTCCTTCCCTCTTCTTCATAGTCTCCATTTTCTTGGTGATAGTGGCACTTTAGGATTGGTTTAAGGTAGAATTTCACTGTCTAACATAGGTGATAGGTATTGGGAATTAACTGTAAATAATGTCTATGTAGTTTATAGTATAAAAAGACAACACAGCCCTGGGGGTGGGCAGGGTGCCTTGGACTGACCTGCTGAGAGCATCTGGGCTGGGCAGGGAGAACATATTATAGATAAGAAATAATAAATAACCTTGAGAACAAAGGCCAGGCAGCTTTGACTCTTTCTTGGACCATCTGGCTGTGGAAAGGACTCTCGGGAACATCCCAGGCCGGGGGAAAACCGAGAATATTGGACACAAACTTACTACAAGGAATATTCCTTTAAGCAGAGAAACTGTAAGATCCAGAGTGAGATTTTTATAGTGACAAAGTTCAGTTCCATTACCGAGAAAATGAGAACTTGGCCCTGCAATCAAATCAAAATGTGCTGACTGTAGCACTGGCCCCCAGATTCAGTGAAAGATTTTAAAGAAAGTAAGTTAAAAGAAGTTTTTAGGTATTTTTCTTGTGTGCGGCTATAAGGTATGCCCAGGAATATTTACACATTTCAAATTAGATGATTCCATTTTATTTCTCAAGTGTGAATGGGTTTTAATTTTAATTTGATTGTGAAGTGCTTGAATTTAACCTGCTTACAACACAGATGAGTCTTGCAAGTGAGAGTTGCAGTAAGGTTAATTTTCAATTTTTCATGTCTATGGACACTGCATGAGACATAAATTTAGACCAACTCCATTCCATCTGTACCATCACAGAATAAAGAATGATGGATGTATAAGCTAAAATGAGAAATGACACAAGCATAATCTTTTAAGTTGTGTTCCTGTAAGGTGCTAGAGAGGAGAGTGATTCTTTTGTTTCTTCATGGAAGATTAAAAGAAAAATAAAGCCTTAAAGCTTGTGATGTCAAAAGTAAACTTCACCATTCGATAAGGCAGCTGAGAAAGGAAAGGTAGATGTGATCTGGCAGTGAGAGCAATTCTGTTAGGGAGTTAATTATATACATGAATAGACAAATCCTTACTTTTACAAAGAGGAGGAACTGTGTTTTATTTTAAAAGTATCATTATCTTATATTTGTCTAGAATAAAATTCTAAAAATTCTTTACAGAAGTAATGATCTGGAACATAAATAGCCACTAACTGCATAGTAGACTTTTCATGTGACAGATATATTGCAAAATAGGCATGGTCCTGACCAAGCAGGATTTATGGCTGTGAAGGTCAAAAAATGTTTTAATAGTTTTTTTCACTTCTGAAGTTTATTGTGCTTATCTAGATTGCTCTGACTTCCACATGGGTTATAAATGGTAGTGTGCAAATGTCCTCACAAATGTTAGTGCACATTACCTCTTAAGTTATTTTAGTGTTGTTAATAGAGGTGTGAAGCTATTACAAGATCAGTATTGAAGATTCCTCATCAGTCCCAGTACAGATTAAGTTGTTACTCTTTTTACAGACAGCAGGAAGACCAGGAGGGCAAAACATGCATTGATTTGTTTGAGTGTTTTATAATGTTTGCAATTGATAGCCTTGTTGGCAGCCAGGTTTTTCCCAGGAAACCACAGCCTCTAGTTCAGTTAAGGAAAACCAAAATCAAGTGACTTATCTGACTGATTGATCAAAATACGAATGTGCATATGCTTCTGAAAGAACCTGCAAGTGGCTGTTTCTATAAGAGGCACCCAGATATTCTAACTCAGGGCATCACTGGGATCTGAGAATGGCAACTAATTTGCATATTCTTAAATCATGAGATATTTTCCAACCCCATAAAATTAATCTGGCATGTCCAGATATTATCTACTTATCTTCACAGTGGCTTCGTTATGCACCCTCAGAAAGTAGCTAAGGAAGAGTAGGATACTCTGCTTTGCTTCTTTTGGAAAATTACTTTGCTGAAGCTGTTTTTCTGGCACCAGTGCCCCTTATGGATCAGAAAGAATGTGGATTGTTGTACTGGCTTTTACTGGGATGGAGTAAATTTTAACTGTGTTTTATGTTGAAATCAGTGTTGCTAGCACAGGGATGTTTTAGATCCTGCTGAGCAGTTCTTGCTCAGGGCTTTTTCTCCTCTTCACCCACTGTGTTTTTTCTCTTTTACTCTCCCAGTGTCCCCCCCCAGTCCCACTGGGAGAAGATGGAGTGGCTGTGTGGTCCTTGGTTGCTGCCTGGGGTTAAACTGTAACAATTAAGCAGGGAGCTGCACTGTGCAGGTTTTCCTTGGAATCCTGAGAGCTTTTCCATGTCCTTCTGCTGGCAGTGACCAGAGGAGCTATGATGACATTCAGTCTGGCAACAGGCACGTCATGCTGCAGCTTTTAGCAGCCAAATCTGCTTGGACTTCCAGGGAGTCCCACTGTACTTAAATTAGACACCTGAAAGCAGAATCCAAACTTCTCAGGTGTAACCTAGCAGTCTGGTAAGCATAGAACACAGTGACCTTTTTTTTCCTCTTGGGAAATAGAAGAGGATGAATTTAAAGACAGAATTATTTTTATGGTTGTGAAAAATAATGAAGCTTAATATCAGGTCATACAGAAAAAGTGATAGTCCTCCCCTAATTTATCCAATATTTTTTACAAAGAGGATAAGTAAGGGAGATATTAAATACCACATCATGTGTTATTCTGCTAGATCTAGCAATTGCTCAGTGTCAATTAGTGCTTCAGTTACAGGGCTGGGATGGCAACAGAGCTGTTTCCTACTATGCATCATCTAAAGAAAAACAAGCAAGGACTTCTGTACTTGTACTTGATATTACTTTTATAAACACTGGAAATAGACTTCTTTCATTTAGAAAAAGACTCCATGACTCCAGATATTCAGCTAGTTATACAGGTTAATATTTTATTAAATAAATCATGTTGAATAAGCAGCATAAAACTAAGCAAATTATGCATCTTCACAAAGGATGCTATTGCACAGCAGTTCAGAAACACTTTACTAATGTAAAGTAAGAACCAAGTCATCACCCAGAACCAGCAGGGTGCTGGTGCCTCGTGAGACTGAGCTCATTTCTGGCTCATTTTCTGACTATGCTCTACTAAAATGGTCAAAGACAGCTTCAAGGACTAAACAGTAGAACAATATTTTTTGTAAGATGTGTCTTTCGAAGGGAGGTTGTCAGTTATCTCAGAGATTGAGGGGATTTTAGTGTTTAGTCTTACATTTTTATTCACAAGAAAACAGACTGCAGACTTCTTTATCTGGTTTATGTGCAAACTGTGTGGAAATTTACAGAGAATAATGAAAATTGGAATGGTTGGAGCTACATGCTGGGTTTAACAATGTTAACATTTTAACAGCATTTTCAAAAAAATAAAGATTGGATCCTGTCCAATATAGGGTAGATATCTCTTAACTCACACAACTTTTTATTGCTTATTTTCTTATTTTATGAAAGATTGGTACCACATAGTTTCAACAAAATGCAATATTTAAGGCTTGTGATCCATAAACTGCAAGGCAATTGCAATTTGAATTTTACTGATCTGTTTTCCAAGCACAATATTTCTTTGTGTGACAGAACATTGTTTGTCTGTTCCTAGTTAGCAATATGAAAAATCTGCTTCTATTCACAATTACAATCTGAGTTGCTGTTCTGATTATGGAACCTTGATTTGCCATGTGAGAAAAGCTGCAGCTCAGTAGTGAAGTTAAGAAAAAAAGCAGAACAATATTTGAACAAGTAGAGTTCCATCTCTACTAGCTGTTAAAACAGGAGTAATTTTACATTTATATTTTTGGAAGAATTGTGCTTTTTCCCAGTATTCAACAAACACTCTTTCCACACTTCAGAGAGGAAGAAACACAGGTAGAAACAGGGAGCTGGAAGCCATGGTACTAGGAAGGATAAAGTTTCAGACTGCAATAATAAAAAAAGAAATTAATACTTATATTATTTTCCCAAATGACACAGGAAAAAAATACAGGATTTTGAGCAATGGAGCTTGAGTTACATGGGCTAGATCATGGCAAGGCAGCTCAGAAGTAAACACACATACAAAGAACATCCCTCGAGTCCTCATGTGAAGTGAATGCATAACATTAAGTAGATTTGGACAAAATCTACTTATATGTAAGAAGCACTAATCCATTATAAGTTTTCTATCCTAATTTTTATTAAATAGGGGACAGTGCATGAAAAAAACCAGAGTATTACAGTTTGATCTGATCCAAGTGTCAGAAAAAATTACAGAAAAATATTTTTGTATCTTAATTTCTTGCATTCCGTATCTTATAACTAAAGGTTTATTGTGTTTTGGATTCTGCAGACATTATTTAGGGCAGTTTTTGCTGTAAGTCCTTAATACCAGCACGAATCTATTTAACTGTAAAAGAGTTCCAGAGAACATGCATTTTATGAAGATAATAATATCTCGACATGCCAGATACTTTAATGTTGTTATAAAATATTATTTGACAATTTTATGATCTTGTAAAGTTTATGCTAAAGCTGCACTACCAGGACCCTCCTGTGTACAAAGGGAATTAGAGACTTAGCAACTTCACATCAGAGTAAATATTTGGTGAGTGAAGAAGTTGCCTGTTTTATTTTCATAATGGACATCAGTAACAGTGGCAAAGCCCAGAATTTTCATATCACAACATTGAAGATTATTCTCAAGCATACACAGAGACTCATTTCTTCCTCATTTTCAAAACTTGAGCTGAGTCATAAACTATAGCACATAAGGAAAGCAGTCAAGTGGAGAGAATAAATAGGACACAATGATGTGCAGTAAGAGTCTGTGGGGCAGCTGGAGCTCAAGTGGAAACAGGTTTCTGAGAAAACAACCAAAAAAACAAAACCCCAAACTGCATCCTGAAGAGGGTACTGAGAGGGATTGGAATCTCTTCTCTGCTGACAGATATAGATAGGATAAATAAGAAATGTTATTATTTAGGAATGACACCATGCTGCTTCTGCAAGCTAAGCTAGAAATCAGATCTGTGAGCACCCATAGGCCAGAAAACACACACAGATCAGTTGTTTTGGTGAGAAGCTTTTTCACTACAGCAAAAGCACAAAACCCAGCAGCTATGAATAACAGGAAGACAGGGAATAAATCATATTACATGTTATAATAACACAGCTCTATGTGGCATTAGTGATTATACTGCTGTTGTTATCTCAATTAAGAAAAAATAAAATATGTTCTTAACTGGAATCATTACACTAGCAGAAAAGTTAGCAACTTTCCAGGCAGCTCCTATATCTTAATAGTTTTTTTTTCCTTTTTTTTCCTACTTGGGTTTATTCCAGTGACAGTGTTGTAGGTTTTAAATGCCTAATTTTATTTCATTTCATTTGGTTGTTTATAGAAAAGACAGATATTTTTATATAGTCCCTCATGAAGTAATTTCCTCAAATTCTTCAAATATCCAGTTAAGGAACCTCCATTGTAGTGCAATATTTGGAGATGAAGAGCAACTGGAAAATTTGCTTTTTTTAATAAGCTGGAGGTAGCAGAGCAGGGGTGGGAAGGAAGAACTGAGTGAGCCACCCTAGCCCTGTCAGTATGCTAAATAATTATTAAGCAACAAACTGCTGGATTTTAACCATTTTGTATTCTAGAATAAGAAAAACTGAAAACTTACCTTGAAAGCGAAACAAAGCCAGGAATACTTTCTCATATTTTAAATTATTACATGCTGTTTCTTTTTTTCTGTTAACTTTTCTCTAATATTCAAGGTAAGAAACTTACTGTGTTCTTGTTAGACTAAGAGGCTAAGCCAAAAGTCCATAGAAATACATTTGCAATTGAAATGTAATTTGCAGCAAAGAGAATGCTCTCACTTGAAGCAGTATTGGTTATTTATATGAACCACCTAATCAGATTTTTTTTAAAAATTACATTGCATTACTTAGTTTATTAACACCTCATACATATTTTGAACATGAAACACTTGTGATAACTACTCCAAATTATATTCATGGATTCCAAATTGTCTGCTAAGGGATAGGATTGAACATTTCAATTGATAAAGGGAACCACAGGCAGCCTGAGAATGAAAAGAGGAAAAAGTAACTGACTACATAGTTGAAAACAGCTCTGTATCAATGGATGCAGATTCTGCATCACTGCCAATCTTTAGGAAAAATTAGATAAAAAGTCTGTGGGAATATGTAGCTGGCATGTCTGAACCTGCTTTGAGGCAGGAGAGTAGACCATTGAACTTAAAGGAATTCCTTCTTCCCTGGCTTTTTTATTTTTTATTACTCTAACGTTGACTTATTCATTGTTGTCTTTATTTTGGTCAGCCTGAATGAGAGGAAAGACACTGGAACATTTTCTACTTTGCTCTGCTTTGTGCTTCATCTAAACAATGAAATGCTTTTTCTGTTTGTGAACAGAGGCTTATTTCTATTGAAGTTTAGCAGAGGCTTGGTATCTGTCAGAAGAAGTATTAATATCAAACTATAACTTTACAAAAAGGGTTATGAAAATGTGTTTGTTCAAACAAAAAAGTTTTCAAATGCCTGCCATTGAACAGGTTCTCTATTGTATGAAGATGCAGATGGTTTGAAAAGAGACAAATAGCATTCCCTGACATCCTCTTTCTATGAAATGGATAGTGATATTTATGAGAGAATGGGATAAAAGATGCTTAGGCTTTCTTACTGATCTGTGTGTTGCCAGTAGGTGCATTCAGTGCAAACACAGCTGCTCTGTCTGCCCAAACCCTGAACCAGCTGCAGTCGCCTTGGCACAGGTGGGAGATGTGTGAGGGCACTGGCAGGGAGCTTTCTCTTGCAGTAATGAAGTGCAACAGCTTGGGAAAATGCCATTCTGAGGAGTTATCTGGACTGAAAACAAGCCAGGCACATCAAAGACCTAAATCCCTGACAAGGGGCTTGAAAAATAGGTCTGGGCACACAGAGGAACAAGAACCTGGCAGACATAGAAGGGAATGAAAGTCCCTTAGGACTATGCCATGGGATAATGTCCAAGTGTTTGAGAATGGACACCTCTTCCTCAAATTCTGGTATTCCTTTACTGAATGCTTCACTTAGGGGTGTTTCAGTCAACCATTCAGATATTTTCTGTCAACCATTCCTCCTACACAGCTGTCACTTCATTTATTTCTGGTTTGGATGACTCTCTAAAAAATACCTTTTGAGAATTAGGTTGGGTTGTGTAGTTTGTCACCTTCAAGAGAATAAAATCTTTTCATGAGTCAGGAAAAGTAATAAAGGATGAAGGGTTGGATTTGGAAGAATGACATATTTTTTGTTTTCTTAAGGAACTTAAAAACCAGAGCAGATATAAGTGGGCAAGAAAACAAGTAGGAAGAGGTCTGGAGCAACAAACTGTACTTTTTGGGAAGGCAGCTCTAGTAAAATAATCAGGTTTGATTGAGTTGAATTTAGTGTAATTTTTTGAGTAATGTCACAGCCTTTTTGTCTATGAAGGCAGAAATAAGAAGCAATGCTTGAATTTAAAATACTCCAACTACAGCAGTGCAATGAGGAAGACATCTAAATATGCCTCCATCCTCAAAGTCAAGCTTTTGGAATCGTGTACTCCACATGACCTGATTTCAAATCTGTTTCATTTGCTTGTGCTAGCTCTGGAGAATTTGAAAAACAAGTTAGAAAATTGACTTGCTATGTTTTTTGCAGTTGTTCTGACTGTGGAGAAGCAAACAGGAAAATTCTCTTTGCTAGTCCAGTATATTTTTTTTCAGCTTCCATTTAGATCTACAAGCCCTTTTTTGTCAGAAGTGTGTAGTGTTTTTTTTGTTTGTGGTGATGTTTAAGGGCATTGCACTTAGTTTAGGCAATACAATTTAACCCCAAATTTCTGACATTTAAAAACTCTTTTCATTAAATATCCTCATTGCTTCTTTTCTTTTCCCCACAGAATCACACTCTATTCTTTTAATACAATTGTTTTTCAGCCATATCCATTACATTTTAAAGGTATTTTAGGCGACTTTCCAGAGACATTTTGAGTTTACATGGCAGGGCTTATTAGTCAAAATTTCTCCAGCAGGTCTCTTTCTTCTGTCCTGCTTCAGTAATATTTAATACTTAACTGGTACTGGGCAAACTGGTTTTGGTCACTTCTAATGACCTGAATTTTAAATCTGAAGACAATAGAAGCTGTGCTGCTCAGAAGCTATGAAAAAAAAAAAAAAAGACGACTAAATTAGGTAACTTGGACATTGCTGTCTTGGTCTTTTAGTTGCAAAAAGCATTTCAGTTTTGCCTCTGAAGAGCACTGCAGTGACTGATCTCTCTGGCTATGGTCTGTTTTGCAGTGTGAGTTCCAGGCAGGACCAGCAGAGCTGTCACTGCTCTCCTGCCTTTTCCAGGTCACAGACAGCCCAGGAACTTGTGATTTTCAGTCCTCTCTAATGGATTCATACACAGTTAATTACAAAGGGCCATTTTCCTGGATTAAAGCCAGAGTAGAGCTTTCTGAAAACCACTTTTCTGCAAGTGTCTGAACTTCTTGCTCCCCAAAGGTGAGAACTGTGAAGTTTGCTGTTCATCCACAGAGTAGATGGTGGCAATGACAATTTCTATAGGAGCAGCTTACATGAACCCTGGTGTGGAAGATCAGTCATTTGGAGTGAAATGTTAATTAAATGTCTTATGCTTTGGAGTCCTACTTTTTCTAATGATGGTGCTGATTTAGTCTCATTGCAAATTCAAATAAAGCTGCTGCCTGCTGCAGCACTTACCAAGTATCTCCCTGCATTATCTTTCAGACATTCAGGAGTCAGACTCTGAGATTCAGCTATTCCTTTATTATTTTCTTTTAATTTTCCAGTGAAAAGTAGCCTTTGAGTTTGAAATGTTCCCACTGTGTGAGGCAACTTTGGTCAGGCAGAGGTAATTGTATAGAGGCATCTTGTGTGAGCAGAGCCACAAGATGTAGTCTGTAGTATGTATCAAGGAGAGTACATGGTTAAAACCCATTTTAAATATAATTTTTGCCTTGAAAATGGAGAAGACAATAATAATAGATTTGTATTCAATTGTATTTACTCAACTGTTTGGAGACAGAAGACCAAACTGGCTATTCCCAGACCACCATGTGTTTCATAAACACCTGGAAAGTCTCTGCAGTGGGAACAAGCAATTTGCAGAGAGAGCCAGAAAGCAGATTTTCCCAGGATAAACTTTTCCCCACTGATGGGTGTAATCCTTGAATAATCTTATGATCTCAGTGTAAGTCAATGCTGCTGCTATCAAGTTAAGAATTAGGAATTCTTAGTAGATCCATGTCTTGAACTTCTCCACTCTAAATCAGTCTGGTATTCCATTTTTTCCCAAATAATTAATAATCAGGAGACTCTAGGAGCAGAATGGAAAGCCCACAAATGAGATCAAATGTTTTTCCTAAATTAATTCGCAAATCAATTTGAGATAATTTTTTTTTTCAAAGGAAAGAAAAAGATGTCCTATTTTTCTGTCTGAAGGAAACTAAAAATAAAGAGAAAATAGAAAAACATCAACAGTTTTAAAATGAAACATTGCAAATTTTTATTCAGAGGAAAATTGAAATGTACTTTTAGATTTGGGTTTTTTATTAGTGTTGTAGCATTCCAGAACAGATAAAATATGTATACAAAATGTTTAATAGTCACACTTACTGGAGGTCGGAAGTTATACATTGCATAGAAGAACCTACTCTAAATAGTTCAGAGGCAGAGACAATATTGATCTATGTTATATTTGGCTATCAATATAAGTTGCACAATTTCAGCCTGAATCATAAGGAAAAAAAAATCATCTTTGAAATTCGGACAAATTACTTCATTACAAAAGTTGGAAAAATATTTCCTCTTGGCTATTAGAAAATGGGTTTATTTGTTGTTCTTATTCTTTAAAAATTACATGTTAAAAATGAGGAATATTTTGTTTCACAACTTTTTAGAGTCCCCACAGCTTTACACCTTTTGTTCTTAAATTTCTGAACAGCTGCTATGGTAGGAGGATAGGGAAGAATTACAGTTTGGGGATTGATAAACTGATGTCAAAGCTTCAGGGAGCTGCAGAAGTACAATAAGAGAGAAAGATGTAAATCAAAACCACAGTGTGATCTTGGGGCCTTTAGAAGTGTCACTTTCAAAATTATCCTTTGTAGTCCTAAAAATGTATTTGAGACAGTGATGACTAACAAGGTTTTGTCCTGGTTACAGGAGTTTGTCACCCCAAGCAGGTGGACACCAAACATGTTTTCCAAATTCCTGTGGAGGAAACAGAAGGGAGTGTTCCAAGCAATCTCAGGCAACAGCTATAGTTTATTAAGAAAATACAGCCATGGGATGCAGTAGAATCAAAACAGTCAGTCTAGCCACCTCTGATCATCCCTGGAGTTTTGTTTTGAAGTGAAGAAACAACCTACAAGACCCACAGCTTGGGAACCAATCAGTTAAATTCACTGTAGGCAGAAAATGCTGGCTTATAAAAGCTCACCTTTTACATTGTGTGGCCACAGCACACAGGTGCCAGTGTTCTGCTGCATCTTCCAAGCTTCAAAAGGATTTTGAGAAGAAAACAGATCAGGGGTTTTGGCTGGTATATGATCTGTTTTCCACTGTTAGTGAGACACTTCTGGTTCTGTTCTGACCTGGGGAACATGCAGGGCTGCACTGCAGCACCAGCAGGATTGGCACTGCTGAAAGCAGGGACACTTGGGATTCCCTGCACTGTGACAGAGCTCTGGTGGGGTCTATCTTCCATATCTCTATGGAAGATGCTCACAGTTTGTGGATGCATCAGTTGTGTTGCAAGGCTCTGTATCACATTGCCATTAAAATACCTCCTCTCCAGATTTGCACATTCAGACAGTGAAGTCCTAATGTACTTTTATCCACAACAGAACCCCTCTTCTCCCCTCCTGCAAAATTTGTTAGAGTTCAGTGTGACTTAAAGAAAAGGCAAATGGACTTGCCTAATAGATATAATTGTGAATAACTTTAGGACTTGCACTGTGTCATGAGTAGTCTAGGAGTAGTCCCAGGGAAAATTACAAGGGCTGCAGAATTTGTTATAAGCTCATTTATTCAGGAGCATTTGCAGAAAATATTTACTGATCTGCTGTGAGGGATAGGGAGATTTTTCACATGTTTTTAATTAAACTGAAAACTTCTGTTTGCATAATAGGCTGCTTTGCTTGCTTGCTTGCATACTGGTTTTGCTCTTTTTAATTATTTCTTATGCAAGAATCCTTTTCACCTTCTCTTTGCTCGAAGCAGTTTGTTGTTGTTCACAGTTGTATTTTCACTGACAGCTTGCTTTGCTGTGTTTTCAGTGCATAAAGAGCAAAACATACATTTCAGTCTCAATTACTTTCATTTTAGATTAGGAAAACTGAAATACAAAGTGAGAACAAATATAAAATCTTCATGAGCGAGAAAGCAAAGAATCTCTAAGATCTGCAGTTTAAAAACTGTAAACCTTTCATCTTTAATCCTCTTATAATGCTGTCACTGGCTGACAGGCAGGTGGGGAGATTTTCCATTTTATGGCATAGAAAGGACAGATTTGTGATTAAGGCATAGATTGGGTCTCAAAGGATTCTAGTTCAGTTTACATCTTTTGATATAAACTTTGTACGGGTGTCAGTTTAGAACTCACATTGCCTGTATATTTTTTTTTTCCTTTTCTCTATAAGGATAGCAATTCTCTGTCTATTTAGAAATCATAGTATCAAAAATGTTGTCTTTTGCAGTGGAACTCTAAAGTTGGCTGTAATCTGAAATTTAGGCCTCCAGTTCAGGGATGCAGCTGTGCATGTGCCTAATCCCTGTGGGTAGTCAGACTAACAGTGTATTCAGTGTGTCTCCACAGACTCACCTGATGCTGAAGAAGGAATACATATCAGAGAAATTCAATGTACCAACAATGCATCTATTAGCAATATGAAATTTGCATAGTACAAACGTTCAGCAAATTTCAGTGTTGGGGGTATGTTTATATTTCAGTGTATTGCTAACTCTGCACTACAAGCAAAAATGAATATTCATCTTTTGGTGCTGTACAGACAGCAGCAGATATTTCAAGGGCAACTTCAGTAGAGTTTGAAATGCATATCAATATTTTAAAACACTCTTATTGGAAACTATTACTTTTACTTATGTCTGACATAAAGACAGCATATTTTGATGTTAGTTATTGTGGGTTTATCTCATTTTTTATGCTGTTCATCTCATCATGCAATCAGGTTCCTTCTCACTTGAGAGTAACATCCTTTGTTTTATTTTAACCTGTTTTGTGCACTGAGCAGCTGTGTGACCCCTCATATCATATTCAATCTTTCAGGCTTACAGTATTAATTAAGCAAAGATTTCTACACCAACAAAAGAAATAATTTTGTGATGGTTTGGCAAGAAAAATATTTTTTTTCCAATTAGTGAAACTAGGAAGTTATTTTTAATTGCACATTAAGAAACCTTAAATGGCACCTTGAGAGCTATCTGATGTCCTTTACTTACACTTTTAATATTTACAAGACAGCAATTGTGTCTCTAGATGTTTTCTCACTTTTTCCAAAGTCTATAAAATAGGTCAAGGAAGAAAAGAATCAACTGAAAGAATGGAAAAATGGAAAATCAAATGCAAAGAATGGAGAAGAAGCTTGAACAAATGGTCCTTGCATTTACCACTTCTTCCAACAGCAGTATCATCATCAGAAAAGTTCTTGGTAGGAAAAATTGCTTGGCAGTGTGAGCCAATTGATCCTGGTTTTGCTTGCAGATCATGGAGATTATAGAGCACTATAGGTGGAAAGTTCTGTGCAGGTGTCCAGGACTGCTGCAGTCTCTGTTTCCCTGGGACTTTTGTCATTTTGTCCTAGACAATGTAGAAACCATCCAGTGGATTTACATTCATTTCCTCCTTTTATTCTTCTTCAAAGACTGCTTTCAGAAATACATTTTCTGTTCCTCATTGCCTCCAAATATGTATTTCAGTCATAAATGGATTAAACTCAAGGGATGGGTATAGAGTCCACATCCTTGATTTCTATGGTAGCAAATGGAATTTCTTCCAAGACTGCCTGCATGAGTTAATATGAGGTACAATTGAAGGGTGATCACCTAGAGAAGGATTCTGGTTTCTTGAAACTGGAAAATCTTAATTTTGTGTAACATTATTAGTCAGTGATTAGGGAATCAGTATGGGGACAGAGAGACTAAATCCTGGGATTTTCACTGCCCATGAGTGTCCTGTTCTGACATGTGAGATCATATTTGCCTGCTGCTGCTAAGGGACTAAGGTGAATCATTTCATAAGGTTAATAAATAAACTGAAAGAGCCTGAATGTTGGCTATAGGTTGCTATAGGCTTTGTTAGCTTGAGGTAAAGGGGCATTTTAGATTCAAAATAGAAGGAGTAATGCAGTATATCTTTATATGTTCTCCTCCAACCTGCAAAACACACAAACCAAAAGTCTTTTGAGACAAAGCGCTCTGCTTCTGTCTAGAGGTGACATTCATAATGCTTATCTCCTCAATGGGCAGTTTGCAAGACAGCTGGAAAATGCAAAGCAACACTTCACCTGCTCTCCAGGCAGAATGATATTTCACAAAGAATGTTTGGGTAATGTTTATGAATATCATAAAATGGTGCACTTTCTTGTTTTCAATATTTCCTGTAAAATAGGTAGTATGGTTAAACAGAAGATTACCTATGAGATGATATCCCCAGCTGGTACTTTAACCATTTAGTGGTAGAGCAAACATATTAGAGGTATGAATGAGATTCATAGCAATGACTGTAATTGACTCTTTATGCACCTTAATATTTAGCTTTATATAAAAAGTAGATGATGTATCACTGAAGTGATAACTTTTTAAGATTCTCTATATACTTGTCCAACAATCTGAGGAAAAAATGTTTGTTAACTTGTGAAGAACCTTGTACCTGCCTCCTACAATAATCTTTTTTATGCTCCTCTGTGGATCTGTGTTGCCATCTATACATCTCTGTGAACTTGGGTGGAGTCAGCAAAATCCCTGACAAAATGTGACAAGTCCCACCCAAGAGATGGTTCTGCAGTTCTGAGGGTGTTTTTGCTAACACAGGTTAGAGCATTGTTCTGCAGTTGTGAGCTTCTGTGGGAGATCCCAGCAGGGATTCCTTTGGTTCCTCCACCTCACAAGGTGGGTGTGTGGCATTAAAGGCTCCTTATGGGCATGGACATGTCACAGGAAGCAGCTCTGTCCCATGTCAGTTTAAAGGCCATTTCCCCTGAGTTTTACAACATACACCAATGAAATTTCAGCTTTTTCTCTGTATAAGACCTGGAGAAAAAGAGAAGGTATGAATTCTGAAGTTCCCACAGATGACTAAGAAACTTGCCAAGTTACTTTTTTTGGTGATCTAACTTCTCTCCTTAGGTTTTGATTGTCTAATTATAATAAGGACAGGTGACATGAATTTAAAAAAAAACTTCTGCAAAGTTTTTCTTTTGAAAGGAAATTGGAATCTTGGGCTGAACAGGAGGAAAAGAAGTAAAAATGCAGAACTGCAGAATCAACTACAGATGGTAACTTCACTTTCAGGTGGGGATGTATTCCTTGCTAGTTGTGACATAACTCTCCAATGGTTCTGATTTTTGAATAATCATGTATTCCAAATTAGTTGGGAAAAAAACTGCAAACTTTAGAATATTAATTCTTAAAATGTATCTAATGAGTTTTTAATTTATGGTTTCAATTCTTTTGCCATATTTTCAGGGACATCATTCTTTTGACTGCTTTTTTTTCACTTTCATTTACTATGTAATTATTTTGATTTTTTTCTTAATAAGTATGCCTTTTGTATTTTAACTCTTTGAAAACCATGTTCCTCATAACTTGTATTAATAGCAGAATATCTTGAGAAAATGCTGCTGTTTGGAATAAAATGCATTCTGTTCTACTGTAGTATGAATGACTTTGATCAGCAGTCTGATTAATATTTTGCCTGCTACCTATGAATTAAACAGAACTTTTCGAGTTAGTAAGATTTTTATTGCTAAACCTGAGAAAGTGGTGCTTTCCTTTTCTGTTTCAAAATGTTCATTGAATACATTTTCTATGCAACTTCAGAATGTCAAACCATTTATTGGAACTTTGATAAGTGATTCAGGATGAAATTGTTTAATTGTACTAGTAATCAGAATGATGTAGGGATCTGGTAATACTTCTTACAGGAATGGTCATGATGTTCTTAGTCTACCAACATTAATTTACTAAATTACTATGGTCTGAATTTTTCTAAGATGTTTAGAAAGACAAGTAGAGAACAGAAAATAAGCTGCCAATACTTGTCTCTTTCTTTACCTAGAAAAGTTTATTGAAAGTTAATTTAGAGTTTTTATTTTTTAAAACTTCCTCCCAAATACTACTTTTCAGTTCTATGGGGTTTTTTTGGATGACAGGGTAAAATAAGGGCATCTTTGAAAAGGAGCATCTTTCCCTCTTGTAGTTTTCCTTTCCACCATGTATGAATTCAAGAGTACTGAGATCTCATTTCTTCTGTTCCTGGATGCCAGGAGAGTGGGAGGGAAGGTAGAAGGAGCAATAACAGGGTACTTAGCATTTATTTGGCAAAATCCCCAGAAGGATTTTTACAATTATCTCAGATGTACATGGGATGTGAACTTCAGCCTGTTTATATTATCAAAACCCGTGTGTCTGCATTAACTCAGCGTTATTGGCTCTTCCCCTTTGTACAGGTAGGGAAACATCCTCTGGAGACTAAAATGCATGTTCATGCAATGAGCTTGTGTTCAGCTTATCCCCTGGGAAATATTACCATAGTAAATCTTATTTCAGGTTTGGGATGGATTTTATTCTTAAATTACCTGTTTTATCTTTAAATTCCCTGTAAAGGACAAAGTTGCCAACAGAGGAAAAAAAAAGGGGGGATCAGATTGTTTTTAAATTTCAGAGTCTTTGAACAAAGCCAAGCACTTCACTGCTTTACCAGACAGGTAGTTTTGTTTACTTCTCAATAGCTCAAAGTTATACAATTGTAGAAGAGTAGAAGAGATGTGTCATTTACACTTGGGCAATATTTGCTTTCAAGTACTGGTACCAATGCTAAAAGAAACAGAAGTGCTGTAGAGAGAAGATCAAAAAACTTATGGTTCTTAAAAATTCTGTTTAGAAACATCACTTTATGGTTAACTATTACAAAATAAAAACACTGAATTACTAATTTTCCTTTTTATCATTGATGCTGAACCTTTCAAATCGTGTTAACTTTCCATGTTATCCTTTCTCATGCTGCTCAGGACTTGTGCTAGTGAACTGGTTTAGGACCAGAAGAGATGAAGGAGGAGGTGCCAGTAGCACTCGAGTAATAACTCAGGCAGTGGGTGGGACCTGCCAGCCTGCACAGGCTGTAACACACCCAATTCCTTCATGGGCAGGTGAGAAGGTTCTTTAGAGGCTTTTGGAAGGAAACCATTATTTGGTTTAAAAAGATCTCAATTTTTTGAGTTCTGTTCAGTCTCACTTTGAGATGTACTTGGGACTCAGATTTGTTTCTTTGCATGCAAGTGCTGGGCATGAGGTTGACAACAGCTGGAAGGAGGAACTGCCCTACCTCTTCTTGAAAGAGAACGCTCCAAAGGGCAGAAAAGGTTTCCAGTGCCTAAAAATTGTATTTTATTAAAGCACAGACAAATGTACTAGAATGAGATGACTCTTCAAATATAGAAAGTTCTCATCAGTTATGGCAGATCATGCAGAGTAGTTTGAAACAAATGCCTTCAAGTGTACTTAGAGTTTGCAAGGTGGCTTTTTTTAGCATAATTTTGCTTTCTGTTTTACAGATTTTTAAATAGATTTGTAGCTTGAGCTAATGTGTTTCCCATGTGACATTCTCTCCAGGTCACCACCCATGAGTTGTTTTGGACCTGTCTGTGCAAATGTTCTGTAGGACCTGGAGGGGAGCAGACCAAAGTCACACATTCTGGTGTTCATTCCCCTTTGAAACAAAGCCTGATTTTGGAGGTTTCTACAGTAAATTTAGAAATAAACAAATTATTTTAGCAAATCACAATTAGAGGTGTGCTTAAAATTATTTGAAGTTTGTTTTCATAAATTTTGGTTGTGGGTTTTTTTTTTCTTTTTGCAAACCGATCTGTAGAAATAAATGAGGGAAAAAACCCTTTTATAATACACGACCGTTTCTTAAGTAGGTTTTGCTGCAGTTTAATTTTGTGGAGTATTTTCATTTTTCAGACTTATTTCTTCTCTATGCCAAATATTTGAGCTGAAGAACAAATTTTTTATCTTCATTCAAGCATAACATATAGCAAACTACCTTCTGTCATGCCCATATAGTCTCTACCCGTGATTCCTTGATGCTGAGAATCTCCCAAGGGCCATCCAGGGTAGAGTGGCCAGTCTGTAATTATCCAACACAACTGCTGAAGACCCCTAAGAAACTGGCAAAGCTACTGGAACCAGCCAAAAATGTAAGGAAGTGTTTCCTGAGGTTTGAAATAATTAATGACATATTTTTTGGCATGACAAATTTGCTTTCCAGAAATACTTGAGGAGCTTCAGCAGCTGTAGGCAGTATCCTCAGGTGCTTGAGGGCAGCAGGACAGCTCCTCTTATGGAGAGGGTATGGTTTGGGTGAGATTTGTGCTACACCTGGATGTTGTCAGGGTCTGCAGATCATGCCAGTGTGGGCACTCTGAACAATTCAGCATAGAGGTATGGCTCTTAACATGAGCTGGCATCAGCTCTCCTAAAAGCAAGTAAAAAAAGGTGAGCTTGAAGTTAGCAATTGGGTCTGTCTTACCACTTTTTCTTGTTTCCTGATATCAAGTCCATTAACTTTATTACTTCACTTATAGCTTCTTTAGAAGCAATAGTTTTCAAATTGCAATAATTTTTCAGGGTTGAAATGGAATCGCCGATTTAGGTGAAACTGTGGGGTGGTGATTTTTGGGACAAAAGCATTTGTGCAAGAAGGATGCAGCACTGCTAAATCAGCAGGAAGCTGTCAAATTCAGGTGAATGTAACTGAGGGCAAAGGAAATGGAAAGAGCACAAGGAAAGTGCTCTCTTCTATAAGAAATCTCACTGTGGCAGCAGATTAAAGATTTGTGATGTAAGTAGAAGAATGAGAAGCAGAAAAGCTTTTGAAATCGGAATAGGTTGTGAGATTGTAGAAGTGCTAAAGCTATCTGTCTAGTCTTTCCCTTCTAGTCCTAAGGGAAGCACTGAAATTAATTATGAGAGTTGATGGATATGCATTGTTTCACCAATGCAAACATGGGGAGGTTTTTTTTTAATCTCAATAAAGGCATGGTAAATTTACATGGAGGTTTTTGTTCTTTAATACAGCAAAGTATCCAGCTATGCTAAATCCTCTCTAGTAGGTCTGACTTTCAAGCATTCATAGCCTGATTTGCTATTTTTATAGACATCTTGTAAACATATTAGCTGTTTGGGTGTCTCTGTGCTTGTGTCTCATTTTAGGAATGAAATGAAGAGTCTTGATTTGGAGCCTTTTTGGGCAAGGTTGGTGGCATTTTTGTGGGGTTTGGGGTTTTGTTCCCTTTTTTTTTCTATGGGTAAATTAAGATTAGGCTTCTCACAGCAAAATAATTGACTATGAAGTTAGGCTTATAGCATATACTTGAAAATTCTAAAGAGAATGATGGCAGATTAAATCTCATCAGATATAGGTTTCGATATACCAGTATTAAAAAGCATGTTTCTGGTGGAAAGATCAATATTTATAATGCTTTTTAATACTGGCTGAATTAAAACTACATAAATATTTTTTTTTATTTCTTGTTTTCCCTTTTCCCATTTTGATAATCAATATGAATTTTATGTGAATCCAAATGAAAATTTCTTATCCAGCCTGACATCCTGTGATCTAGGTATTTTTCCCACAAGAAAGACAACCTTTTTAAATATATTTTTGTGAAGTAAATTGACATTCTGGAATGAATTATTCAAATGTGTTTACTGACTTGTAAGCAAGCTTTTAGTTCATGTCTGTTATTCAAGATCTTTTAAAGGTCATGAGCTTTCTTTTACATATTGAATAGGTATGTTTTTCATTGTAAACTTTGTCTTTAAAAAAAAGCCCCAGTAATGTGTAAGTGGGAAGTCTAAATCTTTTCATCTACAGAATCCTTCTAAATAAGGAGGGGAAAGTGCACTGGCTTTTAATTTTCATAAATGGAACAATAGATCTCTCATGGGTATAATAAACTGATTTATCTGTGAAACTTTTCATAAGATTTAATTAAATTCTCAGCAAAGTGACTGAAATTTTGTTTGAAAGACAACACTTGCTTTTTAAAATGTTATTTTGTCCCCTGGGCTGTAATTATGTTGCATTTAGATGGATTCTTCATATTTTAGTTTTCTTCTTTTCTTCACTCTTATTACTGGGTTCTGCCCTGGATGATCCCTTAATTTAAAAGAACAGGCTTTAGTGCCTCAACTGCAGAAGCCCACAAACAGACTTTATTTTTCATGAAGACCTCATCTTGTAGCTATTCATTTCCAAATAACATTAACTTTCTACCATGGCATCACTAAAATCTAGTCCTTCATGCCCGTAGATGAAGCCTGAATCACAAAGGTACTCTATTAGAAGTTCAGAGAACTGCAACCTTAATTATTTTAGCCTAGAAAATTATTTTCTGTAGAACATTTTGCCTCTAATTTGCCTTCTTAGCTTGTTGTTCTGGGCTGCCACTCTAGTCCATTAATGTGCAAATTCTTTTGTTTGCTTGTCTAATTCAGTTCTCAGCTGCAACCTGAATAGAGCAGATCAGCTTAATATTGACTTCAGACTCTGTGTCATAGCCAAGCCTTGGTTTCTCTCTTTAACTACCAAATTCTCCCACAAATTGTTTTTTTCTCATTGTCCTGCCTTTTCTCTGAAGCATGAGAAACTCTTCAGCAAACCTGGAAAAGTCCTTGCTTATTGTCCTCCAATCCTTTTTTGCAGCTCATCTCTACTGTGGTCCTACAAAACCCAGATGTGGTGGGAAGGCAGATAATCCAAAACTTTATTGTTTTGGAACAAAATATTTTTTGTTCCATATAAAACAATGCTATCCACTAAAATTTGTGCAGTTAACAGAGCTTTCTTGTTCCTTTTCTGACATTATTCCCTTGCCTAATTATTGTAAACTTTTTTCTTTTTCTACATGTTTTAATACTGAAGGGCTTTGGGGGCACAGGTGGAAGGAAGTCTAAATATTTGGATCTGCAATAGTTGTTGCAATAGCTGTGTCATTGAAACAGACACACATTGTTATTGGGCCAGTCCAACCATGTTATAGATTTATGTAACTGTGGGAAACCCTGGTAGAGTGGATTTTAAAAGACTCCTTGATGATTTTCCCCCTTGTGTGTGTTTGTGTGTGTGTATCTTTAGCATTTTATTATTGTACAGATGCTAAAGTTATTCCATACTTGCTTAGCAAAATATGTTTTTTTGGGGCTAGCTAACATAAAAAATAGGAGAACTATTGTTCAGTCACATGATCTCCCTGAATACCAGCTCTTTATCTGCAATCTGAGTTTGCAAATGTTATGAATATATAAAGATTTATAAATGCTTTGAAGGTGTCCTGTTTTGGTATAATCCCTGGGACAAGTGTCTTGTCTCAGTCAGGATATTACATACTCTTGGAATGTAAATAGCAAGTAAATAATTGTGCCACTAGAGTATACTTTATAAAACTTCCAGTGCCAGTCTGAACACCCTCAGACACATCCCAGAGCAGTGATATTCATTTGCAGTGTGATGAGCTTGAAAACATCTCAACAAGCCTGCTGCATCAGGAGTTTCCTCCCTGGAATACAATTAGGAGAGTTAGTATGTATAATGTACATATTAGCATAATATTTTCTATGAAATGCATATGTGAACATGTCTATATAGATAGGTTTCTGGGAAGTTTTCTTCTGAATAAAAACATCACACCCAAATGTTATTTTGCCTCCTGTGTTGTTTACTGTGGTGGCAGTCTGGCTTTACAACACCAAAGTTTGTTTCTGTACTGAGTAGCTAAAATAATCCCTGTTAGAGGAACACTTAGATTGCACTTTGGTGTCAGTTTCTTACTGGGAATTATGTTCCTCCGTGAACCACCCTTTTGAATTTCTTCCATTTTCCCCAGAAGGAAATGACAAATCCCCTCAGTAAGTGTGGCAGGAGGGAGGTTTTTGGGTAGTGACTGATTAGGGTCTAATTTCCTTTATTTTGTGCTGCCATATACAGTGAGAAAAGTTCATTCACTTCCTTAGGGCAGATGTGGCATACTTTTCCAGTTTGTGTGGTTTGCATTATTGAGGTGGGGATATATCAATTCTTAACTCCTCCCTTGCTGGATGGAGAAGCCAGACTTGCACAAGTGAGGGATTGGATCATTTCCTCCTCATTATTGCATCTGATTCATCAGTACTGCAGGTTTTCTTAGGCACAGGTAAATGATGGCTGAACTATGATAAAGTGCTTAGTGTCACATTAATTCCACAGATCATGACAAATAATTCTGTGTATGTTAACCAACATGCACTTGGACTGAGGGCATTAAAGAGCTGGTTTGGGCTGAGTTTCATAGTGATTATGTATAAAACCTATTTGGGAGCAGGGAAAAATTGAAACTTTTAATGTATAACATTAGTCACTCTTATTAATTGCAAGAAAATGAAAGGAAGTTCTTACTGGGGAAAAAAAAAATTAGAGATCAGTCTGGTACCAGTTGAAACACCTTCCCATGTGAGAGGTGATTGACACTCATTCAGACAGTGGAGGCTCTCTAAGTAGATAAAGGAAAGTTATTTCTCTTTAGTGTACTTCCAATTTAGTGATTTTTTTTTTTATTAGAGTAATTCTTTTGAAGGCTATCTTAATCTCCATTCTTTAAAGTTATGTGTGAGCCATTTGACTACAAAATGAGACAATGCAGAGGGTTATAAGGATTATGATCACTTATATTTGGGCAGCTGATGAATCAACTGGTCAAGCAGTCTAGTTCTCAAAGCATGCTTATAACAAACTCATCACAGAAAAACTGGAGTTGAGTGCAGTAGTTTTATTGAAAAAGTCCACAGGTGTGTGCAATTCCTTTATTAAAATGTTTTCAAATACATTGGACTAGGAGCAATTGATGATCAAGAGATATTCCTTTTCTATACATTTTTATTTCCAAAACTATACAGACATTGGAAAACTTTCTTTTTCCTCCATTTCAATTAATAATAATTCTGTAGTGATAAGTTATAGGTCTCCCTTTTCAAACTGCAAGCCCACTTTTCTGGAGGTGGTGTTTTGCATCTTTTACAATAAAAAAAAAAAAAAACCAAACCATCAGTCATATTTACATGTGCTTAAGGTTGCATAATTGAGCATCATACAGGTTGTGAAAACCAGTTGTTTTCAAGATTCACCCTGGTGGGTTGGAGGTTTTAAATACATACATAACTGCATACATGTGATTTAGTAGCTGAGACACCCTCTGTTCCCTTTTGTTTTCGAGGCTATCTATAAACTCTGTGCTAGCCATGGTAAAGGTTTGTTTTAGTAAAGGTACTCACTGAGTGAAAGCAGCACTGACAACAGCTATGGCTGATCAAGGACATGAATGGGCAGAGAATTGTGTGTGTATATACAGTAGAAGGACTAAGGTTTCAAACTTAACTTGAAGCTCTTATGTAAAAATAATGTCTAGAATAAAAGCTATTTCCTGTACTGGATTAAAGAATAAAAGACCCTCACAAACACTTGAGTAAGGAAAAAAGTGGAGCTCAACATGGGAAAAGAACAATAGAAGCACATGGATTAAATTCAGAAGCTGATCTTGCAATGTTTAATTACTGGAGATTCAGGTGAAATATAGCAACATTATCAATGGGAAATGAAGGCTACAACTGCAGAGGACACATACATTACACTTTATGAGCTATTATATTGGCCAAACAGATTTGTCTATATGTTATTTAGTTGAATCCTTAAGGCTTCTCTAATATCTTGCATGACAGTGCTGTCTGCTTGGATCTTCCATGCATGAGGGAGAGGGGCAGTTTTTCAAGAAAAAAGAAAATTAGGTTTGTCCACATTTCAATTACAATAGCACATCCAGAGACACAAAATAAAAGACAAAACTTTATAGTACCTTTTTCATTTATTTTGGCCCCCAAAAGATGCATGCACTAGGCTTTATGTACTATAAGGTATTGAAATATTTACAGCATTGTACATGTGCTCTTAAAGGGATGGCAAAGGGAAAGGTCTGTTTTCATCTTGGTGGGAGTAGAAGTTAATTTTCCTAGCTTAATAATACCTATTCAAAGTGAGAGATGACTCTTCCAAAAAGAAAAGCCCACAGAGAATAAAGCTATAGCATAATTATAGCCAATGTTAACAAACTGTACAGCACTTTACCTGGGAATTCTCCTCTCTCACTCCTGTTTGGAATCAAGTATCAACTATTAGATGATGTTGCTATGCTCCCCTTGTCCTGTCTGCCCTGTTTCTGTCTATTCCAGCAGGTATAGGTGTATATTACCTATTGAAATGATTTTATTTTTAAATTATTTTGGCATGTGGAATGGACATGTAATTCACAATAACCTGATGGCAATTTTTGGACAAATGATATGACTGATATTTACGGGATTATGGCACTAAAGAATTCAGATCACTATAAAGCGCATCATAAATACTTCAAGTGGGTTTAGGAAACCATCTCTCTAAGAAATTCAGTGAGTAAGGCTCATATCACTGATTTCCTACTGCTCTCAAAGGTACAGGTATGATACCCAATAGACCAGGTTGAACAAGCAGAAGGCAGTTGGGAAGAAGATGCGGGCATAGGAGTCCATTTTGGCGATGCGGATGTGTATTCTGCCGTGCCGCCACGCCCCCGTCCGACAATCCTCAAAGCAGCAAAAAAAACTGGCACAGTCCTTGCCATCGAGACACTCATAGCCATACTCCTCATCCCTTTCTTGGAGGTGTGTAGCATTGTTCATTTGAATAGTGGCTGATCGGGGGCGGATGTCGATAGTAGGCGCCTAAGGTGGAGTAGCAAAAAAAGAAAAAGATGGTAGAGAGAGAAACTCTGTTATTATCACCAGACCAGCTGGGGGATGATGGTCAACATGTGCATGATGGTTCTGTGGGGGGTACATGGGAAATTGCTGAGGTGTTCTAGTGGTGATATTACCTTGAAATTATTAAAAGCAGTTGCATTGTACCCTTTAGAGGAAAGCAGCACAAACCAATCTAAAGTTAACAGCTAGGGGAAATTAGCTTCAAAGCTAAGTTGAGTAAACGTGAGAGGTTAAATGAAACATCCAGGAATGTAATTGATGGTGTTTTAAGTTTTTGTTTTATAGTTTATGTAGCTGCTTGATATCTGAAGGCAGTTTGTATATTGCACATGAAAGGAACCGAATCAATTGGAAATGCAGGATTTTAAAAGGGGTGGTTCATGTTGAGAAAAAAGAATATGTATACACAGGAAAAAGGCAAAAATGAGGTCTTTTGAATAAGATTAGGCGAATCTCTATAAGACTCTCCAATTATTTGAATATTTGCAGCTCACCACCTACTAATATTCACCAACTAGAAGGTTCAACATGTTCTGAATTTTATATAGTAGCTGTACATGTATATATACATACATATAATTAGAATGAATTGAGCAAGTTAAGCATTTAAAACACATTCACTGGGTGAATGCTGGGATGATAGGCATTGAAATGTCATGCTGATAGTTATAAGGAAACATAACAATCCCATTCCATCAGTATGTAAATTTAATGTAATTTATTTTATGTGTTTTTTTCCCCCCCATCCCCCCCACACCCTTTTTAAACTTTTTTTAATAAAATCTCTGCATTTCTGAATGGAGATAAGATTTGGATGTGGAACACAGCTAGATATAGTTGCTAATTTTCTATGTGTGTTGATCCAGTGACAACATTAAAAATCTATATGCATCTTAAACCCTTTCAAAACTCAGACCTTTTTTTTTGCATAATGAACAGCATTTGAGTAATTGATGGTGACATTGACTTTTTCTTCAGGTCAACATCAGAACAGATTTGGTTTTATAATTAGGAGTGAAATCAAAAAAGTTAAAAATCCAGGGTCAGAGTTTGAGTTCTAAAAGGGTGTATTGCAGGTCTTAGGCTAGCTGGTGCTATTGGATCCCATGGCAAATTGAGAGAGGAGCAGAAATGTTTTAAGGTTAAACTCTCTTAATTCATGTGATCCAGTAATGTTGGTCACTCTTGAACTTAGGCAAGTTCATAACCATAGTGGTATTTGGGCTGCTGAATCAACTCTACAAATTGTTTAGAAATTTGTAACCATTCTACTTAATTAGGGAGTAGCTTGAGTAGTTTTCTCATTAATTAAAAGACCAAACAAAACACCACTCTTATCTAAGCTCTACTAGTTAAATTCAGCAGTCGCATGCAGTGAATTTCCATTCCAAAAAACATTATACCTTGAAGGAAAACATCCGAAGAAGCTTTCATTTTGTAGACAGAAAAGAGAATCAGAGGGTTTTGTTTTAAATTAAAGAAAGGAAAGAAAGAGACAAAAATAATGTAAATTAAAAATATGTTTCTAAAGCACGATAAGTCAAAAAGAACTAAATTTATAGAAAGATTGGGATTACAGCAATTGAAACAAGTACCTGTAACATAAAATCCCCCACATTTTCAACTTGTCACTGTCTTGTTTACATCTGGGCCAAAGACAGAAGACATCAAACTCCTGTTAATTTTCATATCCTGAGGGAATTCTAGTCTTTTATGCTGAACTGTTTTGAAAGAGACCATTCACAGTTCTAGAAGCACTTCTAGAAAGAAGACTTTTTACCTGGAGGCTGTGCCCTGAACACTCTACTTTTATGGCTTTTAGACTCTATGGTTAGGATGCTGGCAAGCATTTATAGTTCTATTTCTTCCCAGATGCTCACAGATAAACAATGTAAAGAACAAGTTATTCCTCCTCACGTGGATGCCTTAAAGTACAACAGTTAAATCTGAGGTACATTCAGTTATGTTCCTGCACCTGACTGCATAACACACAGACACTTCTATTTCCATCTAACACAGAACACATCACTTTATCATTTTACTTCTTTTTTTTATTTTAACAGTCTACCTCTCAGCAGCTTTTAAACTCATAATTATAGGAATAGTATGTAATGAAGGGTTCCTTAATTGCTTTTTTTCTATATCCATTTTTGTGATGTATTTTAAAACTAAAATAGAATATCTACAAAAGTTCTTGAATGTTTTAGCAGAGCAAATCCAAATTGCTTTATTCTTTTTAGATGCCTGTAATGGAGATGAAAATACTCTTTATTAATGTAAAACATTTTTCATTCACATTTTTCACTTTCTTTTATGTTTGGTTGGTTTAAGGAGTTTTATTCTGCTGATTGTTTCCAGGGTTTTTTTGTTTTATGGGGGTGTTTTTGGGTTGGGGTTTTTGGATTTTTTTGGGTTTGGTCTTTTTTGGGTTTTTTTTGGTAGATGATTGTGCTAAATGTTTTAGAGATTCTGGACAACACACTTGTCAGCTCAGTTGCCAAAGGCAAGGAGAAATCTATCCTGGAGAAAATAAGCATCAAATTCTTTCCCTGTCTGGGCAAAAGCCCAAATCACTACTGAGGGTATTTCCAGGATTTTTTTGTTGTTGCTATTATACAAATTATTTTTACTATTGGGTAGCATATATCCATGACTATCATTTTAAACTACTGTGAAATCACTTTCTAAGGCAAAGGAGTAGGTAAATAAGGTAAGAAATATAAGAAAAAGAATTTAAGGAAACAATGGAATGGAAACTGATGCTAAGGGGAAGTTGGAAAAAGCACACCAAAGTTTGAATATAAAAGTTTAAATGTAGTCCTGATAAGCAAGATAGTCATGTCAATACTGTGGACATAAGTTAAGAGCATAGAATATTGCTAATACTAATACAGAGAAACTGAGACCTTTCTATAAAGAGATTTATATATAACAAAAAAATGGCTTTGGTAGTTGTGGTTTGCAGAACACTTTGGTTAAAAAGATCTTTATCCTAAGGAATTAGTTCATCTGGCATCCAGAAAGGAGTAATATATGAGTTTTTGATTCTCAAAGTGAATGTTTTTTTATTATATTTATTGTTACAAAGGATGGGTATCTATGTAATAGAATAGTATGAAAAAAAGGGACAGTCATAAAGAGGGATTTAAATGCTCTCTCAGAAAAACTAATTAAATTTTAGACCTTGATGGTAAAAAGATACATACTGGGTTTTTCTTCTTTTTGTCTTTATCCTTGCTTGGCTTTCTGTTGCTGACAAAGTAATGCAAAGTTCCATATTCCACCAGTGCAGAGAACACAAAAATAAAGCAAACTGACACAAAAAGATCCATTGCTGTCACATAGGAGACCTTGGGAAGAGATTTACGAGCAATTGTACTTAAGGTGGTCATTGTCAGGACAGTTGTAATTCCTAGTAAATAGATAGAAAAAAAACAGAAATAACATTACTTCGAGTAGCAAATTGATTTTGCCAGTTATCTCTCTGTGATTGGTTTTGAAGAGTGCCTGGAGTTCAAACACACAGCAAAGGTATTCAGTAGCACATTCTAGCAGTGAATGCCAATTCAGTGGGAGCTTAGAGGATTAACAGGGGTATTGTGACATTTTTGCATGGTCACTGTCAGTGCTGCTCTGTAGAATACTTTGGTTAGATGAATTCTAAGAAATGTAATTTAAGGTTTTAGTTTTGTAGTTTATTTCTGGGGAGTTTTTATTTTTATTGAAATTTGAAGTTTACGGTTTAAGTGCTCAAATGCTTAAACAGAGCCAGAGAAAAATCTACAAAAGAGAAGTACTGTGACATGTTTCACCATCCCTTCCCTTTCAGAACAGTATTGCATGTACTGTGATGTGAAAAATGTTAAAAATGCATCAGAACAGTAAAAATCTACATTTTTTATTGCAAATTTCACATTGTTAGTTTTACCTTCGTAGTGGTGCAAAAAGACTAATTCTCAACAGAGGGACAAGTCTGGTTTTTGTATCTCGGTAAAATTTAAAATAATAGCTGAATGTCTTTATTAATTTTGTACTACTTTAAAGCAGATTTTATAACCTCTTTTTAAAGAGGATGTGGAAAAAACTAATAAAAGGCTTAAAGTTTTCTCTTATGGAAGCCACTGGTCCTCTGTTATGTTCTTTCTAGGGAGTCTGGAATGAAAATTGTGTACCCTATTTTACACTCCAGTGCTCTATACTGTGGTTCTGTGAAGAAATGAAAATGCAGAAGGAAAACCTGAAATGATTCTCACTTGTGTGGATTTAATGTAGAAGTAGAAAATGTGTTAAAGTTTCTCTAGCTGAAAGTTTCTGCTTTGTTATTTCTTACTTTTACAGCTGCTTTGCACAAGCAAGAATTATTTTGTCTCTTAGTTTATTTGTGGAGCAGTTGCTAAATGTGTAGAAATTTCTAATTCTGATTAATTGCATGTCACATTTTCATGTATAAGGTTTTGGATACTGCCAAACTCAGTTGATTTTTTTGCCTGAAGTCTACATTTGATTGTTGCTTTCTACAGTGGTCATGGTAGTACATTCTCCCATTGTTACCACTTGGACACATGGCCAGAAAGGTGGATTCCTTCTAGGTAATTATTTAATTTATGTTGCTAGTGACTGTGATATGGAAGTAGAACAAGTGAAACTGATGCATCCTGCCTCTAATCCAGCTGTGTGTCCCTATCCTCTTGATGTTTATAAAAATTCTGTTGTAAGCAGAAAAAATGTAAGAGCTTTTATTGGTGACAATCTACAACAGTCAGAATCTGACACGATAAAAAGGAAGAGATGCAAATATAGCTCAGTCTGTGTTGTTCCTTGGAAATTATTGCATTCCTCTAAATGAGGAGAGTTTGTGTGAAGTTGTCTGTTCTCATATTTACAAACTGGTGATCTGCAGAGGTGTCAATTAAACATGATAATGCTTGAAGAAAAAAGAAAAGATAAACTCACCCAGTGATGTTCTGGCTGGAACTGCATCCTTATTAATCCAGAAAGAGACCCAGGACAAGACAACGATAAGTGTGCAGGGAATGTAGGTCTGAATAGTGAAATAACCCATTCTCCTGCTCAGGTTAAAGAAGACAGACATGACTACATAGTCTCCTGTAAAACAAAAGCAGAACAAATAGAATAATAGGTTAGAAAACCAACATAAAATTTGGATTTAAGAGCTAGAGGTTTCCTATTCCACATCTGGGGTATGTGTGCATAAATATTAAACTGATTCACCAGATGTGCTGATGGCAAATATACACATACATCTTCAACACAGCTTTAGCTCAAGAACCACAGTAGGAAAATTGTCATGCAGATTCACTCAGGGTACTTTGCTGGATGATTTCAAGGGTAACCTGCATTGTACAGCAGGACTCCTGTCCAAGTCATTCCTCACAACCACACCTGCCTGCTATGATCCCCTTGCAGCAGCCCAGGGTGTGGTGGGGTCCAGCCTTCCTCCAGTCTCTATGTCCCCATTAGTGTGCTCCCAGCTCCACTCTCAAGTGTTCCATGCTTTCAGATGTACTTTCTAAATTTTTCATGTTCTTAACTATTCTTCAGGGCTATGCTGTGTCAGTAATGCATTTTTTTATTTTCCTGCTTATCTTCTGTTGTGTTTTCTCCTCTAAAATGATTTGAACTCACATTTCCCAAGTGACCCCAAAAGCTGGCCTGGAAGTTACTCAGGTGTAAATAACACATAATTTTTATTCAGTAGTTTGTGATTGTCTTTTCAGGTTCTTTTCCCCTCTAAAATTATTAAGTAAATTCCATCTGGGTTCAGGGACAGCAAAGCTTCAGGTTTTGATGTGGTTTGGTTTTGGTTGTTTTGGGGGTTTTTTTTGGTGCTTTTTGGTTTGTTAGTAGGTTTTGTGGGTGTTTTTGTTGGTTTTTGTTGTTGTCGTTGTGTTTTTGGTTGTGTTTTTTTTCTAAACTAAAAAAACCCCTAGTTCTTATCTTTCCTTCAGATTACAGCACTCCTGGGAAAAATCTTGATTGGAAAGGAATTACAGAACCCCGGGTACAAAGACTTCATTGCAATTCAGTGAAATGCAAACCAGAGAAGTCTCTAATGGAAATAGGATATGATTTGCAAATATAGAGTGAGGTAGTTTTCCAGCATTATCAAAGAGTCTCTGTGGCTAATGCAAGTTCTGCTTAGATCAGTACCTTTTGTTAACATTGAGTTCCTTCTTTTCTGGCATAAAAAATTTAAATTTCTCCCAGAATAATCTCTTTGAACCTGACCACAGAAGAAACTTCAGAGATATTTTTCAACTGGTGCTTCTTTGTTATTTTTTTTCAGTTAGAATGTCCACATTCCTGGGATTGACTGGCTTTAGTTTAATTGTATCATTTTATAATTAAACCAAAGCCATAAAGCCCCCAAATTTTATATATACAGTTCATAAGGTGATACATCTGAATATGAACAAACAAGTGTAATAAATACAGTCTGATTATTTCCTTAGTTCATAGTTCATAACTTTGCATAATATGTGCATGTCCTTCATATACTAAAAAAGTCCAACCAACCTATCAAAAAACCAGCACTCATCAGCAGCACTGCAAAGCTGCAGCCATAAAATTACAGTATGACTCATTCTTCATCTCTCTGGATCATATATTAACTTCCCAAGAAGTGATTTTTTTTTCAGTTTTTGGAATTATCCTTTTATTCATTCACCTTCATATATGGTATTAATAGCATTGCTATTTCAATTTTATTCTGCTATGATATGGCAGAGATCCCTTTAAGCAGTAGCTGTTTTACTTCCATGCAAACATTTTTTAAAGAGAAGGATTTCGTGCTCACTGTTATTATATCCATTTAATGGGACAAAGAATTTCCATAAGTAAGAGATGAAATATAGATCAAAATACAGATTAGAACATAAAAGGGTACAAAAGGCCCAGAATTGAAGTTTAAAAATTAGATGTTTTATTGCTGTTCTGGTTTCTTTCTACTGAAGTTCCAACTGCTATGGGCTCTTTTGGAGCAGATGAGTGATGTACCATATCCCAGGTAACTACTTGCTCCTCTTTCTTTGCCCTATACTTGCACAGGTCTTTGTGCCCAACTGTTTGGCTGCTGTAGCCCTCCTGGCTTGTACTTAGAGGAACAGAAAATATCAGACTCCAATATACAAGCCAGAACTTTCCTAAAGGTATTAGAGTTTAATCCAAAACTCAGCACCTGTGCTGAGAAGGAAAGGAGCTAACCAGAGCTGACCTAGACCAAGGCACAGTGCAAGCCCTCCCTCACACACTGTCCCCATTCAAGAGCTGTGTGTGCAAACCCAGCCCAAGGGTGCTGTGGATAACATATGAATATACATCTGTGTGTTCAGAGAGAGCACCCTCAGTCCTTCTGTTTTATAGACCATTTTCAAATACTTCTTTGGTTTTGTTCAGTTTTAGTGGTGATCCCCTGGTGTCCATGGAGACTTGTCTGGATTTTTTCCTTTAACACAAGGAATGCTTTTTATACAGTAAACTATTGCAGTGAGATTTTTACAACATTGTATGCATTTTTTGTTGCTGTTCATAACATAATCCATAAGACCTTTTAAGACATAAACCAACTTGTAAAGGCCTTAGTCCAGTCACTGGCAGTGAAACAGAACTTTGAATTTTCTGTCATCTTGAAGATGCTCTTCAGAGGGCAGCTCATTCCCATAAAGCATTAACAGTGTCCACAGGACATTTGCTACACAAACTGGAGACACTCTAGGTGCAAGTGTTTCATATCTTATAAAAAAAAATTCCCTCTGCTTTTCTTTTTTGTTTTCCTTTTCCTTCTTTTTTTTTAAACATGCAACTTCATAAGCAAATATGTTTAGAGAGAACATCTCTCTGCTAACAGGTTCCAAAAGTTCAAAAGTGATATAATTGTTGTAGGATTTTTAAACCCTCACAAATATTATTGCACATTCCTTTATGCAAAGACTTTCTTCCCTAATTGATACTTGCAAAAAAAAAAAAATCCAAACTGCTCCAGAACTATATTTGTAGGAAACTCTATCAGTTTCTGTTATTTAGAAGTCCACAGCATTGTTCTGACAGACCTTATTTCTCATGCATTGAAGAATTGGAAATGTTTAACTGAAAGCTCAAGGAAATAAGAGACCATATATATTTTATATGAGTTTTAAAGTTTCTACTAATGGAGAAGTTAAATCAGGGAAAGTAAATACTTCTGTGTCAGCTATAACTTGCCAGGCAGTGTGGAATTGACCAATATGAAGAGTCTGTGAAGGATGCATAAGTTCTTTTAAATTACATCTTACTTTCTAATCTGAAAGCCTGCTGGTGCTGCAGGCACTGTTGTGTTATGGAATGTTTCAGATACTTACAAAATAAAGGAATAATGTTAATATTTTACCTTGCTTTCTTGGGGTTTTGGGAAGTGAGATGTACAGATGACTTTTTTTTTTTTTAAGTAAAAGAAAGAAAAAACAAATAGAATTTAGGAATTGCCAATACAAAGAAAGTCAATAATTCTGTAAAGTACTTAATATCTCTTCTAGCCTTGAAGTAATATGTTCTGGTTTTGTCTGGGACAGGGTGCATTTTCTTCTGAGTAGCTGGCACAGGGCTGTGTTTGTATTTAGCAAGAGAATGATATTGATGTCACGCTGATGTTTGTTGGTGCTAAGCAATTCTTACCCCAAGTTCAGGAGTTTTCTCTCATGCTCTACCTGTGAATAGCTGCAGAAAAAGCTGGGAGGGTGGATAGCCAGGACATCTGACCCAAGCTGGCCAAAGGGATGTTCCACACCCTGGGATGTCTTGCCCAGTACCTGCACTGGGGGATTGGGCTGGGAGCTGCCAGTCACTGCTCAGGGACCAGCTGGGCATATCAGTCTTTGGTAGAGACCAACTGCATCACCTGCTTCTCTTGGCTTCTGTCACTTTCTCCCCTTATTGATACAGTTAGAATTAGTGTTATTTGCATATTTCTAATAATAGTAATATTTTGTTTTAATTATTAAGTTGTTCCTATCTCAGCCCATGAGGTTTACCTTTTCTTTCTGATTCTGCTCCCCACTGGGGAGGAGTGGTGGGTGGGGAGTGACTGAAAAGCCAAGTGTACTCAATTGCCAGCCAGGGAAAACTGTGACAATAATGAGATAAGGAAAAGAGGACTAAGTGGTGGAATGCTCCAGAGAAGTATCTTGCTGGGATTGCCAAGTTTACTTAAGTGATGTTGGAACGATATAACAGGAGGTCTTCTGAGATTCTGGATAACAAAAGTACTCTGAACATGCAAAATAATGCAAGACCTAAGATGGGAAGTTTACGACTCAGTCTCAGTTGTCACAACACATACATCCAAAACATCAAATGCATTAAGTCCCCCGTGGAACATGGACTTGACAGCACTTTGCTTTAATCACACCTTTCATGATGGAATCTTGCCCCAGCCCTGTTTTTACCCAGTTTTGGTTTATTTTCTGCGTCTATTCATGCACTTCTCCTCTCTTTAGCTGAGACCAGCTTAAATACTCTGTTATTTTCAGATTATCTCTGTGCCTCAGGTGATTTTTCACTCCTGGTGTGATGCCTGCATGAAGCTGTCAAACTAAGACATTAGTTTAGTAAAAAAATGGCTAGAGTTGATCCTCAGCACAATGTCATTTATTAGTCCTCACTTGGCAAATTTATAATCTTTTCATTATTACTTCATCCTCTTTCATTGAGCTCTCTCTCGTTTGTCCAATATTGTCTGCTGCAGCAAGAAAGCTTCTCAGACTGCCTGATTGCTGTTTGGAGCACTAATATACTTTTGGAGTTTTCTAGAAATGAACAATAGTGCAACCTGGCAGTATCTTTGTAAGACAACATACTTAAGCACTCAACATTTGGCATTGTAATTAGAGGATTTTGGATTACTTAGCCTTTCACCAGAGACCTTCCATTCCTATTGTCCATTCTGAGTTATATTTCTATTCCATGTGTCTAGAAAATAACACCTCCATAATTTTCAATTTTTAAAGAAATACAAAATTTCCCTGGAAAAAAAATCTTATTACACTGAGGAGCATGATAACTGATTTTTCATATATTTAGACCCTTCCTCTCTTTCTCTGAATGTACAGATTTCTCCTATTCCTTTGTAGTAATCTGTGTTTGTATATGCATATAGACAGACATAGTCTTCTTCATCTGAAGATGCAATAAAATTCAATGACATATATTTAAATCAGAATGCAATCTTTCAGGAAAATGGTATCCAGGTCATATTTATCCTAATGTGTAAATGCTCATACCATATTTTCTACTAAATGCATATTCCTCCCAATTATGTTTGGATGGTCAAGAAATGCAGAGCAGTGTTCTGACTTGAGAGACAGCATCTTCATGCTGCCACACTGAATGGGAAGTTGAATATTTCTCTTGGGGCACACAGAGGAAGTACATGAACCTTAAGTCATTTCCAGAGTAGGAGATAATTTGAAAATTAGATTAATGCATCAGTATTCAGTGCTTGTGACCTTAGTAAACCCTTGCAAAAGGTTTTATTTCTAACAGTCCTGTTCCATCCTAATTTACACAGGCTCGTAGCAGTCTGTATGAACTTTGGAAATTGTGGTCTTCCTCCTAGCCTACACTTGAGTGACATACTGATTTGAATACCAGGATTCTGTTCTACAGTAGGGGAAGTGAATTCCTGATTTGAGGAACCATCTGTGCATGTGTGCTGGCCTAGGTCCCAAAGGTTCAATAGAAGGAATTAGTCGTGCCAGGAAGCACAGCCAGGGGGAATGTACACTGTGCTTAAGTGATTTAATCAGCTCAGTGGGTGTGATCCTTCATTGCTCCCTGGTTGAAGAGTCTTTATACCTGTGCAGAGTGAATGGGGAATTACACCCATTAGTGCTCTCTTTATGCATGTTTAAGTGACTGTGCAAAGTGTAAGGTACTGGGGGAAAAAGCCTCTAATTTGTACTCAGAAGTGATTTGGAAGCTAGTGCAAATGCAACAGAAAAGAACAGCTTTATTACATTACATGAAATTGGTGTCTTAAGTATAGTTCTGGTAGCAACACTTAGAGCTAAGGTTATCTCACACTTAGTATTATGAAATTCTTCCTGTTGTTTAAAACACTGCTGGGTTTAAATTATTGAAAGAACTGCAGAAGAGCTTCAAAAATCATATATTGGCCACACGGTCAAGTTACTTGTATGTGTTACTTCAGCTCATTCTCAGATGGTTTTAGACTGGGGAAAATTCAGTGTTTCATTTCTGTTAAGGATATGGAGTTTTGAACAGGGAAATTCAATTAGGTGAAGGGCTGACCTTGTTATGGGTTCACATGATTAAGTCATTCATGGCTAACTTAAAAGCTTTGGAAAACAGTGAATGTGTTGCATAGACATGTCCATATGAATAAGGTTTTCGAGAGTTTATAAGAAGATTTTATTTTTCTGTTTCTTACAAAGCTACACACCACTCTGAATGGCAGAAACAGAGGGATGGTAGAAGTGGCTCTCTTCTCAAACTGTGTTTGTTCCTTTATATATTCCACTACCTAAAATCTCCAGCAATTCTCTGTGTTGCTAAGAGTTTACAGCACATGAGCTCATCACCTCATGCTGATTCCAGGGTATCAGGAGTTTTATTGTGGAGATCTCCCTGAGTAATGACAGATCTTTTATCCCAAGGTCTGAACAGGATTTTCTTTGAGTGTTTAGTTACCTTAAATATTTTTGTCAATGTTTAGCAGTATAAAAATCAATGTCTGTTTTAGTAATTCTGATAATGCTTATAATGTAGAGCCTTTTGTGTTTAAAATTTTAAAATCTATGGAGAAAAATTATGTAGGAAAACATTGATTATGAATCAATAATTGCCAGCAAAAGCTACCGAGTATATTGATTATATTCTTTTAAAATGTGAAGCCATTCTCCACTACATGAATTTGTTAAACTGCCAAAAAAAGTCAGATAGAAGAGTAATGCATTATCCAAACTCTCCCAGAAGTTCTAGCCATCATTTGCTCCTTAAGGACAGATCAAATGACTAAAAAAACTAGGATTGATGTAGGTTACAGACCATATTGAATGTAATAGGCACAGTTTTGTTTGTGCAGCAAATATCAACCCCTTGGTTTCTACAGACAGAGATGCACCCACTGTCCAGATTCCCTATGGGCTTTTATCCCCTAAATTTACACAGAAACCATACAGAGAAGAGCAAGTACTTTTAAAAATATTGTTTAAAGAGATGTGAAAATAGAGATAGAAACTGAACCTTTTCTCAAAATTACTTAATATAAACAACTATATAAATAAATTATATGCTTCTAGATGGGGAACCCTATCCAGTTCATCTTTCTGGATGGAGCATTCACATGGGAAAAAGCAAAAACAAAACCTCGTGCCACAGGAGGGCACTGTCACCTCAGAATAGAAATGAGAAAAGCTTGCAAGTCTGCCAGTGGAAAACTGAATCTTAAAAATTTCTAATTATTCTTGCCATTGAGTGTTTATACAAACACTGAAATGGCACAACTGACTTATGTGGGTCTGTTATTAGAGGAGCACTTTTAAAGACTAAACCAAGTCTTGTGTGATAGAAATATCCCCAAAGTAACATCACCTTTGTGCTACAAGTAATGAATATAAACTGAATCAATTGTTAATGAAGAACAACTGTGGCAGCAGAATTTATCTTCTTTTCCTCATAAATATCTAATAGATACATCCTTGTTCTCTCTCTCTTTTGCTGTTAGCATGGGCAGCAGTCTCCTTTTCACTTAGGCAGAGAACAAAGCTAGTGTTCTTGGTTTATTTTAAAAGAAGGAATGGGTAAATGGTAGCTTGATGGAATAGATGTGTTTTCTTGGGTTTAGTCATGGGACGTGGAAATACCATTAGAACAGCAGTGCATGATGTCTATGAACATCTCCTGTAGGAGCTTCTAAATCTCTCTAGTTCTTAAAAAGTTGCTGGATTAGTACAGACTATAAAAATAATAGTAAATGGGACCAAAAACATTCAAAAGGCTTCCTTCTTCATAAGAGTCACACTTGGTGCCATTTTTAGACAGATATTATGTAATAATTGAAAATAACTAATTGGTAAACTTATGGGGCACTGCCTGTAAAGCAGCTGATTTCCTTCCTACTGTGTGCCCTCCTGGCATGCTGGCAGGCAGCAAGGTTACCCAAAAGCTGCTGCAAGTGGAGACAAAATGAAAGAAAAAGAAAAGAATACAGGCAAAGCCTTCTCTTTCATGCCAAATCAGGTGCTGGCACCAGAGCTCTGGTGTATGTTCTGCTCAGCAGAGGTTGGAGGCAGATTTCTACTCCCAGAAAAGGCAGGAAAAGGGGAGAATGTGAGTTAGGAATCAGACCTGTCTACCAAATCAAGCAAGTATCAGATTGTGGATTACATTGTACAGTGCAGCTCTAATCTAGGATGAAAAATCATGTAAATAGTTTAAGATTGGTGTATTTGTCCTGATGCATTTTCATTTGGCTCTTGTGCCCAACTCTTTTCTTGCCTTGACAGGGTCTATATTTGGAGTTTTGCTGGTATTTAGTGTCTGGGGAGGGTACTGAGTCAGCCTGCAGATACAGTTCAGTGGGATGTCTTACACTGTTACAGTGGCATAAAGACAACATGATGTGTTTGTTCCTAACACACACTTTTCTATGAGGATTCAGATTTAATCTATTCAAATAATTATCTTGTGTGAAACCTAAAGTGACCTATTTTTTTTTCATTTTCCTACAGATCAGAAAGTTCATAAGTCTGTCAAGTTCAGTACTAAAACTGGTCTTTTGTCACACTGAAAAATTATATTCCCTCTTACAGTACAATTTTTTTACATATATGGCAGGAAAATAATTTTGGCTGAAGTATTTGATCACTGAGCACATGACTGAGTTTATTTTCATAAAGACAGGACAAAAATTTGATCACAGTACTAATCATATGCTGATATGTAAGAGATTTATTTCTTGCCACAGCCAGAAATGAAAAGTCTGGGGAAAAGGTAAAACCAGAGGGAACACTGTTCCCCAGGTATCTGACTTGGAGACCTTCTCCTTGTCTCATTCTTTGCCAAATGCCCTTTTCATTGGTTCTGTCCTTCAAAGTTTTTTGTTTTTTCATTGACAGATTTTTAGACTGCATAAGAGACAGAGAGTTAAAAAAAAATGAGTCTCTTCCTTTCCAAAAATGCTCAGTAATCGCTTTCCCTCTAAGGTTTAGCTGCAAAATACCACTAATTGTGTCATAGAGAAGTCATGATATGAAGTGAAATAAAATGTTATAAATATTTAGCCTTTAGAACAAAGAAAGAAAATGTGCCATGTCATTGCAGGTATTTGCTTTTAACAGCCTTGCACATGGAAGCAGTGCCATTCCCTACCTGACTGCTGGCATTCATAAAGAATGGGGTGAGCCATGGTCATTGCTGGTGCAGCACAGCAACTGTACCCAGTGATTTCCCCAAAAAATCTAATAATAGAAATTCTTAATATCCATGTCTAAGCTGTGATTATAGTTTGATTATGCAATGAGATAAAACAATATTAAGATTTTGACAAAGCTTGCACTGTAGTCCATTTATATAAGATTATCTCTGGGATTCAGATAGCTGCAAGCCTGGTTTTCAATTTACATTCCAAGGGATGAATCCTAACTGCACTGCACAGCTGGATTGAGGGCAAGAGATGGGAGGAGATCTACTTTTTTATTTGGTGCAGTTTTTAAAAAGTAAGGCAGTAAGGTGTATGTCTGTGTGTTAATATGTCTGACATTAAACACCTTGATTTCCTGTGGGAGCAGGCAGAAGAGAGCTGCAATTAGTTTATGTTTGTGAAATGACAATCTTGGCTGATGAAACTTCTTCAAAATGAGATGAATCACTACACTCATCCAAGCAAATGAAATTTCTTCATGACATGACTTTCTGCCCAACAGTTCTGGATTTTGTTTGGTCCTTGGCCACTCATTCCACTTGAAGTGCTCTTTTCTCAGTTCATTTGACAGAATGTGTTCCGTTTCTCATTAGTTTCTAATTATAGGAGGAAATAATGTAATGACACTAGGCAGTAATTAAAATCTATTACTGTTGTCTGCACCTTCTCTTTGGAATCACAGAGACAAGATTTAGCCTGAGAATTTTTTTGTTGCTGAAAAATGTCAGTATGTGGAAATGTATTGAATGCAAACTTAGGTGTGTTTGTTTCTAAGGTTTTATCTGTGAGTGCCAGAAGTCTAAAAGTAAAATGAACATTTCTGACCGTATGTGTTTGCCCATTATATGATTTTTTTTTCCTAGTTTGTGACATAATTAAAAACAACTTTTTTTTTTTTTTGCTTGTCTGTGAAGGTGAATAATGCCAATTACACTGGCATTAGCAAACACAGGACTGCTTTTAGTGTGCAGGATTAGTATTCAGATGTGACAGCAGCAATAGGTTGCAACTTCTGTGAGTGAATCATTACGCTCCAGTGTGCAAATAATCTTCAAGTTATAGTGCCTCCTGCTCTCTTCCCATTCCCTCCTTGCCTAGGAAGCATCAACCAAGGATGAGAGCTCAGCATTCATCTCTGAATGCTCAGGAGTTGTTCAGATTCTAAAGAACCTCTTTGACTCACTGTGACAAGAAGTCCATCCAGTTCAGAGATTAGAAAATGTGAGAATTACAGGAAATCTCAAGAAAGGAGAGAAAGCAGAGAGTCACCATTTCCAGGCAGCAGCACCAGCTGGGGTGCTGTTCTGTCAGGAATTTTGCTGTGCCTGACACATCCTGTCAGGCACAGCGTTTTTGGATGTCTGGTTGCTATCTGAATACCTCAAGAAAAGCTGTCTGTTTCAAGAAAATTATGCACCTATAGCAGGGCTCTGTGCATGTTTAAAATAATGACTTGCTTAATTTTGATTATTTAACCTATTGCCATAATAATACAGGTTTTGATATAATGCGGTCATCAATGTAAGCAACTAAGAAATATGTTTTATTGTAATAAAACATTATATTTCATATATTATATTACATATTTCATTGATTTCAAGGTATCCAGATGGTATAACCACTTTCTGACAGCATCCAAACCTGCCTGCTGCAGGGAGAACTGGAAATAACTTCTGTTTCTGTACTTCAAAGCATGAAGTACAACACATCCCGGGTACTTTAGATCAAACACACTATCAGAATTATGAAATGGCATGGAATAAGGATTGTCAAAACTATGTAAATTTTATCATGTTGAAATTTTAAGCAGTTTGTGTCTAAGAAAGAAAGCACAAAATGGTGATTGTTTTATGGGATTTTGTTTTATGGGATTGTTCTTGTTTTATGGGGTGGCAAAGCACAAGGTTGATGCCATACCTTGGGGCTACATATTTGGATTTTCTAGGCAACTTTGCAAAGGATTTGTCTGAAAAGAGAGTCTGGGCAGGTCCAGGGGTAATAAGAGAAATATAAGATGTAAAAATGGGAATTAAATAAATGTGACAATTTGAGGTCTAGGTTAAAAACTGTTAATAAAAATTAGATACAGGCCTATTTGGTGAGTATAATGAGAAAAAAAATTAAGTATTTAATAATGTTGGTGTAAATAACAACAGTCGTACAGACATGCTGGAGAACTCCCTTGAAATTAGTATTGTTCCATGAACTTTGTGCAAGTCCTGGTTGCTGAAATAACTGCAAGGGACTAATATGGTTCATAAACACCCCTTCTCAGATTTGCTTTTATATCTTTGTGAATTGTCTTGCATGGCAAAGGTCATTCTTTGAATTCCTCTGAATGCCTTTCATTTGGGGAGAAGAGGAATTTGAGGATACAGTACATTTAATCTTTGGTTTTGATGTTTCCAGTTATTTTCAGGGCCAGGAGACAGTAGTACATAACCTGAGGCTGCAATAAAACTCCTTCTACTTCCTCTCCAGAGGAGAGAAGGCATGACTGCGTGGAGACAACGTTCTGCAGGGGAGCTACAGATTTCACAGATTCATTCTGTCTGAACGCCCCAGCAGAAGAAATATTTATACAAGGAAATACCACTCAAACACCAGCATCTCGCTTCCAGTGGGTGCACAGGGAGATGACTGGGAAGACAGTACCATAAACAAAGCCCAAGGGGTGCAGGGAGGGAGGGATTCATCTGGTTTTATTGCTCAGCTTCCAGCATTACATAGATTTTTTTTTTTTTTCTCAGTGTTTCAATTTCTATTCCATTTATTTTTAGCTTCTGTTAAATATTTTAGGATACTTCATCAGTGGATATTTAGTTTTAAACCCCGAGGAAGCCAATTCAACTAAACAAGAAAAGACTAAATTTTACTTGAGTATGAGACCCTGGAAGGCAAAACATCAAAGAGCAGAAGTTATACAGATCAGGCCCAGCACAGGGTGGTCACCTACCAAATGTCCTGGACTGCAGAGAGCTCAGTAGGAAAAGAAAATGTCTTTGAGCACAAGAACCCAACAAAGATACATGGTAAAATGTAAATAGTCCTGTTGGAAAACATTGTAGCCAAAAAGATGTCAAAGAATCAGTGTGGATTATTGACAGGACACTGAAGCAGCAGGCAAGAGATCTCAGGTCTAGTCCCACTTCTCTGATGGACCAGTTATGGGACAGCTTTCTCTTAGCCCATGAAAGTCATTTGGAACACATGCACACCATGTTCCAACAACATTTGGGGATTCTGCTCTAAACTTATATAGGAAAATTCAACTTGAATACTTGAAAAAGGGAAAACAAGAAAATTATGTAATTACATAACATTTATAGATTTTTTTTTTAAATATGTACTTATATAATAATTTTTTCTTTGGCTTCTCACACGAAAGAAAACTCAAAAATATTTGATTACTATTACTCTATTTCCTTTGAAATGAAAAAGTAACAATGTAGGTATATTCATCCAAAGAAGCAAAGTAAGATATACTCAGAAATATTCCTTTTTAAACCCAGAGCCTGTGGTCAGTGCTATAAAGTTGGTCTGAAATGTTCTGCTGTTTTCCAAACACATTTTTCTTATAATAGCAAGGGAAAACCAAACTTCATTCAGTTTTATGTTTGTGCCTTGTCATGGTTTAGGCTGCCAGAAAAAAGCCAGACTGTATGTTTTGAAAAAGATTTTATACAGCATGGAAACAAGATGATGCCTATAAATCATAAGAAACTTCAGAAAATGGAATTTCATAAGTAATGAAAATTGCCATACTCTGGGCCTTGCAAAAAAATAAGAATAAGAAAGGTGAAAAGTGCATGAGTGTTTTATTATGTCATTGACATGTAGAATTGGATCCCTGCACCTTTCACTAAAAAATGTTTCCATATTCAGAATATGATGAGACATGCAGGGATATGACTTCTCAAATGACTGTAGTAATTCTGAAGTTCCTTGTACCCTTGATTCTTACGGGGTATTCATGAAGTTCAAGAGTAACCAAAAGTTTCATTTACTAGTTAATTATAATCTGAGTAAGTGCATAAACCAGGTAGTGATTACCCCACTGAGACAGTCCACAATTTTCTATGTCTTTTCTCAGTGATAGATACAGCTGGCAGCAAAACATGAATGCTTTTTTAACTTTTTACTTCCCTCTGTTGAATCTTGACTTTAAATGAAATTACATAGCAAATATAATTGTGTTGCTTAAAAATTTATGGGTTCATCATACAGGCTGTCAGTGTTGAAAAGCTTGCAGAAATCTTCAAGGAATTATCCCAGTTAGCTTTCCATGCCTACTTGTTGATGTATTAAATTCTTCAGAACTTAAGGTTTCCCAGGTACACAGGTAGGGATGGAGTATGTTCACACACCTTTCTGAGTTCTAATGCTAATTTCTTGTGTAGGAATTCCAGTGCATATCTTAGTGTTCATCTTCATTAACAGGTGTTAATCAGGAGGAGCTGCTGTTTGAATGAGTCTTAAATTTATTTCTGTGTATGTGTATTTCATGTAAGGAGAAAAAAGGGAGAAGAATAATACATTTTTGGTGAAATTTCAGTATTCACAGTTTTGTTGAGATGGTGTTGTGTTGTTGTTGTTGTTTTGCTTGTTAGTTTTTAACCATAATTTTCATTACCATGGTAATCTCAGTTCCTGTGTGCAGCAATGTATGGTCCCTTTATCCACCAGGGAAGATGCAACCTGACCCTGCTCTGAACACACAGGCCAATGGAGCTGCTGTCAGCATTCCCAGCAGCACCGCTGCTCTTTTATGGGCTGGGTTATCTCTCTTCTGTGCTTATATATAATGACATGGGACTGCTTAGGAACGGGATGATGACTTTTCTTGAGACACAGACACTGGTAGAATGACCCTTAGAAACAGTTGCCTGACAAAAGTACTGATTTCTTGGACTATCAAGGACAAAGAAGCTCCCCACCTATGCCTGCAGCCTACGGTTTTGAGTTCCGCCCTGGATGGTTCATGGTGACAGTGTAGATGATCCTAGAGTCTTTTTAAAGGTGGATGAAAGGGCATTTGTTTTCCTCTAATTATTAATATATAGCTGCCTAAAATTGATGCCAAGCTAGCTGTGACCATTTTTAGCTCTAACAGTTCCACAGTGCTCAAAAGAACAAAACTATTTACTTCAACTTGCATGGTCTGTTGAAGGCATGTGAAGAGCAGCCTTCTGTCTCAGTGGTTCCATAGCTGCTGCCTACCTCCTTTGTGAGCAGAACTCTGCCTCACACAAGTGCATTCACTCCCATGTGAGCTGTGCTTTTCTCCTGCTGGACATGGGAAAGACTGCTCAGGAGCAGGCTGCTCCCATTAGTAGGCATGTTTGAAGAAGGGTGCCTGCCATGTAGGATTTAGAGCTGTAGTAACATTTCTCCATGAGCTGAGCTCAATAAAAGGAATATAAATTGTATGAAGTCACATGTATTACAGAAATAAGTGATGTGTTACATATATTACTGTATTACATACAGCCAGAAACACAAGATTTCTACTTTTAAAATACCACAAATCCTACATAGAAAAGCTCAGAATGAAAGGAAAAATATTTTCTCTAGAAGCATCTGGATCTGTGTTTAGGTTGACTTGTTTGAGAGTAACTCATTTATTGTCAACATTTTGTAAGCATCTAAAATCTGTTAAAACCATTCTTTAAAGCCATAACATATAAAGAGATTACCAAATTCCCTGGAAGAAAGTGCTCCGGAGTTTACATCTGTGACTATTAAAAATATGTCATTCTTATTGTTGGTGTTTAGAACTACTTAGAACAATTTTTTGATAAAAATATGATAAATATATTTATTTTTCAATTTGAGACCTTCTTCTAGAAGAGACTATTGTGGACTAGTATTTGAGAGGTAAACATGATTTTCGTTCTCCTGGTATCAGTTTGCCTAAGGACAAGGTCTGCTCTGTGTGCAGATTCCAAATTGTTTCTCGTTTATTGAGTATTTTGTCTTGCAGAAGACAGGTGCAAACCTTCAGCAATGTGCAAATTAATCTTGTTCACAATCAGAAGTAGCAGCAGAAACATCTGCTGGCAAAAGTAGGTGTTGCAAAATTGTCTAAGGTGTGATTGGTTAGGAAATGAAATGGAAAAAAACCCTAGTTCTAACAGAACAGTTATTTATATGTTAAGAAAGGAGATGGCAAATGTGTTTGGGTGTGTTTTTAATCTGTTTAGCTTTCGAGGAGGATATTATTGACATCAGGTAGAAAGTAAAAGTGTTGAAAGAAAGAAAATGCTTTTAAAACCACGTTCTCTTTAGCTACTAGAAGGGGGAAAGAAAGGATTTTTAAAATCTGAGAACAAATAAAGACACTGAAGTAGAAGGAACTAGGTTATTATTAAAATAGTAAATAAATGTAGAGTTTAAAAAATATAGAAGGTGTTCAAGAAACTAAGAAAGAAAGAGTGAGACACTATGATAAATGGCAAACAATGAGATTGATATTCTTAAACCATACTTAATACCAAGAGTAAGGCCACAGGCCTGAAGGGAGGAACAGAGATAAAGAGGATGCTTGGTTTGAAGATCATGCCTCAAAAGAGACAGCTATGAATCATGAATAATTTATACCCAGTATTGCCATTTGAAGTCAAATAGATCAAGCTTAGGATGTGAAAAAAAATCTTTAAAGACTACAGATAACCATCTTGAAGCTTCAGTTAGCAGCTTCACAGGTAGAGGTAGATCTTCTAGGTGTATGTAATCACCCTAGTCCAAATCCTACAAGGTATTTAAATGACTTGCTTTTTCAAGAGGAGACCTTTGAAGAACTATTTGTTTCTCAAACAGACATATTCAGGATAAAAGTTCACAGCTACTACAAAACTGCTTCCCCTGGGAGTCCCTGTTCCATGTCACAGTGTGTATTGCCATCTCATTGTATGTTTTCAGGCCCAAATGTGCAACCTCTTAATATCTTCTTAAAAGTGAGGTTACAACAATGTGAAACCCATGGGTAATGTCTTGTTAAGACTTTTTTCTTTTAACATTTGAAAATGTTATGTCCTGGAAAGCTTTTAAAAATGAGGTGGCAATTCTGGATCCAAAGCACTGTGAAGGATTTTCTCAATTTTTGGAACAATAGACAAGAAAGAAAAAAACCAATTACTGACTAGTTTCATAAGCATTTCTAGTCTCTAGCATTAAGACACACAAAGGGTGTTGTGGCACTTTACGCATTAAATCTTGAAAAATATTTTTAAATTCTCCTATGTAGGGCATGATACAAGAAAGTATTATTACATAAATTTTATCCTGCAGCTCTTTAGCCTTAATTATGCAATCTTCTTGAGAGTAGCAAAGAACTCACTTAATAGACTGTATCACTTTTTGAGATAAGTGGCATATTTTTAGCTTCTGTAATGTACATTGAAATGAGGGCAATTATGCCTTGTTTCAAAAGGCAATGTTAAAACACACACTATTTACAATTCAGAATTTAACAATACAAAATGAGGGAGTTAATGTTTGAGAAATATACAATGATGATGACAGCTATTCAAACATTACGACCATGCTTAGTGTTAGGCTACTATATTCCTCTGTGAGAATGTGTTGTCAGCATTGGAGGATGGGATTTGGAATTGTAGGTAACATGCATCTAAAAATGTAAGTAGAATATTTTGTAGTCATAAGGTACAGCAGAGAGTTTCAGCCGTTTGTACAGCATGTGCACATTTTCATTTAACTCCCTGGTGTATTTTCTTTTTGTTTCTCCCATTTTATTTGATGAAAATAATTAACAATGAAAGCTCACTGAAGGTCTCTTCAAAGTTAGTGATGTTACTTTAGTTTTATTTCCTTTTTACATGTCTTTTCTAACATATGGCTGAATTGGAGTATTATTAGTTCCCATGGATGCTGCCTGGCTCTTGCTAAATGTGACACAGACTTGTATGTCTTACTTCCAACCAGCCTTTCAATTATATCCATTCAAATACAGTGACAACAACAAAACAGCATCTTAGCTAAGTAGGTTACTAAAAATGCAGTGTAATGACAGGGGTTTGAGAAACTAGAAATTGCACTTGCAAAGTGAAGGGATTTAACTGTGTAAGAACAGCCTTAGAGGAATATGTTTATTATTTAGGACATATTTGTGCCCCAGGCAAAACTAAACCTATTTCAAATGAGCTATCCCTACTCTATACACATTATGAACAGTAAGCTGTCCTCATCTTCAAACATCCTAATGAACTAATTTTTCTCCACTGAGAAAGGAGGAAGATGGTGAATAATAAATTAAGGTCAACAGAAGAAAATGTCCTAGACATTATCTTATAATCATTGTACTACAAACATGTTTTTTTGACATAAAAAGGGTCTGGAAGTGAAACATCAGAGTACAGGAATTGACCATCAGTACTACATTGATCAGTTTACAGGCTACAGAGAATATCTAGTACTCTGCAGATGAAAGGATGAAGTGCTCAGGAACCTTGTGATTTATCACAGGATTGCTTGAACTTTAGTTATTTGAACAGCACACTAAAAATATTTATTTATATCAGTGATTTAAACATGATTTTTATGTATTGCAAAAATGCTTAATACTCAGTCTTATTTAATACTAAAGTAATAGTGACTATACATTGTTCTTTCAATACAATGTCACCTGGTCTGATCCTTTTGAACCCAAGATTTCTCCTGCAATTCATTATAATTAGATCTAGCTGCAACTTGCAAAAGTGACATTACAATGATTTTCTCTTGTGATGTTTCTGAAAGTCACTCAGTGGTTGGAGGAGGATGTTTCATTGCCAAACAGGAATTATAGGAGGGAGTTGGGATAATATGCTTTGTCTCAAGAAGTCACCAGTACTTATGAAAATATATTAATAGGGGCATAAGAGGCATCACAAGAATTTTTATACTTGGTTATGTCAAGGAAGTGTTTTAAGTTTTAGACTCAGCCTCTTAACTTGCTGATTTTATCACAAAATTGAAAACATTAAAAATTCTGTTTTTTCTTTCTTTTTAATAATTCAGATATCCTAAAAGATCTAATTATTTTCTTGCTATTAAATGAACAAATATTATTTAAGGCAGTGTTCTATCATATCTACACAAGTATATTTAATGCAAAACCAATCTTCCTTGTAACATCTGTGTTTTTGTAATTACCCAGCAATAAGTTCAGTGAAAATGCTTGTAAGATCCCACATTATCCTTTATTCTCTGGTTACTTGTATATTAATTCTTTTTATCCTTATCTGACCTTTCTGAAGCTCAGCCTAAGCTCTAGCAGGCCATGCTTTTAGATATGGAAAACCTTATGAAGGACAGACTCAGAAAAAAACCTTGACCATCAAGATTCTTTGTTCAATTGGGGAGTCATTACAAGGAGAATTTCAGGCCCCAAAACCCCTTTTCCTCAGGGACAGTCATGATTTTGTTTTGCTGAGGTCAGTCAGTTGACATTGAGTATGGGAGAAACTGAGAGAAAAAAAAGGCTAAATTGATGTCACTAGAACTTGAAGAAAGTCTTTAAGCGCTCTCAAAAAATGAAAAGTAATTATCAAAGAGCCTTTCAACTCTTTATATGATTAGGTAGAAGCAGGTGGATTTCCATGCCTAAACCTGAATCTCTATAAATACAAACCTGAACAGAAAAGTCAGATTCTCTCAGTCTGTGAGATTTTTAAACATATTGATCCCTAGGAGTAATGTTTGGTTTTTTCCTGCCTATTAAACCAAAAAGATCAAACCCGTCAGTGTGAAAGAGATGGCAAAGTGAAGGAGTCTTTGGCTCTGGGTGCTTTTTGCACTCACTCCAAGGGTGCTGTCCCTGCAGTGCCAGTCAGAGCTGCTGCTGTGCCCAGGTGGTGCTGCCTGCTCTCCATCCAGACCTTTCCCAGGAGTCCTACAGGATAACAGCAGTGACTGTGCCGCTACCCCTGCCACAGAAACTGGCAACATCATTTCTGTTGTGGCCATAACTGAACACAGAGCTGAAACTGATGCCTCAGATTTTAGATTTTATATTTTTCAGATTCTGTGCTGCTTTAGTGTGTGGGTCTGGGCTTCATTTTAGGGGATGGTGAGCTCTCTGCACAGAGTAGGGAGACAAAAAAATTCCTTCTCTAGCTGGGGACCAAGGACAAATGATCCAAATCTCAGGCCCAAGAGCACAAACAACGTGGGCTGAAGAGAGAAAAATATGAAAGACGGGATTTCATGGGCTAAAGCTGTAACTGGACAATTAACTCCAATATGCAAATGGACCAGACCTTACAAAAGTGAGAGACCCCGTGACCAGTCGTCCATTTTGTGGCTATTTTGGGGTCACTTGGGGTGTAGCCCTGGCTGGGCTCTTGTACTGCCCAAGGTGTAATCATTGAGGCTCTTTAATAAATCCCTACTTTGTTCTTCAGCTCTGTCTAGCTCTGTTCTAGATCAGCCTTCACAAGGCATCACTTGTGTATGTGTAGTGTCTGTGCCCATACCCTGCCACAGAAACTGGTAACATCATTTTTATTGTGGTCAAAACTGAACACAGAGCTGAAACCAGGCAAACCCTGCCTATTAATTATCTGTATGGCTTGGATCCACAGGTTTTTTTGCTGGATATGACATTTGTGTTAAATTCCATGGCCTTGGCCTGTGCTGTTAAGATGGCCTTGCTTTTCCTATTGCTCTGCTGCCACAGGATGGGTCCACAGAGATTGAAAAGAAACTACAGAGCAGAGGATGAACAGAGAGGTGTTTGAATGACTAAAGAAGTGGGAAGGCAACTGTAGATTTTTAGCCAAGGGCTGAAGCAGCCAGCATAGAAGAGACTCAAATGTATCTGCCCTGAGTCCTCCCTAGCCATTCCAGGTCAGGCCTCTGTCCTTGTCTGCTCTTCATTGTCTGATGTCCTGGGAAGCCTCTGGTTCATCCCTGTGGTCTTGTCTATCTCTACAGGGATTATATAAGGATAAATTGTACCAGGGAGTTCTGATTTTGCAGTTCTAAAAAAGTATGCATATATAGATCTTGAAAGTCTGCATGACAAGGAGGATTCAAAATGCCTGTTTACTGAATTAGTTTGTTTATTCAATCATGTACATTTTAATGTAAATTCTTATTTGCCACACAACTAACCAACTGGAAAAAATGTAGAATATCCAAAAGTTAGGGAACGAAGGGAATTGTATTTCAGTTTTACTCTTTGAAGACATGATCCTGAAATGTAGATTATTTTCAGTGAACCAATTATTCAACAGTTAAACTTTAGTAAATGTTCATTAATTTATATGGTTTGATGCATGACTGACCAGCAGGAGTATGTGGATTATTTTAGGAAAAATGTTTTGTTCACATTTTAGAAATATCCCTTATCCATTATTCTCCAAAAGAGTATGTAAGTGAAGTTACCTTAGAATGGCTTTCATCCCCTAAGAGCAAGATCAGACTGTTCTTAGCTGCCATCATAGCTGAATTCCTGCTCACAGAAGTATCTGTAACCCTTTTTAATGGTATTATATGAAAGTCAAATAATTGAACTCCTGTGTTTTCTTTCAAATTATGATATTTGGATGCAGTAATGTGGTGGTTCATGCAAGTTGAAATAGGGAGAGTTTGAATTAAAAAAAGAAAAATATTTTATAAGCAAAAATATTCCCTGTTGACTCTTTTACTAGGATAGGTGACTATTCATAATGGGAGTAAAATCTTAAGGTGTAGCTATTAAGGTATTTGAGGGTTATCTTAAGGATATTGGCTTAGAAATGAGAATTTCCATTGAGGCAGCAAACATAAAAATAGGCTTTTCAGTTTATTGTGTCTTCCTTCTGCTTTAAATATTTCACTGTCCTACAGAGACAGTATTCTTTTAGCAAGCATGTTTAAGGTAGTAACTTAATATAGCTTTTTCAAAAATAAGGATATTGAGATAAATACCTTTCCATACTATAAAGAGAACAATAACAACACACAGAACACTTTAATAGTCATCTGGGTTTTTTGACTTAGAGCTTATGTCATTATTTGCTCCTCTGTAAAGTGGATACAAATGTGTTTAAATGCTGCCAAAAGTAAGATGCAGGTGGTAGTACCTTGTAGCCATTGACTAGATCAAAATCCTCAGACAGGAAATGTTTTGAGCTCTCAGACAGATCTCCCTGGCAATGCCATGTGCTATACTCAACCCATGCTAGAACCTGAGGCTGTCATGGGGCTGACAGGGATTTCTAGGTGCAGTAGAGATCCACTTTTGCCCATTTTTAATGTCAGGACTATTTCCCAATGCAGATCTACAAATCTGATTGCAGCTGTCATATTCTGCCTTAATAAAGAAACAGAAGAAGACTCCTGGGGTTTTTTGAGCATTATGAAACCTCTGGGGACTGCATATCTGCCAACCATTCAATTCATTAGGATACAACATTGAAATAAAGTATAAGAGCCTGAAAATACATCCTCTTCCACAAAATAATAGCCCTGACTATATTTTCCTGATAAATCAGAAACCAGACCCAGATTTACTTATGTGGTTTAATAGATGCATAACAAGAGGAAAATTTAATTACCCATTTATCAATTCTGAGCAATGCACTGTCTCTATTGCATAGCTCCCATTAGCTCTCTAAAACATAAAAAGGGAAGAAAATAAAAGGTATTTACAAATATTGTCTGACCAGTCTTGTGGCTCCTGTGCAGCTTATAGAATTGCTATTTATTAGTCTTCTAATGCCTTTGTATCTAATTAAAAATTCAGGACAGGCTCTGTAAATAAGCAGTAGACAAAATCTGGTCTAAAAAAAGGAACTACCCAGTCACAGAAATGAACTGGGAATACCAGAAACTCCATCTGTCCTGAATAATTACGCATTTACAAATTGTTTTGCATAGTACAATATTTTATATGTTCAAAACAACTGGAATAGTGAGTAGAAGTGCAATTTATCTAGGAGTTATATGAAATTCATGGAAACTTATTGATAGAATTTCAAGATTTAAGCTCTTCTTTCCTCTTGGTCTGTGGTATGATTTCATAAACTCTCTGATTTCAGGGCTTCCACTATTTTCCTCTCTACCAGTGTTGATCATTGTTATGATTTAAAAACAGTATGGCTGTTTTACTCCTTTGGTGATCAATAAATTTTTTTTCTTCCAGACTGGTTCCATATTTCCAAGCATTTCTATAAGTCATGTTTTCTAAACTACTCACTTGTTATATTCCCCTGCACTACCCTTTCTCAAAATATTGCACTTAAAAGTGATTTTTTCTAATGATGAAGCAGAATGCAGCAACCATTTGATGTAAATTTTTCACAGAGCAGCACAGTGAATATTTCTCCCAAGTTTTCACACAACACTGAGTAACACATCCCAGGGACAGGTTTTTTCAATAATATCACATTCTCTGCCATTTGTGGACTACTACAGCCTCTTTTTTTTTTTTTTTTTTTTTAAAACTTCTTGTTTTTTTTTTTTTTTTTTGCAAAACTACTGATGTTTTTATATTTGTGCAGTTGATTATTTCCTTCCTACAATCTTTCCCTCTTAAGTGAAAGTAGCTAGTTACAAATTTTGAAATGTCCTGTTTTCCCGTTCCCAAAGTGCAACATGTCCTTCTCAATATAATCCATGTGTGCATTATATTTAGCAAATTTTATACTTCTGTATCACTCATTGCTTTCTTTGTAAGAACTACTCATTAGTTTGTTTATTTGTTTGGTTTAGCAGTGTGCACCCAAATTTTGCAAGTTGGTGAATTTTTGTTCTCAAGACTTTTCCATCAGTTCATCCCTTTTTTATTGGAACATCTCATTGCCATTCACTGGATGGGGCCTTACACTGGGAGCAAAAAGGTCACACACAAGAAATGGTATTTTCTTGATAAAATATGCACTCTTTGAGCAGTGATTATTGACATACCTCAAGAATATAAAATATTTTAAACCCATCTCAGTTTCTAAGTGTGTGAAGTCAACTGTAGTAGCTTATATAACTCAGATGATATTAAGTCTCAACATCTACTCTATTGGAAATAACCTAAACTGAACCAGTGCTGTTTACACAAGGTAGATTTTAGTGAAAAAGCAAAAAAAATATGCAGATAATGTGTTGCCCTGATTTTCTCAAGTTTTCTAAAGCCTTCTGGTGTTTGCATTTTTTACACAGAACTTTCTCACGCACTTTGTGTAAATAACTTACTGTTTTTCATTCCTTTATGGGGGACGAGCAACCTGATGGACAGTTGGGTTGCCCAGTGACATTGAGGAGGTGACACTGTAACCCTCCAATGACACTAACATTTCAGAAAGATATATATATGGAGTCAAATATTTTAATAAAGAATTTTTTAGTTTACTTTAAACAGAACTGCCTGTGTTGTTCTTGTGTCGCCCCATAGTGACAATAATGTATATTGAATATTTAGTTATTTTAATGAAATATCCATAAGGCAGAAGGTTTATAGTTAACTCTTTTTAAGAGCCCCCACTATTACTGGACAGTGGATTCTGTTTGCTGAGTTATTTCTTAGTGCTTGGTCAGTGACTTTTGAAGAAAATTAAAGTTACATGTAAATGTTCAGTTTGGAGAGAAACAAGCTGGTAATTCAGGATTACTTACTTCAGATAAGAGAAACAGAGGGATGGTTTGTAATATTCCAGTTGGGTTTTTTCAGCTGTTGCTGGGATTTGCTAACTATGGGACAGAATTCTGACATCTGGCCCTTTGAGTTAATCTTGTATTTCTGCAGTGTGTGCAAAGGAAGAGCAGCAGATAAATGAATTAATTTCAGCAAGAACCGTCAGGTCTTAGGAAGCTTACACTCAAACAAGCCTTGTCCTTCTGTGCTCACAACCCAGCCCACAGCTCAAATGTCCAGCTTTGACATGGCAGAGAGTGGTGGAGCTTGTAGTGGCCAAATCTTAGCCCTCTCAACTCTATCTCCAGAGACAAAGCAAGCATAGCCCTCAAGGATGAAAAGGGAGGTATAAAGCTGGAAACAAGAATTTGTTTTGAAATTGAGTAAATAGAGACACTAAAGGTATACTCCAGTTTCAAATGCCTTAACACTAGCACCAAAATCCTTTTGTTCTCTAACTGTTCAATTTTATATTCTCTGACATCCCTTCTTTTGTTCTGGTTTCTCTGGGGTTTCTTTCACCTAAATTTAACTTTGGGGAAGAGTTTGTGGGAGTCTAGTGTAGCCCTTTTTCCAACATTTTATTAATTTTTCCATTGCCTCCTCCACTGTACCTCAGATTCTATCTCCACCAAAGCATTGGCATTAGTTTGTACTGAAATTCTGCACTGAAAGTAGTTGCATAAACTGTCAAGATTATTTTAGCTGTATGGATACTCAAACATTTAACTGGAGTACTCTGGCTGCACCTAGATTGCTATTAAACTTGGAATCTATTTTTGTCCTTACTGTTCAGGAAACTTTTGAAAATGTGCATATTCTAAGAGTGTAATTATAGGTAGAGTGTGGGTATGGCTGAGGAATACTGGACTTAATGTAGTTGCCAGCATGCTAATAAGTCACTTAAAGAAGCCATGAGGACCCTTTAGGCTCTGCTGGCTTTCAGAAAGTATTTGTAGGAAATAGGTCAGATTCATGTCAAACGCTATATTGTTGGGGTTTTTTTCTGCCTTTTATTATTTAGATGGCACACCTAGATCAAAATAAAATCTAGTTTTGTTTATCTGTAGTTATAAAAACTGGGGGAGCAATGAAAATCAAACACAGGGTAATTGCAGCAGAAGAAATACATACACAGGACATTTTTCCAAATTTTTATACACAGCAGGCCTGTGAAAGCAGCAGCAGCAGGCTGAGTAGCTTTCATGTGCTTTTTAACTTAGGAATTGAGTGACAACTTTCCACTGCTTTAAAGTGCATGCTAACTGCTAATTACTTTATTTTAATGCCAACAAATTGGACTGGTTTGTGTCATCATATTAAAAACTATGGATGCCAAGTCATGGGAGCACTCCAGGTGAGTACTGAAAGCTTGAATGACTATACACTGAGAAAAGAAAGGTTTGCTTTGTATGAAAAAGGAATTTTTTTCTCTTTTGTTTTTTACTGTTTATTTCCCAGTATGCACCTCGTTCACATTAACAGAACATTAGAGAATGTTTTTGAGTCACCAGTGCACTCAATCAGGGTATAGGAAGCTTGTAGCATGTCAAGATTTTATTATTTTCTACCTCTGGTCAAAAATAAAAAGAGTTGATTAGAGAACGGCTCAAGCAGAAAATTAAAGAAAATAGTAAATAGCAGAAACTCAAATTAAGGCTGAAATATAGATTGTTTTCAACGTGGGTAGGATGACACTGGAAGCACACTTGGGTGCAATGCTGCCATTTGTGCTGTCTGAGGGGAGATGTTTTTATTGCTGCTTATATTTTTGCTTTGAGAACTCTGTGTAATGGTGGTTATTAGCAGCTATGGCTGGCAAACATGCTGCTCTCCTGTCCTCTTTTGCACCTTTATGTTTGTTTTCCTGAGCAAATGAGAAAAGTTAAATGCTTTCTTCAATACTTGGCTAAATACCTTCCTTGGCTACAATGGCAGCAGACTCCATGAGGCATACATTGCTGCATTCTGGTTTTGCCCTGCTCAGGAGACTGAACACATCATTGGTGCTTAATGTCCAGAGATTAAGGAGTTAGAACTTGAATTAATTCTCCATCTCTTTGCTTGTTCTCCTGTGTAATGTACAGCAGGCTCCTTTCAACTCTAGCATATCTCATTTTCCTTTTTGAATATAACAGCAATGCTGGCCTTTTGGAAATAAAATGGGTGGGGGTATTTCTGAAGTCACAATAAACACAGATGTCTGAATTTAAATTTAAATACTTGCCAGAACTAAAAATTAAGGTAAAAATTGGAAGCAGCCTGAAAAATCCCCAACCTGCTTACATTTCATTGTTCTTATTGAAAGTAAGAAATGAAAGACAAGAGATATCATGAATATACAAGAGTATTAATATGCAGTTCCTCTTTACATCCCTCTTCGTAGTCACTGGTTTTCTTTCCACTGAGAAATAAAACAATATGTATGTCTAGAAAAATATATTTTTCTGTTTAGTTAGTAGGGTTAAAATTGTATTTTTATTAAACACTGAGTACTTCCTCATTTATCATTCTGAATTCCATTGCTTGTTTCCAAGGAGATAGAAATATGAAGAAAGGCCATCTGAGACTCTGATTTGTAAGGCTGTTCTCTTTAATGAAAGTTGAATGTGCCTTATTTTAGGGAACAAAATAAATTTGGAGCCTCTGTAGTAAAGAAGTTGGGACTTTGAGTTTCACTTCTGTGCAAGCTTACTTTGTGTCTGGCAGTGGGAAGGGGATTGTAAAGTGTTCAGTGCAGTGTCAGATCATCCTTTAGTGGCTCAGTTCTGCTGATTTCTGCACTGAAGCAGTGCAAGTTCCCTCACCCATCCAACCTTTGTAGAGGTGACTTTCTCCTGACAGCCAGAGGTTTTTTATGGAGGACAAGAATGGACAGTAGACAGCAACTAGTTTTTCTTCCTGTGAGGAGTTCAGAAATGCCAAAGCCTGGATGGTTCCATAGGTATTGAAAAGCCTGTAACTGTTCAGTGCAGTGTAAATGCTAAGTTCTAACCAGAGATATCTTTCTTGGTTTAATTCTCTTAATAAAATCCTAACTGAGAAGGGAGGCAAACCCTTCAGTTGTCTTACCTGAAGTAGTCTTCACCACCTCAGTTGTGTTCCTTAGTCCTGTGAAGGCGAACTGGTAAAGCCTCCAGGACCGGGTGTCCCCCACCTCCACCGAGCTGCGCTTCCACTGGTAAATGATCTCTTCTCTGGGGTAGCCATCTTATTGCAATGGAAAACACAGAATGCTTTGTTTCATAGTCACTGCTAGGCTTTAGGGTGCTTTGGGGAGTGAAAATACTATCTATTTCTGGAAAAAACTGGGGAAGCATATTGCAAGTAAATTATAGATATGTTTTTCTCAAGTTACTTCTAATGCCTTTTACTTAATGTCACATTTTATTAATTATAAATTATAATAGCACTTGAGATAAATTTTTCAAAAATAGGTTTTCCACTTTTGTGGACCTAATAGGATGCAATTTTGCCCATCCTCTAGATGCACCTGCAGCTGGACTAGGAATTCACACCTTGATCTAACCACAAAATGTCAAACTTGACTCCAGCTAGTGCAATAGTAAAACACCCGTGCACACAGAGAAAGTGGAAGGCCAGGACACCTTGATGCTGAAAGTAAAAGTTTCTTGTTTTATGGTCAGATATAAGCATAAATTAATCACACAAGGTCCAGAAATTTTATAATTTTTTGTAGCAGTCCCTAATGGTATTTGTGAACATATATGATAAATGTACTGAAAAAAAATCAAAATAAAAGTAAAAAACAGTAGGGTATGTCTAATTAAGAACATAACCTTCACTTGCTAGAAGTACATAAAAATAAATTTATAATAATTTCAGCGTGGGTCAGAAAAAGGAATATTTTTAAGCATGCTACTTACAGCTTGAAAATTCCAGTGGGCAGGAGTGGACATCCATTGGGAAGTTGTGTAACTGTAGCTGACACTCAGCATCAATTGTCAGCCTGAGAAGAAAGAGATCAGAATATATATATATGTATATAAACTATTGCTATATATATATAATTACTGGAATATTCCTAGCATAGGAAGACATCATGGTTACTGATAAGCAATATTTCTTTTTTGGTTCCATAGATCCTGATCATCTACTTTCTGGACTGGGTAATGGGAGAAGGCATCAAAGTTCTGTTCCTGTGCATCTGAAAAGGCAGCATTACTCATGACTGACAAATCCATAGGTAGGTAGATATACAGGTCATCTCATGAGCAGTGACAAATCTTTGTGTCACAACATGCCATAAAGCATTAGGAAAATGTATTTTATGTGACAAAGATTCTATTTCAGAAATGATGGATAGGAGCCCAAATTTAGACATCTGCATCAAGACAGTCATCTAGACTCCCTTCACAGCTAGTGCAGAGGCACTCTGAGGATACACTTCCTCTCACTCCAAAACAAGACATTTAAATTTAATCAGAAGAAAGATGTACCAAAGGTGTTTGTCTCTACTGAATATTAGGAGAGTCTCTGGGATAGCTCAGGTAGTGTAGGTGCTAAGCTCAGGTAAAGACAATTATTTTTAGAAATCCCAAGTAAGATGAGATGTACCCTCTGGTGTGCCTGCTAAAAACTCCATTTTTCATTTGCTCCCAGCCTAGCCATGAGCTGCAGGATACTTGGACTTTGGAACAGAGGGAAAAGATGGGGCGAGAGATGGGAAAAGGAAAAGGGTGGGGTAAAATGTTTGTTCCACATGGTGTCTCTAGGAAAGCTGTAGGTTTCTGGTCTTTGCTGATTCTGGGGTCTAAATGATGAACCCTGGTTTGTCTCCAGGTTCCTGAATGAAGGTGTTATGGGCAAATGACCCTGAGTCTCATCCTGTGGGATGCAGAGGAATGCTGGGAACACCAAGTAAATGGAGTCCAAAGGCAAACTTTCTTCATTAGGAGTTTAGGAAGAAATCTAATTTCCCTGTTTCCCTTCCTCTTCTCATTTTCATCATCTTCAGTACCACAGATACTTGATTTCCTGCTGGGCAGGGTGGTTCTTAAACCTGGGTGACTGAAAAACTCAACCAGCCCTTCTGGATCCCTTTTCAGGACAGAATCCCAGCTGTGTGATACTATCACATTTCATTTCTGGGTTGATCGTGGTTGAATCCTTGGTGCTTGCTGTGACTCACTAGTACAACTAAATATACATTCTAAATATACATTCATAGCAGATATCTGTTTCCAAGTTCTACCAGAGACATCTCTTTCTAGTGAGAGAAACTGAGGAATTTGAAGAGAAAGGTAATAAAACCCAAACAGACAGTAGTGTAGCCAAGTCCAAATTTAACATTCATAAAGTTGATCTAGGCTCATCTTTATCAGACTAACTTTGATTTGCATTGGATTTCAATTCTGATTATTCTATTATCTCTTCTGGAAAAGCAATGTGCAATAAATGAAGTAAAACCCCTTTTTATAATTCAGACGCAGCATTAAAAGGTTGTCTTAACCAAAGCTTTACATCTATTCATTAAAATTATGAGTGTACTTTTCTTCAAAACTTTATTTTTGGCAACCAGTAACGTAAAAGCAAGACAAAACTTTGAGAAGATGTAGTCTAAAACTCAGATAATCTTATGTCGATCATCTTTGATTCTATAGTCTCATTTTAAATTATAAATACTCTTGAAAAAATGCTATGCTTATCTATATTTTATGTAAACCCAAATATTATATCACATGCAAAAAAAAAGTAAAAAAAAACCCCACAGGATTTTCACAATTAGGAAGTGTCTTATGATAATTTGAAATATTAATTTGAGTTGTTAGATATGGCATACACATATCTTAATTATTGAAAAGGTAATTTGTCTTTAAAGAAAAACTATACACATGACTGAGGAACCTGGGCAGGTTGAGCTCATCAAGTTCAGATTCATGAAAATTTTGGTGCAATAGGGCATATCCATAGGTTTGAGTTAAATATTCAATACTGGGATGGCAAAATCTTATTTGCCTAAGATATTTGTGGAATAAATTGCTTTTTCAGGGTGGATTTCATCTGATTAAATTGTAATCAATTCACTATAAGTGGCCTTTGATGTATGCAACAGCTTCTTTTATACCATCTACTTAATTCAAGGATGTTTCGCATTTATCAGTTTAACACAATTAAAAAGCAAAAGGGACCAAACCAAAAGCAAACAATAAAACATACTTGAAAATGAAGACTAATTACTATAAAAATGCCTGTATTAATGTTAATATAGGAAGGTGACTATTGTGGAGCAAGATAGTACAAACTGTAAGAAGAAATAAAACTTCTTATTGTGCCAATATAAAATAAATTTCATACAATTGATATCTTCTAAATTCTTCCCATTTTCAGGGTTGTTTGCATAAACATATAGGAAAACTCAGTATTTTTTTCCTTCAAGTTCATGTCAAATGACCTGAATTCACAGGATTTTTCTCTTGGCTTTCCTTAGAGAAGAGGAAGTTAAAGTTAGGTATAAATACCTCAAAGTGTACAAGACTCTGCCATCATTCCAGATCCTGAGCATCCTATTAGGAGTTGTTATCCAATGAGCATCAGCCTTCTTGGAATTTCGGAAAAACGTGTCTGGTATCCAGATCTTCCCAACCATGTTGCTGTTTAATCTGAGCACTTTTATGGTGCTGTTGAACTTCAGACGTCTGTCATACCACGTTTGGGCGAAAAATATATCAATTGTATATTCCTGTTGTGTCAACCAGAAATACTGATGAAAACACAGCACTCAGCATTCCACATAACTCCTGATATGCTTTCCTTAATTTCATATGAATAAACTGTGAGCTACAGAAGGTGATACCAGAACTGATAAAACCGATCTCTTTTGGTGAAGTTTTGAGGCATGTTCTACCAAAGATTACTGTTTTAAAACAATTTCTTATTTTACCATTGAGGGTAAAACTAAGGCATGAGTGTTATATGCACCTCTCTAATTCTGTGTCCCCACATCTCAGCCCACACCTGCTCAGGTAAGAGAAGAATTACTTATTTCCTTGGATCTAGGACAGGAAAAGCTTGAGCTGAATAGTTGTCTGTGCCCCCTGGTTGATCTCAGAAATTATGAAGTCTCTGGAGAAGTTCTAGGTCTTATACTTATTATCTCATTGTGGCAAGAGTGGTAATATCACTCATGAATGGTTTTCCCAATTTTGGAGCAATCTGGAAGATTGGTTTTACTGGAGTCAAACTGGTGTAAAGCATTTAAAAGCAGAGCACATAAAACCATGAGGATATGTTAAAATTATTATTTTTGTGTTTTCAGCATATATCTCCCTTTTCTGACTGTACAGATTTATAGCTCACAGAGTCCTCCCACCCATAATTAAAATGAGATTTAAAAAATTATATAGGTATGCCACAACATTAAGAACTAATGAAAGCTTTGTAATGTCAAAATGATGGAGACTTTGTAACAAGGAAAATGGGCAATCCTTTACCTACCATATTGATAGCATTCACAGGGCCAATGCTATTTACATACATGTCAGTGTGAATTATTGTCGGTTTAACTGCAAGAGAAACAAGAAGAATCAGTAACCAATGAAGGTCAAAATCAACTATATGAAAGTCAAGCATGAGCATGTTACTATAGCATCTCTCCTCTGTGGTTGCCTCACATTTAAATGTGCATATAAAGTAAATACAAATTTGCAACATCTTCAGTTCTAAATTAGTTGGAGACACTTTGGACAAATTCTTATTTATTCTATCAAAATAAATTCCCTTATGCTATGAGAACAAATACTGAAAGCAGCATTGATAGCTTAGAGAGACTCGTCTGACTGAGAGACTACATTTTGTCTCAGGTCACAGCAGTGCATCAAAACAAAACACTATCAAGAAAAAAGCAAACTTATTTCTCTTATGATGCCTTACAACACTTGTTTTACATTATTATGCCAAATGCAACATGACTGCTGTGGCCTGCATAGGTGGCCGTAGATAACTAACAATTTTATGAGCCCAAAACCAAAATATTTAGGGCTCCAATGCAGAAATTAAGAATAGTTGTTACATTATTTTGAAATTACTCCATTTCAGCTTTATTCTTATTATATACCTTGGCTAGCATAATTGTTTTTATCCCAGATGATTTTAGGAATGCTTTACTTCTTTTCTGTTTCTAAAGTCTTAGTTTAAGTGAAGATAAATTCCTCTGCTAATTTACATTGTATACATACACTGAAGGTTAAAGACTCATGTTATCCTTCACTGTGAAAAATTCCTCAGTTTATAAGCCTCTATAAAATTGTTAGCTTCCTTCATTAACCCTGCTGCTCTTTGCTTTCCTCTGTCTACCTCATCCATGAAATCTGTGCCTTTTTCTATAATCTTATTACTGCTGTATCCTCCTCTGCCAAGGTTTTGTCTGCCTGCTCTGTGCTCTCATGGGGCTTCTCAGACTGACTTTCAGCAATTCAGGGAGATTTTTTCCCTCAAGTTACCTCAGTAATCAGTGGAGAGGAAGATCCCTCCAAAAGGTGATTCAGCCAAATAAGACTTCCATTCTGAGTCCAGGCTTGGCTCTGTATATTTACATAGGCTGTGGGAATTATCTGGGCAGACTGGCTTTTCTTGACTGCAGTTATCTTTTGTAAACCTCCTCCTCTGTGCCCTATTCTGTCACCTCCTCCCTGCTGTGCAAGGGAGGGCTCAGGCTGCACCAGTCTGTGCAGGCCTGCTGCTGTTGGAGGCTCTGGATCTATCACATCATACAAGAATTAGGCTGTATTAGCCTCTTTTTGGCCTTTCTTTCCAATTTGTGATTCTCTGACAGCATCTCAGGTACAAAAAGAAGATAAAGACTTGCTTTTTCTTTCCCCAGAAGTTAAATTCTGAACATCATAAGCAGGTAAATTATTACAAGCTGCCTGATTCAGCAAATTATCACACTCTTATTAGATGTCTTAGGATAGATTCAACCATCTTAATTTATGTCAGCTTCCAAAATCATGACTAATTTGCATGCCTCTGATGTTTTCCTGCATTGCATTTTATTCTCATAACTACTTTGAATGGATTCTTCTTCCTGAGTAGCATAATATGACATGAAAGTTCTTTCTCTTCCCTGCTTAATTGAAAGTGGTCTAAAACTAAAACCAACGTACCTCCTATGTCAGGTCTCAATTTGTTGTCATATCCTTCCAGCAAACCATTTAAAATAAGAGTCACATCACTCTCATGGACTTTGGGAGTCAAAACCCAAGTCTTATTTGAAGTGTAATCTTCATAATCATCATCTCCCTTTTGGGTGGAACTATTAAAGAAATGAAAATGAAGAAAAGAAAAGCCTTGAAAAATACAAATTTGAAGGTAACTTCTTTGGAAGACAACACACACACATTTTAGATTTTAATAATACTGTAAAAACATTTTACAAATTTCCCATTTTCAAAATTAGACTCCCAGTAAAGATGCCAAATAACAGTTGAGGTTACAGTTCTCTTTATCAGCATTTACTTTTGGTACAGTTGAGATCACATTCTGTCTGTTCAGAGGAACATCAGTGCTTATCACCTTGGTCATGGCTATTTTTTCTCTCATTGACTCAGGTGGGACCTGTTATGAAACAAATCTGTCACTTAGCTTATGCAACTCTCCACCAAAATATCACTTATTATGTACACATTGCTGTTGCTTTACTTCTATTGGAGAGAATGCTTTGATGCAAGACATTACTGACACAACCAATAATTATATTTATTCAGACAAACTTCTCCTGCAGCTTTTCTCCACTCTGATGAACTTGAGTTTATTGTGCATTTGGAAAGTTGAGCACAAATTTTTGCCAAGGGTTTTCCTTTTCACTTTTGCTAACCACAACCCAGAGAGGATAAAAAAGTCTGTCTGCTGGGGTTTCTCTGCTACTCAGAACTATGACAGCAGATCTACTTCAACCTGCTTAGTACAGTAAAAAAAGCAAGTTCAGAGTCAGAAATGTGTAGACTAGTCTTAATGGATGTTGTGTTTTCTCAAAATCAGTGCTTCCAGTTCTAGAGGAGAGCATTGAAACTACTTTAGAATATGACATAATCAGATATTTTCATTTCAGAATGTTAGTGGTAATCAGCTGAACAGTGCTAGGCAACTGTACGGTTTTTTGCATAATATGTCAGTGCCCTTCTTTCCTGCCCTGCTTCTGTGACAAAATTTAAACATTGCTGGTTAGATATGGAAAATCTTAATGATACTACAAATGTCTTAATAGTGATAGGGTGAAAAGCAGAAAAATTAATTATTTTCCAGTTTCAGGCAGAATCTGGAGTGGGAAAGAGCGCAGAGAAGCAGCTTCTCATGGGGGCTGGATTTTCTGTGTGGCACATGAGATTGAAAGAGGCCCAGCTGCCCATGGCCATAGGTGCAGTAGGGAAGGGACCACTCACCCCAGAGCCCAGGAGCACCATTTTGTTAACAGCAATCTTCACCCAGCTGAGCTCACTCCAGCTCTTCCCTGCAGTGCTCTCCTGCTGCATCCAGCTTCTGCCACCCACAATGCATGGCCCAAAGGCTTTCCAGTGTTGGTGTTTGGGAGCTGTAAGCCAACTGCACAAATACAGTCTCACTAGGAAAGGGGCTTTGGGTTTTCCTCCCCTGGACAGAGCCAGACAGGGAAGAGCTGCAGCTCTTTTTGCCTCTCAGTGTGGGACACTGCTTCCCAGGCGGTGCTGAAGGCACAGGGACATCTGCAGCAGCCTGAGACTGCAAAGGGCTGGAGCAACTAGCAATGTGTAGCATGGAGAGAGAGCTGCTCTCGCTCTGAGTTGAGCTTGGAAGCTGCTAATGAATCTGATCTACACCTTTGTTACCTGTGCTGGGTACCAGCCACCACCTGCAGCCTCCAGGCCCCACCTCACCCACGCTGCAGCAGCCATGGGGGTCTGGGAGCTTCCCAGGTCAAGAACTGGCAATGCAACCTCTTCATTCTGGCTGCACAAGCCATGACCTGTAGGGTTTTATTAGGAATCAAAAGCAAAGTTTTAATTGGCAATATGGTCCATAGTATTCTGCTGGTACTGACAAACAGGCCAATTTAATTAAATTGGGAGGATTTTTTATTTTTTATTCAGTTGTCTGGAGTTCAAAGATCTAATTGTAATTCAAAGAAACATAATTGAAGCCAAATTCTCTCTCCTGGAGGAAAGGAAATACTTCTAAATAAAGTCTTTGCAAACAGAAGGCACTAGATTATGTTTTCAAACTATGCAAAGTGAATGAAGAAAAATAACTTTATTTATAAAAAGCCTTATTCCTGTTTTATAACCAATTAAACAACCATTCTCTCAAAAGAATATGTTTTTCTGAATGAAAAATAAAAATAAATCAAATGCATTCTTTTACAAAGGCAATATGTTGCAATGAGAAAGCTTCAAAACTCAAACCACCTAATTAGGAGAGTCTGGTCCACTAGACAGTGCAAGATTAGAAGTATGTTTGGCTAGAAGTTTTCTCAGATCTAGAACAACCTTATTGAACAGCATCCCACAGTAACTGAGACTTCCATTTCTTGGAAATTGTTTGTATGACAGAAACAGCTGTTTGCTCATCTCTCATCTCAAGCCATTTTGGCACTCCACGTCTCCAAAACCAGCAAATACTTTATGAAATTCTGGGAGACAGAGGAGGGAAAACACAGCCAATGAGGCTGGGGAAAAATGCTACTGAATTCCAGCTTTAATGAGAATCCCACAAGGACCAGAAGTTAGCATGGGCATGCAATTGTCTGTCTGTAAACCTGCATTCCAGACAGAAAAACCAGAGGTGCTTCTCTATCCAAATGAGCAGAGCTTTAGCCATGCAGTGCCATTAATACAATGAAAATTATAATGACAAAGCCCTTTTCATCTCCTTAAGACTTTCAGATCAGTCCTTCTGATTATATGGCTGAAATTTTGCAAGTGCTTTTAATGTCCAACACAAATTTTTTAAAGCCTGGATTATACCCAAATGTATATTGAAATCTATTTTTATTTTTCTGACTGCTAGAAATTTTCAAATCTAGTAATATAGAGAGGAAAAGAAACACATAGAGAGGATATTGCAGATTAAACTAAAATTTTTTGAACTATAATTTTTTTGAATTATTTTCTGATACTGATACAAAATCTCACCATTTGAGGTATTCCCACTGTGATATTAATGCCACTGCAAGATGTCTGCAACACTGCTTTACATAAATCCATAAATCCATACATTTCTTTGCTGGAAAAGAGATTACTTAAGAGGGTCAGAACCCAACTTGAAACTTCAAGCCATAGAGTAATTAAGGTTGAAGGCACTTTTGGAGGTCATCTGGTCCAATCCCTTCTCAGTTTGGCAGCTGAGTCTGCATGTGGTGGCTGTGATGGTAATCACTTGCAAATACAGCTATATATATATATATATCTACACACAAACACACACACACACATATATATATATATATGTATGTGTGTGTAACCACAAGTGTATAACATTCAGGGGAATATTTGTAGGTCTCAAATTATTTGAAATACATCTTCACAAAGCAGCAAGAGGGCAGAAATTACTGGCCCTATTAAGCATTTATTAATTTAGATCTGATTTTCTTAATAATATATGCAAATATCTATAAAATGCTATCTCACTCTACAATTACATAAAAACCTCATTCTGCCAATGAGATTTTTACCATGACAGGGGCTAAACTAATGTTCTTTATCTTCCTTCCTAAAACAAACACATACTAATCCTAACCCTGCATTGAAGTTGTTGCTTGATTTCTATTATAAAGCTCTTTTAAGAGCTGATTGGTGAGGAGTAACTTTAGCACAAACTGAGGCTGATGCAAACTAAGTGTTCAGGAATTTATTCTTCAGATCTTTGCCAGTGTATTTGATCCATTCACTTCTTTTCAACATTCTCTGGGCATCATTTAATCATTTTTGGTGCAAGTGTGATTCCTGTGGGCAGAGGTACCCACTGCAGGTGGAGCTGGGGTCACCAACCAAGGGAAAAAGAATTAATGAAAGGATGCTCACTTCCATTTCTATAGCCTCCTTTATGGGCCCCTTAGCACTAAAGGTATTATTTCTATACTGGAAACACATTAAAATAGTAGAAAAGGATATCTCTGCTGGGAAATCACTGATACATTAGGAAAACAATTTTTTCCCTCTTCTTTATTGATCCTTCTTCATGGTCAAACCCATTACTTAAATGTTTCATTAATGTGCTGATACACCATTCTCAGCAGACCAAAGCCACAGAAGTGTACATTATGGTTTGGGAATCTTTTTTCTTTTTTTTTTTTTTTCTAAGATTCAGCATGATTTCTTTTCTTTTGTGCTTTAATTTCCCTGGAACTTAGTTTGATTCCTATGTAAAAATAACCTTCACTTTCGTAAAACTTAACAAATAATCTTATTAATAATATATAACTGTTTTACATTATTAT
>WBNO01020330.1:520094-560422 GCA_013400575.1 Peucedramus taeniatus | reverse complement strand
CAGTGTCTGTTTTACTCTCTTGTCTTGCACCAGAACATACAAGCCCTGTAGCTAACAGCTTTGCTCTTGATTATGCAGTAGAAGCTTTCATTTTAAAAGAAAAAATAAGAGTGTTTGGATTGCAGTATTCCTCTGCTGGTTGAGGCCTGTGCAAAACAGGTGGTATAGCTGCATAAGGAAATTAACCAAGACATTATTGGTAGAAAGGAGAAAAGATTCCTTGCTGTTTGAGGTAGATAGGAACACAGGCTCTGTGAGAACCAGTCTTTACAGTTCTGTTTTAAAGTTGATGTTTCCTTGGGTTTGGCATCATATGGAAGTTAGAGGGTCAGTGAACTTGACTTGACAAACATGTACCCACTTAGTAAAGGCAGTTGCTGCTCAGTCCATATGGACTGATATATTTTCTGCTTTTAGCAGATGGTGGCAAAATATAGCCAGAAGGGGAAAATGAAAATTTAGCATGTCTCATGCAGAAAATAAGAGGATGGATAGTAGGGAATGAAGGAGCAGGTGTTACAGAGGAAGGAGAAGAAATAAAAGCAGGTNACACATCAGAGAGGAGAGATGTTAAACAGTAAAAAAATAGGAAAATAAAGTGAGGGGTGTAAGGTAGGTAGGTGGTGAAGCTTCTAGTCTTCTAGCTTCTAGACAGAAAATATAGAACACAACAGAATCAAGTCTGCCTGCCTTTATGTAGATCTGAAGTGATGCAGAAATAAGCTCTGGCTCTGCTAGAATCTTCTGAAGAGCATCTTGATCACCTAAGAACAAGTCCTCTGCTCACATCAGTCCTGTGAAATGAGAAGGAAAACCAGAGTGCAAGGACTGGAAATGAAGGAGCAAGTAGGCAGAAATCCTCACTGGCCTAGTAAATAGCATGTGCTGACTATAAATGCAGAATTTCTAGGTATAAAGCAGGGGACAAACAAGTCTAATATTTTTAAATAAGCTTGCTAAGTCTTTTGCTAGCTCTTGAGTCACTGGCATTACCTTATTTGACCAACTGCACTTTTTGGATAGAGGCTTTTGTGCTAAGCTTGAAAGTGCGGTTTGTGTACACCAGAAGTCTTGCTACTTGGTCTTTCTAGTGCCATCTTTGAGTGTGAGAATGCTGTAAAACTAGTCCAGAAGTTGAGAGGATTTAAGGTTGATCTACACTGCACAGGACTGTCATACATACAGAGCTGGAACACTTTGTACCTCCTGTGCTTTGAGTGTTTACTTTTTTCTAACAGTGTGTGGTTCTGTGCCATGGAGCCCGGATAGGATTCTTTCAGGGGGATATCAGACTACTCATGGATGACCTAAAAACACTGCAGCCAACTGTATTTCCTGTTGTACCAAGACTGTTGAACAGAATGTTTGACAAGGTAAGTCTACAGGCATGAGTGCAGGCTTTTCAGAGACTCCATAAAGTTTGTGCGGAGTAGGGGTAACTACTCTGCCCGGGATATTGGCATGGACGAATGTGTGCGTCTCTTTCTAAAAGAGAGCTGGAAGTGCAGGGAATAGTACTGGTTGCATTAAAACACTTTCAGGCAGCAAATACTAATTTTGAAAAGGCTGACTAAGGGACTTGATTATCTCTATCTTGATTAATGACTTAGTGTTTTGCTCTGAGCAAGTTATTTAAGTCTTGTCTACAACATGAAAATGAGGTTTGGCATCTGCATGCCACGCTTTTAGCATCTGACTCATGCAGTGGAATTTACAAAGCAAGGTCAGGTGTTTGCCTATGTTTGCATGAACACATACAAATTTCCTTCATGGCAGCCAGAGTGTATTCTAGCTGGGAGAACTGTAAACCAGCCAGTTGGGAGTGCTGGGGAGAAGTTGTCTGTAGTCTCACTCTCCTGTGTGTGCTTCTTGCCTGCTCACACTTAACGGAGATGGCAATTTGAAAGTAGATTCTTTCCTGAGCTTCAGATTTTAATTGGCCTTTTGCATATGGCCTTATGCATATGACTCCTTTTAGGATACAGCCAGGGGAGCTAAAGGATATAATAAATCCTATGACTGCTAAAGAAATGGCAGAACTGTCTATGCTGTCTTAGCCAGGAAATTTCTCTGGTCATGAGACTAGAGGAACACAAATAACACAAGGTTCTGTTTGGCTCAGGAACAAATAGTGCAACTGGAATCCATTTGGAGGGGAGGAAAACCTGAGACCAGCTTTTAGTACTTAAAATGTAGTTCTATATTCTGCTCACACATTCTGTACTGGAATTTGAGAAGCAAAGTCAAAGCTTGGGACTTTGTTCTCATGATTTCCTCTTGTTTCTTTAGTCTGGTGCCCTGAGGCTTCCACAGTTTCAGCTTCACCCACCCTTGCAGTAACCTAGCATGTGAAGCCAGCAAGTTGGGGAATTGGTGTGGCAGGAGAGCATAATGCTGCAGTCTGCATGCTTTCAGTCGTAATGCTGAGTCTTCCTCTTTCCAAATGAGTATACTAATGTGTGGGCTGCTGTTGAGTCTGCTCTTTGGCTTCCTAAGAACAACTAGAAGGAGCCTTTGAAGAGTGATCTAAAGTGCAAATTTGTATACGCAAGACAGATCTCCCTTTGGTGTTTCTGAAGTGACCTGCATCTCCTCACAACACCCTGTGTTACATTATGTATTATGATAGGGTTCTTCTCAGAAAATGCTGAGGATTATGCTCAATTTGAATTTTGATGGTAATAGAATAGAGAAGTAAACCATCCATTTTCATTCATACATTTTAATGAAGAAATTATGCATTGAAACAACATCACATAGTTTGGCTATCAAGAATTTAAGTGCTGATTTCAACTCTTGAACTGAGGTCAAAATAAAAATGCACAAGTATTTCTTAGTAGAATTAAGATGATTATCAATAAAGGTTGATAATTTTAATTTATTTGGTTTTCACTATTAAGAGTCTCTATGCATGCATATGTAAGAAAAAGGGAATGATAGTCTATGAGGATTCTAACCATCGTTTATCTTTCTTAATAGATTTTTGGGCAGGCAGATACCTCATTAAAGAGGTGGCTGCTGGATTTTGCTTCCAAGAGGAAAGAAGCAGAACTCAGAAGTGGCATAGTTAGAAACAACAGTTTCTGGGATAAAGTCATCTTCCGTAAAATACAGGTATGCTTGAAAGCCTCTAAGTTAAATTTTGCAATTGTTAAAATTTCATACAAATAGTTAAAATCTGGTGTGGCTTTTTTGCTGGGTTAAGACTACCTGGCTACTCAGAGAAAAATCAGAGCTGTCTATTTATTTTCAACCATTTTTTTCAATTCCCTTGGTTGTCATAGTATCAGCTAACTGTATTAAGGAAGTCACTCTGAAACAGTCTGGTGCTTCTCTCTTACCACTTTGAAAGCAAACATTGTCCTTCTGAATGATGAATACTAAGTATGACACAGTGCCACCTGTAGCCTCCATTGTCTTCTCCCTGTTGGTCACTAGTAAATCATGCCTGCTATTATATCTGACACTCACTTGCTATGGCCTTAACCTTGGCTGTACAACATGCCTGTGTGGCTGTTTTATATAGCCTTCAGGATGTATGAGAAACTGATACAAGGCAGTTAAATATAAAGCCATCACTGTGAGGCCATGGCTTAAGCTCTTTTTTGCAGAGTCTGCATTGCAGTGACACCATGTACAGATACTTTGTTTGAGATTCCATTAATGAGACTAGAGACACTGCAAGAAAGACAGCAATAGCAGACAAAACTTTTACTCTCTAACATTTGTGGGTGGCACTGTAGGTGAACAGTGGCTAAGGGTGTCATAGAAGATGACTCTGGAAATACTTCTAAAATGCTTTTGGTGTCCACAGTATCTTGTGTCTGTTGTAGGCAAGTTTGGGAGGAAGAGTAAAGTTGATGGTTACAGGAGCAGCACCTGTGTCTGCAAGTGTACTGACTTTCCTGAGAACAGCTCTTGGCTGTCAGGTGAGTTGCCTGGCCTTAGTCCTAAACCCTAAATATTTTAACACCTGACTCCAGCTTTGTTAGAGCTTTTCTAGCAGTCTGATTGTATGTATAACTCTTTCTAGTATTCTTGGAGACAATACAAGTGCATGCTCTTTCCTGAGTTTCTCTCAGTCCCCTGAAATTTCTGTATTCTTCCCAAAGTCTTTTAACTCAAGTAACCAGCTGACCTGTCTTAGAGGAAAGATCTTTTCATGGGCTGCAGTAAGCAATAAATTACCTACTTTATTTAATTGTATGGAATTTGCCTTGCTTACAGAAGTATTTGTAACTACTGTAGAAAATCTAATAATGTGGCAATATTTTAGTGTTGCTGTTTTAAAGATGAGGCTGGGATGAATCAAATTACACACATTGCATTTATCTTCAGAGCCTCTTCAAAGTATATGCTTTTGGAGGTAAAATTTGAACAGCAATGGCATAGAATATAACAAATGTGTTGAGATTAAATACATTTCAAGGATAGAAAACAAAAAAATACTCTAAAATATCAGGCTTCCATAATTTCCTGAAGTTTTTCAGTGGTGTGCTGGTGTAACAGTGCATTTTGCATAGAAAAGGGAAGCCTGTCTTGTGTATAGCTGTCATGGGGCATAGGGATTCCATTTCTGGATATCTCAGACAAACCTATTTTTAAATTATGTGAATGAAGTCACTGCTAGAGCTGTGGTTCTTCACTTCTTTCTTGCTTCCTTGGCTGTTTTCTGTTTTAATCTAAACAGGTGTCAGGTGAAACTGAGTGAAACTTTTAAGTAAATACTGGAACTGAAGTTGGAATATTAGCACTTAAAATTGTGTATTGTGATAAAACTGATATTTCAGGAGTTTTTAGAAGGTGCTGAGGGTTTTGGTACACTCAAACAATTAGAAGAAAAGAAACAAATAATAATTGCATTTTAATGAAGAAACTTGGTGTTGAAAAGTAATGGTCTTAGATGATATTTTGATTTCACCTTCTAGTTCTATGAAGGTTATGGACAGACTGAATGCACAGCTGGATGCTCCCTGTCCTTGCCTGGTGACTGGACTGCAGGTATGATGTTCAGCTGTCTACCTGTCTGTTAAATTTTAGGATTACAGAAATTTTTAGAGGCCCCGTATCACTTTATTTAATCTTCAGTAACACCTATCACGAAGGATAAGATTGGTTTTCTTCAAGTGAAATAAAAAAAGTTCTGAAGAGATCCCTTGACATTTCTATCCCTAAGTAGCTATGAATGTTGAGTAATTCAAACCTCTAATAGGATTTGTTCTTGTAAGTTGAAGTAGCTTTAGGAGAAGGGAGGTCATAGTATTAACCCTTGTAGTTTCTATCAAACATGAATCTTCTGTGTATAAAGGCAGTACTGGAAATACAATGGCAGTTTGGAATCAAGAGTTTGCACTTCCCTCAGCTGTTACATCTCTAGCTCCCTAACTGAAATAATATTGTTAATGGAAACTATAGTGGGACTTGTGCTACTTAATTATGTCTGTAGAGTGAGGATCCTGATTATAAGAAAAAGCAAGCCTGAATACATGGTTCAGCTTCTTAGGGATATCTGAGAATTTAATGTTTCAGTCCTGGCAAATTTAAGCTACCAGAAATCAGTTTTCCATCTTTCTTCAGTGATTAAGGAGCTCATTTTTTTCAGAATCTGACTAAAAAGCATCAGGCTGTTGAAGTGTTACTCTATTTAATAGGTCATGTTGGAGCACCCATGCCATGCAATGTCATCAAGCTTGTTGATGTACAAGAAATGAATTACTTGGCTGCCAAAGGAGAGGGTGAGGTAAGTAATTTCAGGAAGTCCATATGAGCCTCCTGGGAAATTTTGGAAAATGTTTGTTTTGTTCCTGAAATAACTGAGTTTAGTAAAAGCGCTAAGACGCCTGTGTGCCATACAAGTTAATGATTCACAGAAGCAAATCAGGAAATAGTATATGGGAGGGGAGAAGAAAGAGCTTACATAGCAATGTTATCCCACAGGTTAACAGATGGTTTTATGACCATACAATAGGCTGTGGGACCAGGGCAACATCTTCCAGCTGTGGAATAGCTGGGAAGTGTGGCCATCTCATGCTGCAGCTACCCTTCAGCGGAATGCTGGCAGAGGGCTTCCCTCCCCCCCTACTGCCAAGGGCCAGAGCTGATGCATATAGCCAGTTACCCAGCTTGTGATGTGTGAGATGAGGTAATTGAAAGTGGCTGGAGACTTTGGAAGAGAAATGGAGATCAAGTGCCATGAAGGTTGCTGATGATTTGTGATGCCTGCCTGCACATCTTTCTGAACTTTTTTTATGCAGTCTGCACAAATTGCACATGTATATTTTACAAATTGCATTTCAAGGACTCAGCTTTATATGTGATGCTATATACTATCTTTTAAAACATTATTTTCAAAGTAAAGTATATACAGATTTAACTTTGTATATACTTTGAACAGATGTTCATGTAGTAATTTATTTTCCCCAAGCCTTGAAAGCAGATTAACTGTGGTGTCTTTCATATGCTTTCAAGAGGCTGGGGGAGCAAGAAATTGAAAGTAGCTTAAGCAAGTAACTAATTTGTTGCTATAAAGGATTTATAATATTTACTTGTTTTGATTGTGATTTGTATGAGGCAAATAATTGGGCTTTAACTCCCAGAAATACTCCAGGATTTAGTTGGTCTTGGTGGTGGGAAACTGCTTGCAAGTAAAGAATGATGTCAAAATTTTTCTGTCTTGCCTATGGTTCCATATTTTGTCTTCATCAGCAAGTTTTGCTTCACTTTCAGTATGTTCTTAAAACTTGGTTTGCTAGAGGAACTGAGTATAAATTCTTATAATAAGTAGTAGTTAAATAGTTAAAAAACTCCTAGAAGTGTTTTGCTTTCACTTAATGTGAAAATTTGCTGCATTAGGAGTTACTTTGGACTTGAAAAAAAAATGGTAGCCCCTTAATATATCAGGTGCCATCTTAGTCTTTCAGGCCTAACTTCTTCCATATAAACTATTCTAAATATAACAAAAAAAAGTATTGTAACTTGCTTCACAGAACTCAAAGCCCATGGCTATTGAATTGGCTCTTCTTATCTGTTTGCCTAAAATAAATATTCTTCTTTATTTTCTACTTTTCATCTGGGTTAAATATTTCTAATTTCCTTCTCTGAGAGTAAGCTTGCAATATTCTCTGCTCTGTTAGCCTTGATTTTCACTTTTGCCAGTCAAGAAGAATAAATTTGTGAACAGAATCATATATGAGCATATGCAGATGAGGTCTCAGTGCCAGCTAGCAGGATACAGATAAATGGTTTGCAGTCTCTACTGGGAAAAGCTGTCACCTACTGCCTTCCTGTGATCTTAGGGGCTGTGAAAAATTAATGTTTGATTGGTCAGTCTTTGACTTGACTGGGACATGTAGAGTTCTCTTTTATTTGTAACCTTCCAGATAAGGTCTGTTTTAGAACAGAAATTACTTGCTTTGTAAAATATGACTTTAGTTTGGTCCCAAGTTTGGTACTGTCTCCATAAGATCATCAGAACCCTCACTAATATTCTGATCTCCCTCCTATTAACAACATCTCATATCCATTGTATTGTAGTTCACCAGCATGCTGGGTAGGCACTGAAAGTTTCTTAAGAATAGATTGCTGAACTATATTAGTAATTCCTTCTAGCCTAATTTTTGGACAACAAATGTGCCATTTGCTTGATACACAACTGGTTTTTTCTCCACCAGTTTTAGCACAATGCCCTGCTGTTTACCAAAGCTGAAATGAACATGTTGCCAGGCTGAGAGATAGCATTTGTGGATTTAGCAGAATTTTTTCACATAAATAAAACCAAATTTCTTCTGATAAGTTCCAGCTATTCAAATAGTGGATAGGAACACTACTGCTAGACTGGAAGAGATTAGATCCTTGAATTGCTTCTTATTCTCTTTCATACCAATGGAGAACATTAGGTCTCCAAAAACCATGAGTGGAAGTTCCTGTACAAACATGCCTTTTTAATGGGGATTAAGAATCATTGGAGGAAGCATTTGTTGATAGTAGTGATTGTTAATTTTCCTTCATTGTAGTATATATTAACAAATGGCTCTTTTCAGATTTGTGTTAAAGGGGTGAATGTGTTTCGTGGCTATTTGAAAGATCCAGAAAAAACAGCAGAGGCTCTGGACAAAGATGGCTGGCTTCACACAGGAGATATTGGGAAATGGCTACCAGTAAGTTAACTTACATAGCTGGAATGATACTTTTATAGTTACTAGCAGAAATTTAATAAACAGATTAGAAAGCATTTGGTATTGAACATAATTAGTTAGGTAAAAGACAAGAATTTGTGGATAATCACTGTTGTAGCTGAATCTGTGTGCCCAGGCCTAAAAAAGTATTGACAGTGCCAGTCCTGAGGCTTTCCCCAGTTTAGGTTAGATGGATACATAATCTATTTTCTTCTAACACTAGTTTGACAGTTCTCTGGCTCTAGCACAGTTTTACTGTGCCAGTGTGGCATGCCTAAGGTGTGTAAATTGGTTTTTCACTTGAAGTGCCTCCTCTGAGTGAAAGTTATTTCTGTCAACAGAATGGTACATTGAAGATCATTGACCGGAAGAAACATATATTTAAACTAGCCCAGGGAGAGTACATAGCACCAGAGAAAATAGAGAATGTGTATCTGAGATGTGAAGCTGTTGCACAGGTGTTTGTCCATGGAGAGAGCTTGCAGGTAAGCACTTTTCAGGTAATTTTCAAAATTAATGCAAAAGGAGACTGCAGAGAAGTCTTCCTTTCTTCCTTCCCCTCACCCGAAACTTTGAGACTGAAATATAAATTTTTATTATAAACTGTTACTATTATGCATTTTGGTTCTGATTTGATTCCAACAGTTACATAACATGTTTCTGGATTTAGTTTCACACCAGGGAGTGGAACTGAACTAATTTGTTTATTAATGACTGTATATAAATTGCTAACAGTGTGCAATGGGAAAAACCCAAAAAACAAACACAAACCACAAAAGAAAACCCATGCACACCAAGAAAGAACCTGGATATCTTGGGGGTTTTCAAGTGTAAAGAGAAATGTGGGTCTTAATTCTTTCAGTTCAGCTTCTGAACTGCACTCTTTGTTCAGGTAGGCATCAGAGAAAGCTGCTGACTTTACAGCAGGATCAGAAATGCTCCCCAAAGACATGTGTAGGAACTAAAGGGTTGACTTAGGAATTCTTGTCAAGCTTTTTTTTTTTTTTAGGCCTTCTTAGTAGGTGTTGTGGTACCTGATCCTGATACTCTGCACAACTGGGTCAAGAAAAAGGGATTTGAAGGCACCTATCAAGAGCTATGCAGAAACAAGGTAAGGCATATCTAACTGAATAGTTAGCTGTTCTGCATCTGTTGATGTTGAACTTGTTCAACATTTTCAAGTTGCTGCTTATGGAAGCATGAAGCTATACAATGTATTTCTGTATCCACAGGATGTAAAAAAATATATTCTGGAGGACATGGTGAGAATTGGGAAAGAATCTGGTTTGAAGTCATTTGAACAGGTATGATGCTTATGAGAACCAAATACCTAGTTCTTTAAACTTCTCAAAAACCGGTATGATCTGATTCTCCGAAAGCTGCTTTTAATTTGTGTCTGAAAAACTTTTCAAGTGACGTGCTTTGGTAAGATATCTAGGCAAGTTTTTAATAGACTTGTCTATTTCAAGGAAAATAGCTTGGCTAGTAACTTTTTATTTTCCAGGTGAAAGACATTGTCCTGCATACTGAAATGTTTTCTATTGAAAACGGCCTGTTGACACCAACACTGAAGGCAAAGAGACCAGAACTGCGAAAATACTTTCAGTCACAGATAGATGAACTCTATGCTAATGCCAAAATGTAACTGCAAATGGAATGAGGAAAGTGGCACACGTCTGTCTACTGTTGGCCTTCATATCTGTATTTTGACTACAGCAAAAATAGGGAAGGAAACTGTGCAATCATTAACTTGTACAAAAATGGGTACTTGCCATAGGAACATTGAAGAAATGGAACACTGCCTTACTGTCAAGTCGTGTTGCATACTGTTTTTATGGTGACCTACAATTTCCAAAAAGAGCCTTAACTATAAATGGTAACTATATGTAAGTTATTTAATATTTCCTTGGTCGAAAATGGGACTCACCTTCACCAAGGAGCTAAGGTTTTATTGCCAGCATGTTTGCTGTCTGCAGTGTGTTTTGCAGTTGTCAATTCCACAAAAGATTTGGCAGCTTTGAAAATGCCTCTAAGTATTTTGCATCCTCAGAAAAATTACTTAAGCTGTTCAAAAAAGCCCCACCACCCAACCACCAAAAAACCCAAACCCTTACAGTTTGCATGGCTGGTATCACATCTTTTGTTAGTCCCAATACTAACTGGGGCAAGGCATCTGAGCTGTATCTCCCTTCTACATCTGCAGCCAGTTATGGGATGTACTTCTATAAGGTAGAAGTCAGCACTCCACACAAAGAAGACTGATGAACAGAAGTTCCTCAGAGTCTGCATATGGTGGTTCTGCACTGTGTGGATGCAGTTCATTCGGCAAGTGTAGCCTCTGCTACATTAGCATGATTCTGGAGTGGTGCCAGCCCTGCAAATGAGCAGATCCCAACTCTGGCAAGAACACTAGAGACCTAAAAACCAAATCAGAAGGCTGGGCTATGCTAACAGGGTAAACATTGCACCTGTACCAGACTCTTGTTTCCCTGTAATGAACTTGTATTTAAAACGTGTTTTATAAAAATGTGCCAGGCCCTCTGTAAGTGGAAGAGCTTCTGACATAACCTGTTTTCTGTGCTTTATGTATGAGCCACTGAGTATTCTTCACTGAATAGCAAAATAGGTCAGGTAGAATGTTTTTTGCCTGATGCTTTGCAGCAATTGGAATGATTTATACATGCCAACAGAACTGTGTGTTGGCCCAGGATAGGTATTTGTTCAGGGATAAAAACCTAATTCCCAGATAAATTGCAAAATAATAACTAGTTATCTTTTGTTTGAAAAATCAGCAGAAATAAGCCTTATTACAGCATAAGTCTTTTGCTATCCTTAACAGAGTTGGTTTTGCATTAACATTCATTGCTGTTTTTTGAAAACATGGATATATGTAAAATACAAGCACAACAAGGTTTGCACTAAGATTTGTGTGTGATTGTAATGCACTACTCTGTAGCATAATTTCATATGTGTATACAATTCAGGTACACAAATCCAAGTCAACTGTTAGAGCAGTAGTTTGTTACATTGAAATTCAAATGTTTGCTTAGTGTTGGCTATTTCTATGTTTTATAAAACCAAAACAATTTTCAAAACCAATGAAGGAAACCAAAATAAATATTTCTGCATTTCAGTGCTGTGATGTGTTTGTTTATCAAGGAAAAATGCTGCTAACAAGACCAGGTGTAGTATTCTAAGAGACAAGCTGTAAAACCCCATTGCTACAGACATACTAAATACAGTATAAAGGCTGGTTGTTTACACTTTTGCTTTTGGAAAGTGACTTTTTATGTTTAAGGTGTTGGCCAATATTTGTAAGAAGAGGATGCTGTTGTATGTAACTTGCTCTTTCAGTACATTACTAAACAATCAAATCTTTACTTTTATTTTTGTCTTTTTCCTGGCAGTTGTGTTCTTACCATCACCTCAAATGACTTAAGTGAAAGGTGGAGTTTTCTGAAACTCTGCCTGGATGATAGTGGGTTTCCTTATTCCTGCCCTCACACCATCCATTTGACTTAAATCAGGGGTATGGTTTGAGAGATTTCAGGGACAGAGTTACCAGACCAGGGTAGAGGAAGCACCACCACCTGGACACTGTTTAAATCTCCATGTGACTACAGATGTCAGTGCAAGATACTAAGCAAAATTCTGATCCTACTCACTGTAGAGTTTCTCCTCTTAAATAATTTTAATTTAAATTTAATTAAACATACAAAATTATGTTCCTTTATACATTTCTTCCATACTGAAGGAAACCTAAACCAAATTTGTCACTTATTCAGTAACATATACTCAAATCTGTGTATATGCTGCTTGGAAAGGCAGGGAAGTGTCACCACTTCTCCTACTAGAGATAGCTGAGAGATTGATGGGACCTGGATCCAAGGGTTATGTTGTTAACAGCAGTCTGTTGAAGAAACCTTTCTGGAAAAGCCATCTATCACTACAGAAACAAATTTGTACTGTATTATTTGTGGCTCATGGGGCTAGGTGCTATAGCCAGCAAAACAGAAGTCTGAAGAGAGCTTACCACCTCTTAAGCCTAAAGTATCTATTTCACTGTTTTATCTTATTTGTCTGGCTAAAGCCAAAGGGCTGTGCGTGGGTGTCAGTGTCACCACCGCCAGTGGAACAAGAGGTGTGGCAGTCCCTCCAAATGACGGGACTTGACAAATTGCTGTATCTTAACAATTTAATTGTCAGAGATGGAATTAAAAGTTTGCAAGCTAAAGCCTGTGGGTTTTTTTTTTCTTTTTTTCTTTGTGTGTGTGTGTGTGTGCTGTTAATTGCTTAACAGTTTCTGACCGTAGCTTTCACTTTATCTTTGCAGAAGCGATCTCTTTCGCTTGCTTTTCCAGAGGCACAGCGTCAGTTTAGGGAAAGGGAGGGGAGAAGAAAACGGGAAGTTCTTGTGGTTTGTTTTTTGCATTTAATCAGAGTCATTAACAGAAAAGTACGGAGGAGAGTGCTGCTTAGGCGAATTCCTCGGAGCACTGAACGGGCCCCCGCGGGGCGGTGCTGTGGCGCGCCCTCCCCGCTTCCCGTTCCGGCCGCGGCTCCTCCCCGCGCCTCCCCTTCCTTCCTTCCGCCGGCGGCGCGCGCGATTCCAAAGGCGGCGGGAGGCTGCCCTGGGGGGCCGGGCCGGCGGGCTCGAGGTTTTGCCGTTTCTGAAGTGAGCCGAGCAGAATAGCTTGAAGTAACAAAGAATAGTTTGAAGTAACAACGATTTCCCGGTCTCTCCCAAGTACCGACACTGAGAAAGCTGATCTGTATCGGGGACAATTTTTCACTAACTTCGTCCTCGGTTTTGTATTCAGCAGCATATACTGGAACAGCGAAATGTCCTCAAGGAAAAAAATAAAGAAGACTCATACCAGCTATAAGCTAGAGGTAAGTTTCGCTAGGTAGGGCAGAATTCAAACAGGCAGTGTTTTGGTTTTGCAGAGTGTTTAGAGGAGGGCGAGGTGAAGGCCCTTGAGGGGAAGCCGTGTGAGGAGTGGCTGGGGTCACTCGGTCTCTTCAGCTGGACACTGAGGGGAAACCTCATCGTGGCCTCAGCTTCCTCACCAAGGGGATTGCGGGGGCACACACTGATCTCTTCTCTCTGGTGACCAGTGAGGGGACCAACGGGAGTGGCCTCAAAGGCTGAGGTTGGATATTCGAAGGTTTTCACGCAGCGGGTGGTTGGCGCTGGATCGGGCTCCCCAGGGCAGTGGTCACAGCACCAAGCCTGACAGAATTCAGGGGCTGTTCGGACAGTACTCTCAGGCACATGGCGTGACTCTTGGGGTGTCCTGTGCAAGGCTTGTGGGTCCCTTCCAGTGCAGGATGTTGGGTGGTTCTGTGTTGTGTTACTGTGCCGTCAGGGCATTGTCTCTGGAGGTGGATGCACAGGGGTTAATGCAGGGCTTGCTTTGCACTGGGAACTGCTGTGCAGTCCCTGCTGGGGCAGGCTTGCGGTGCTGATGTGGTGTTTTCTTTTTTCCTTTTGAGAGTAGCACAAAATGGACCATTGACTTTCAAACAGGCAAAAGTTCAAAAACAATCTCATAAAAGAAGATCCATAGAGAAAGTAGTTGATGTATATATTTGGTACTATAAAAAAAAAGAGGTGGGGCACTGCTAAGCACTGGTAAATTTAAAAAGCTCCAGAGGTCGGTCTTTTCTGGTTATAATTAACCCTACAGGTACACACAGAAATTAGTGAGGAAAGTCACTTGTGCATTTTGTGAATGGCACACAACTGTTTCATAAACAAGTGTCATTCTCCCTTACCCTTCTGCTTTAGTGTCTCTGTAATCCTTGATTTATAAATTCCACTTTTTTTAATAAGAAGTTACTCTATAGCTTTTCATTTTTTTAAGTTGAAAGTAATTAAATTGGACAAGGGTGAAAATTTATGTGATATAGAGATGAAAGAAGAAATATTTTAATGCCTGAAAAGATCATAGAAACCAGGTATCAGAGTGTTATGAGATTTCTAAACTTGTACACTTTTATAAAATAAGACAAAGCTTACAGTAGAATACAGTATCAAATAGCAGAACATGCACATTTTATACCATCACTTCTTTTAGGGGAAAAAAACCCATAGCCTGAGAAAAAAATATGCTTCAAATCCTTATGTCATAGCTTAGGAATCAATATGATTCTGTTTAAGTGTATTTCTAGCCAAATGTTCTTGAAATTTATTGTCACATTTAATGTGTTGTACATTCAAAGAACTGGGTAAGCTGGCTGTTAATTTCATCCCCGTCCAGGAGCACAAAGCCAACTCCAATCTTCGTGTGAAATCACTTCCACTTGAGGAACCAGATGTCTCAAGGATATTGAAGACAGCAGAAGCAAATCAACTTGAGGAGCTTGATGATTCCTTTGGTTAGTATTATCTTGAATGTCATTTAATGTATGTTTTTCACAAACCAACCACATGGACAAAATACTTCAGGTGCTTACCTAGGAAAAGATTTTGGTTCTTTGCAAGAGAAAGTAACAGAGAGGAGAGACAGATGGGATTTTGTGTTATTTTCTGTAATTTAGGAAGTAAGAGGAATAGTACTGTGGTATGTGCAAATAAAAGTCAATGGAAAAATACTGGCTATTCCACCTTTATAGTCTGAATGGTAGAATTTCACACATCATACTATTGCAGTTGTGTAAGAACTTACAGTTAAAAACCAAAGTTCAATTACTTATTCTTTATTAAATTACACAAATTATGAAGTGGCATTTTTACTATTGTAAGAGTATTCATGGTGGCAGACCTGGACGTTTTCAGGGGTGTTTTTCTGCCACTTTCAGATGTTACTTAAAAAAATAATATAAAGCCATACAATTTTTGATGAAAGATTAAAACCACTTCCATGCTTTATATTGGACTTGTTTAATGAGGCCTCAAGGCACAGGAAGAGAATCAATTTGGATGGCATAGATGCTCCTCTGTGTGGAGTCCTCTGTTATATCTTTCTGTATTTTTTTTTGAGAACCAGTGTATAATTGGAAGCTGTAGAGAAAATGTTAACAGCTGTTTCTCAACTGTAAGAGTTATTACTCTGAGAAAACTACAGAAACATAAATGTGATTTAGGAACAGCGTTGACAATGAGCTGTAAAAAACAGTTGGGCAAAAGACAAGGCTGCAAAATGAAAGCTTTTTTCCTTATTTCTGTGGTATGTATTTAGACTGTAAAAAGGATGCCCACTGACACTAATGTAAACTAACACAAAAGTTTTGTGACAGTATGCTTGAAAAAGAAATTTATACTGTGGAAAGCATACTAAAACTTAAATTTTTCAGAGTTCTAATCTATTTTGGTAGGTGCCTTCAAGAATTCTACTTTTATAAATATTCTGTAGCAGCAGTCATTGCCTTTTCATAACATCCACTAAAGCAGCTTAAAATCTGTATTACAAAAAAGAAAGTAGTTGTTTAAATGTGTAGAAGGTTTATGTATGCCATAGCAAAGAAAGACTTGAAATAAACTGTACCAAGTATTTTGCTTGCTCTATGCCATGTGTGCATGCTGAGCTACCTTTGGTTGGTGTTTGTAAAGAAATAGCAGGTGGATGGGTACAGAAAGTATGAAACCTTTCACTGGATATTTTTCATAATGCTCAAATAATGCTCAATAATGCTCAAATAATACTTGTAACGAGAACTTCCTTTTTATTGGTAAGCAAACCACAGATATTCTAACTAAATGCTTAATGGCTGGCAGTGCTCTTTGCCTTAGAAGACAGGAGCAGTGCTCATACAGTTTATTTTTTGTTCTTTGTAGATCACCCTTTGCACAGTACTGCTGTGGATGCTTATGGAGAGGAACATTCACAAAACGAGGCAGTCGGTCGTGTTTCGGCACCACAAAGGCAGAACACAGACAGACGGGCTGGTGGAAAAAAACCAAAATCGTCAGCATTTAATTTAATCTTTAGATGTTTACATTTAAAGGGAAAAGTGTTCTACTTAAATTATTTGTAACGAAGAAAATTATTTTTTAAATATTTTAATTAAAATGTTAGTGTGTTTCTCATATGTTTAATCAGATTTGGTTTGAATCTGAAATTTCTTGCTATTTAATTCAAGCAAGAACTTTAACCGTACTCGTATGAGACATAGCTGTACAAAATGTTCCCCAAAACACAAAGTATTGTGTATATGGTTGAAGATCATCCTTCCTCAGAGGGTAGTAGTATATGTTTTTCTTTTCCCAGTAAAAAACTACATCGTTCAAAGCCTTCTGATGGTGATGTTCAGAAATTCAACACAGCTGATGCTGGAGAGGAACCCCTTAAGGAGACTGTGGTACTGAAAAAGTTTCATGAGTATTATCAGTCAATTTAATTTTAGTTTACTTCATGCCATGCCTGCATTAGAGGGTGGGGGGAGAGAAAGACCTTCCATTTGTTTCTTAGTACTTAATTGTATCCAAAATAATCAGTCCTCAGAGTATTCCTGTAAGGCGGCCAAGTGAAATGCTTAAAGCTACAAGTCAACAAGGAATATAATAGCCGGGTGTTCCTGGATCCTGTAGCCTGTTCTCTTGCTCATTTGAGAGTATATTCTTTCCTTTTTTCAATTCTCTTCTTTGTATGTGGAATATATGTTCTTGAGGAATGGCATGCTAGATGGAATATGAATCCTTTGTACTTGTTTGATATTGAAGCAAAACAGGTTTATGGAAAAAAGAATATTGATAAAATTAATTTTGAATATGTGTTAGAATTAAAAGCCATTCAGTTTTGAATGACTGTTTTTGAACACTTACTCCACAATTAGTGTAAAATGCTTTTGGCCCACTTAGCTGCCAGACATACAGCAGGAATCAATTGTCTGCAGGCTCAAGAAATTAACCTATGATAGAAAAAGCTGTGCAGTAGTTGGAACAAGAGTTTTTTTATGTACTGAAATTTATTGTAATTGTACACTCAGTACAGAGTGTTAGTCTTTCATCAGTAGGCTGGATGCATGCAGCACTCTTGTACAAGTGCTGTTGTGGTGTCACAAAGTAGTCAAAGTAGAGAAAGGATTGGGACACAATGTGGGTGAAAAGGAAGGTGAGCAGGCACTGTTGATCAGAGAAATGTTAATCCTGGGCAATGACTGAGCTGAACCAAGGTCCTTAAGCTCCTTAGGATGTCTCCAGCCCTGCTACCTGGCCAGTGGCTGGTGGATCAGTGGCCAGGTGGTGAGGCAGCCACTGTCCCACAGCAGGGTGACCACTGGGCTGGGGCTGGTGGAACAGGGCCAAAGGAAATGTTACTGGTGCTTCAGTCAGGAAATGCTTTCTGCATTCTGCCTAATTGTTATCTCTCAGGAGTTTAGATGAGTAAACCTAGGGTTTATTCTGGAAGTTAATCTGCTTTTCATGTCACAGAAAACTCTGAATACTACTCAGTTCCAGGCAGAAAAGAAGCAGCCTTCAGAGGAGAGCACATCAGATCCCTCTGGTAAAGTACACTTTTCAGAACTTCCATATAGCTTTTCTTCATTTAAGATCAAAGTTTTTCAATGGTTTTCATTTCTGGAATGTAGCAACACAATGCTTCTAGAAACGGAAGTTTTAGTTTCAGTTTTGGTGTAGACTTCCATTTGGTCCCCATGGTTTGCATCCCTGGACTTGCCTATTCCTCCCCTGAAGGGGTAAAGCACAGGTGTGCATTATACCTCTAAGCCAGCCTGGTTTCCTTTGGAGGGAGGCCTGGAGCTGTGGCTATGAAGCGGTAGGAGGTGTCGGTACATCCCTTGGTCTGGGAGCCTGGAGCAGCAGCTGTGGGGCAGAGCTTGGAGTGCCCCTGACTGCAGCACAGGAGCAGCTGTTGGTGTAAAGACCCTTGAGACAGGGAGCTCCAAGACAGTGGCATTTTTCAGTAGGAAGAAACTGTCTCTTGTGTCATCTTGCTTCCTTTGAACAGAACCCCATCATGTTTTAGTGCTGGATTTACATTGGGGAGTGTGTGAAGAAACATGGTTTAACTTTTTGTGGAATTGCTTTATAATGCTGTTGCAAAATTAAAGAAATATATTTGTTTATAGTGGGCTTTTGAGGCATATATGGTATTAATAAAAGAATGTATACAAATATAAAAGCTCATGATTCTTTGAGTAATGCAAATTGCAAATTCAGGCTAATAGTTTTTTAACACAAAAAATCATATCTACAGTACACTATGTAGTTTACTGATGTGTTCCTGGGCTTGCTTGAATCAATAAAGAGTAAGAATTAAGTTACATATCATTGATCATCCCAGTTCTAAGGTGTTCCCAGGTAAATCTATCACAGATGCTCAGTCAAAGACAGATGAAATAATTTGAATAGTCCTCTTCTCAAATTTCATGTTAAAATACTCATAATTATTAGATGGTTATATTGATGGTGTGCATAAGATTTTTTCTATTGTTTTACGACATGTACCAGAATTGTGCAATGCTTATGTTCATTCTGTTGTTCCAGGGGTTAGCCCACATTCTGTACAGGTTTGGTGTCCCAAAGAGCTGAAGAGATCTCCTAGAGATATTACAGAACTGGATGTTGTTCTGGCCGAAGTCGAGAAGATAGCAGCAAATTACAGGTAAATATTCTGCTTTTCCAGGACTGGATAGTCAAAGTTTTAAAAAGAAATATCTGTGCTTTTGCTAATGGACTCTCCTTTAGGGAATCAGCATTGCATGGTTACATTCTGATGTTAATGATTATTAAGTATCTATGATACAAATGTTTCTTCACATATGATCTTGACATGGTCTCCAGGGATTTGATATTTTTCCAAACATGAACAGCACATCTCAGCTGATATTTTTCAAGGTAGAAATGAAGCTATTGCTAGTATATGAAAGATCTGCAGTTGTCTAGCTGCTTAACTTCGGGTTTTATTTGTTACTCAAAGGAAGGGTTTTGGATGGGATTTCCCCTTTACTAAACCAAATATGTTTTGTCTCTCTGACTCCTCCAGACAAAGCATAGAATCAAACATTTGCAAAAAGGCTATCAGTGACTTTTTTTCTGCTTTCAAGGACCAAATCACTGATCTTGTAAGTACACTAGAGGTAAAATCAGTTTTGTGGTAAAAATTGCCCTTTACACATTCATTTTACAAGGTGTAAGAGTTTCCAGTCTCTTGTCAGTATAAGTAATATGAAAACACAATTTGTTGTGTGCAGGTTATGATTGGCTGCCTCTGTGCAGGCTTTCACAAGAATTGCCTCTAGACACAAGACTGGAGTCATGCAAGAACTTTGCCAAATTGTCACCTTTTGAGAATAGAAAAGCATCCAATAATCCTGAAGTGTTGGTCAGTTAAATCGTTATGTAGTAAAACTAGTGAGCTGCATAATTTAGATGAGCATATAGCTATGTCAAACACTGTTTTCAAAGCTCATTAACTAGAGTTTCAAAAGGTTGATTTAATTTTTGTGCTGTCTCAGTGACTTCTCAGTAAGGCCTCTAACATATTCCAGAGAAAATCATCCTTTTTTAATTAATATTTTGAACATAACTGTAAGTGCAAGATATTCAGGAGCCATCTGGACACAATCTTCTGCCATGTGCTCTAGGATGACGCTGCTTGAGCAGGGAGGTTGGACCAGAAGACCCACAGTGGTCCCTTCCAGTCTGAGCCTTTTTGTGATTTATTGGCTGGAAAGATTAAGGTGATTATGATGAGTAAAATGAACCCAGAACTTTGCGGGAGTTGTGCCAAGTACAATGGCTAAGTACTAAAGCTATAGTTCTCAGTGGTTCATTAGAAGTAACAAGTGTTGGAATTATCAGATTTATACATCTATATAAAGATATAGAAAAATTAAGGTAGGTAGTATTACAAGAATTAGTACAAGGAGTATTATTTGCACTAATTCCTTTTGGACAACAGTTTTCCTCTGGCATGACGAGAGAGGAAAGAATCAATACACAACTGGTGATGTCCCTTTGAACTAGGATTGTTTTGGTTTTTTTTGGTTTTGTTTTTGTTTTTTTTAAATAAAAAACCAACTTTTTATGTTATTCCAAAGTAATTCTTGCAGTGTTTTTAGGAGGATAGTGATAAACTCAACCTGTCAACCTGTAATTCTTCTTCTCTGTAGATAGCAGGAGTCCAGGAATTAAAGAATATGAAGAAAAAAAATGCCAAGGTAAATGCATACTTCTCACTAGATTGTAGAGCATACAGTTGTGGGCATTTGAATGTTGAGAACTTGACTGGAAGAGGTAAAATAATTGACAGAAAGGTGTACTGTACACAGAATCAACTGCACAAACAAAGGTTAGGGAACCACAAGAGGTTTTTTGGAAAAGATATGAGTAAAAGTGGTGGATTGCAAACTCCAGATGTATACTGCTGTATGGTGTAAAAAGAATGAATGCACATTAGGATGGGTAAGATCCATGCATGTCAATTACTCTTTTGGCTTTTTGGTTTAGTTTTTTTTAAATGAGTAATGGTGAGGCCTCTGGAGAGCCAGTTAAATAATGAGAGCTAACCTTAAAGAAACATAAATGAATATAAAATCTAGGAGAGCAGCAAAGATAGTAGTTGTGAGGAAGACAGTTCCTCTCTTCATTTATAGCAAGTAGGAATTAGCTGAAAATGCAATGGGAATGTTGACAGAAGAAGGCACTAGTGTAAGGGCAGAAAAACATTGCAGCAGCTTCATCAAGGAGAGTGAATGCCCTACAGAAGAGAGATTTAAGAGCAGCTTAGGCACTGTCTGATTTCTGCCCAAATTAACATCTGCAAAATTTTTAATGGCAAAATTGCTTTAACAAATAGTCAACATAAAGCTTTTCCTGGGAAGTAGCAATTAATATGCTAAAGTCTTGATGGCTTGGGGTGATATGGTAAACTGCTCTGCATGTAAAATGAAAATCTTAATACACATCTAGCATTCACAGCCACTCAGATTTATCCTTAGTTTGCTTCTTAGATACTTGTTTAAAATTTAATTTTTAGTTGCTAAATTTAAATTTATGATGAGTTTTGGGTGTTACTTTTTTATTAATTGTATGTTATATTAAAGAAAGCTTAGTTATGGCTATTGTCCTGAACATACATTCGCATTAATTTGCATTTTTAAACCTAAACCCTCCTAGAATTCATAACGTTTGAAATCAAAATGTCACAAACTCCTTTTGTATGCTTGTAAATCCAGTGTTTCTTAAGAAAAATTTTGGGTAGAGATTAGAGTTTGACGTTTTAAACAGCTTTAAATTGTTTCAAATACAGATGTAACATATGACAGTTTATCAGGTTTGGTATCTTAGAATCTTCCACAATGACAACCAGCATAAAACCTCAGAGAAAAAAAAAGGCAATGAAATTTGAGTTGTTTGCCTTTGAAGTTTTAGAAACTGTTTCACAGACTTTCCTCACTGTTTGTTTCAGGCAATAACAAACATCAAAAAGAAAAGGCAGCGACTGGTGCAAGTCAGAGAAGAGCTAATTGGGTGTGTTTCTAATGATGCACAATAATAGCCTGAAGAACTTAAGGACTCTGGTATTTTGTATCTTGGAAGGGAAAGTAACTTTTTTTTGTTCTCTCATTTTATTTTGATGAAATTACCACTTTGCATTTTGTTTTTACAAAAGCTCATGATAACCTCTCCTTTACATATTTCAGTTGCCTAGACAGTCATTCTTGCAAGTTCTCTTAGCTAACTAGTTACTGGGAAGGTGTTTCACACCATATGTTCATAGGAAGAACACCAGTGTTAGGATTTGAATTGCAAAGGTGCTGGATCATAAAGTACAGAGGTAATGCAGCAGACTTCTTTGGTTTTGAGGTGGGAGATTGTATTTCACCTCTGCAGGTCAGCAGGGGTTGCTCTTAGTACATGGCTTATTTCCTTCTCATGTGGCCACACAATTCCCCCTCTCTAACTTGGCATTAATCTTTAGTGTCATTTAGATATACAACACAGGAATTATGTGGTTGGAAAAATGGTTGGAAGAACCATTAGACTTCCCCAAATCCCTTGGGTTGCTAGTGACAAGCTTGATACTGAAGCTGTGTACACAGTAACATACACCCTGTAAGGTAACTCTAGGGAACCATGGGCTTGGATCCACAAAAACTGGGTAAAAACCTTTTCTCTAAGGCCATGAGAGGTGTTTTTCTTTACAGTACTATGGACAAACTTTTCTCAGAGAACTATCTGAAGCCCCTGAAAGCTGTTTTTGCGTTTTTAGATGTTGTGTTTTAATCCTTTGATCATTTTAAGAAAGCTTTTTTCCTGCAACCCTGTTGTATGAAAATCACTGTTGGTGCTCAGTTTTTGGAGTGCTACTTTAATGGATCGAGCACTCCAGTTTATTTAGCAGAGGTGTACATAGTTTGTAGATCCTGAATATGCTTCAGCATAAGCACTGAACAACTGAACTTTGCAGCCAAGGGTGTGCAGAATCAGAATACCTTGTATTTCAGAAACTACATTTCAAAAACGTAAATGCTTAAGAAAGAGTGGCTACACTGTCAGACTCAAAAGAGAGGTTTGGGTCTTTTTGGTGGATTTGGACTCATTCATGCCCCTGTTTAAGTCCTCTGCTTGTTCTACCTAAGCACTATTCCATAGTAACCTATGTTTTATATTTCTGACCAACCTTTCAAGAATTTTTTCAGAGGAAATAGGGTCATAGTTATTCATGCAATAAATATGCAGATGTAAGCATCAAAGTCTTGATCTTCTTTCAGAGCCGAACCACAACTGACACAACTACAGAGAGAATATGCTGAGTTACAGGAAAGGAAATCTTCCTTGAGGCAAGCAATTGAATTAATTACTGATTTAAAGGAGCTACAGCAAGACTGTTTGGATTATAGAGAAGAAAACCCAAAAGAAAAAGTGGTAGTAAGTATACTGCGTGTGTTTGAGTTTTCTAAATGTTTTTATTTTAATTTATGAAATTTATTTATTAACATCTCTTAAGTAGCAGTATTTTGTTGTCTTTGTGGAAGGAGCTTGAGAATCAGTGCTGAACTTTACTGTAGTATCTCACTTGTTCTTTTGGTCTCATATTATAACCTGAAGTATTTCAGAGGAGATTCTGCTGCCTTGCTCTCAGTATCCACGAATTCAAAGGACATAGAAATGAAACAGTTGTCCTTATCTTTTTTATAGAAATTGAAGATTAATAGTGAGACAGGAGTAATTAATTTTTTGTGTTGTTATTGTTCAAAAATAGGGAGAGCTCTGGCACTTCCATGTAAGATATTTAATGCTGAGAACAGTGCTGGTATTTCATGACCAGAGTAACTTCTCAGTTACAACTTCCCATTGTACCCAGGTCCTGGCATGGTATTTTCTTTGGACAAGGCTTAGACACCTGCCATGTGTAAGGGAAATCCTCACATTTCAGAAGACACTCTAATTTTGGCTGTTGTTCACTTTTAAACATCATATTGTGCCATTTTAGAGGAAAAATAAATACTGATAAGTGATCTTTCCAAGAGTTAAAAATGTTGCCTTGTAATTTTATTTCCTTATCAACAGTATGGAACTTCCAGCCTCCCTGCTCTTCTGGTGGAGTCTCAGAGAATTCTAGGAGCAGAAAGGCACTTTGAGAGTATCAATATGAAACTGGAAGAGGCTCTGGCTGTACAAAAAAAGCAGAAATCAAAGAAAAAATAGGTGTCTTTTTAAGACTTTCAGACATTCACTAGGAACAGTTATTTGAACTGTCAGTGCTTAAAGCTTATTTAATCATTATTACTCTATTTTGTTTCAGTGTTTAAAAGAAGTCAACAACTTAGAGATTGTATCTTTTTATTGTCAAATAGTCTCAGAATATCGATGAAAGGAAATAGTGATCAGATTTAATAAAACTTTTCTGTACTCTGAACAATGTTGGGTGTTAATCTTGTCCTGTTAAAGTAATCTTGAGAGGAATATATTCATAAAGAGAACACAGACTCTGGTTCAACAAAGACAAACAAACAAATATTTTTATTATATTTGCATTTGAAATAAAATAATTTATCTCGTTTATGGAAATAAGAAGTCTGTTTTGTTTGCTTCTCAATAAAACTTGGACATACAACTAACAAAATAGAAACTGTACAGCAAAGAGCAATAAAAGTGCTAAGCTTGGAGCAGCATTCATGATGAGTTTTTCAGTCCAATTCTCTTCAGCCTGCACGTAAGCTTCCATGATCTCTTCATGCCTGCTGAAGTTGACCCAGGCACTCCATTCTTTGTCTTGCTCTGCAGTGGTGCTCGTGAGCCACCCCGCAGGACCTTTCACACCAGCATGTGACACACAAGTGTCATTCACTGCTCACCAGGCCTGTGCCTAGCTGCCTTCTTTAGTGTAGAGGTCTTCTTTCCTTAAAGCCTCCAAAAGAACTTCATCTGGGATTTCTTCCATGGCATAATTCAGACTGTCATTTGCAGCTTCAGCTAGTTCCACATCTTCAGCAGCTTCTAGGAAACAGGTATCGTCACTTGTGTTTTCCCACTCACTGTCTGACAACAGGAAGTCTTGAGACCAGCTGTTCTCTGGAGATACTGAGCTTTTTGACAAGTCTGACACCTTAGAATGTGGATTTACTTTTCCTTCTGTGTGCCCCCTGTCATCCATTAGCATGGACTCTTCTTCCTTTGAGAAACAAGTACACTGCTTAGTCCATATGCAAATACTCTTGATACCTTTAGCTGCTCTGCAAGTTTGAAGTTTGTGCTGTCACACACAATGGATACTGCAGAAAGCTGGCCAACACAACAGCATTTTCCAGCATATTCATATATAGCCACATTAACCTGTGGAATCTTATTTTAATAGGAGTAGAAATCTGCTGTTTTTCTAGCACCCTACAAGTAGCCTGTTGAATACAGCTTCATAAAATGGTAAAAGGTTAAGGTCTGTTCAAAGATACTGTCAAGACCTGAAAATACAGTTAAATGACACTTTCTGAAAATTAATAGCTATTGATGAGCTGCTTGAGTAGAACTTAACATGCCATTCTGCTGTATGACATTTAGAGCTGTATAGTAAAATTTAAAAGTTGAAAAAACACCAATTCTTATTGCCTAAGTACTGGAAGAACTTGTATGTTCAGGGCATAGAGCCTAGGTGCAATATCAGGTCAGTTTAAATATTCTGCCTGTTTGGGGAAGCATGCTGCTTTAATACACTAAACTGGAGATAAATGAATTTCAGAAATGAGGGTTGCTGACTTACATTTGACTCTGACTGACTCAACTGTTCCAGAACCGGTTCTGTTTTACCTTGCATGCATAGCAGAGCTAAACACGCGCAGTTTTTTCTGCTCTGCACCTGGAGCAGCCTTGTGGCTTAGACATTGGGAACTGCTATTCACATCAGAACAGAAAGTCTTTAGTCTCAGGTGAAGTTACACAATTCCAGTAACTTAGCAGTGCTGGAGAACTTAAAAATGAATATATGGAGCTACCACACCAACACAGGTGCTCTGGGGACCTCTTCTATACCACTGTAACAGTGTGTGGAGCTCTCTCAGCAGACTGGAATGTTAGTGGGAATATCCAAGGGCTTCCAAAGCCTCACAAGAACTTGAGCACCTCAAAAGGACAAAGACATACCTCTTTGAAAAGAGATGGGAGGCATATCCCAGGCGGCAATGGGAAACCTAAATCAAATGTAAGACATTAATTAAAGTTAACATTCCAAAACACATGAAGTATAATTGAGATCACAGGCTACATACTTTGTGATTTGAAGTTTTGTTCTCTGCAGACAGGATCGTGACACTTTTGATACCAGACTTCATTCTTTAGATCTACGAGAATCCTAAGAATGAAATTATTTGGTTTTTAGTAACAGTAAATAAATGAAGTGAATTCATATGGTAGGAAACTCTAACACTAAATGAACAGGTTTTGTTTGTCCTCAGCTATGGACATTTCTTTCATACTCTTGGCATACTTACTACATACTTGTTTTGTACAATTTTTAGTAAACTTCAGGTTTCTTAAGTTTAAATAAATAAATTTTTAAGACTAACATCTGAAAGTGAAATTTAGTCAACTTCATTACATTCAGCTTGGAAGAGAAAGTCATCAAATAAAAATTAGCATATGGGACCTAACTGTAAGGTAGGATTTTGTTGCTGCTGCTGTTACAGTTAATTTCATTATAAAAGCCACATAAAATCACTATTTTCTGTCAACTGATTAGGCCACCCAGCTTTTTCAACTGTGCTTTAGAAACACCAAACTTCAAGCAACTCGCTTGAGAAACAGCAAATTCATCCAGCTGTGGGGTTTTTTGAATATCCTTATTTCTCAGAAACACATTCCTTATGTTTCAGTGATTTTATCTGAATTTTATATGATTTTCAGTGTCACATAAAATTATTTCTAAGTTAAAATATTTATACTAATTATACACTGTAGTTCTAATATAATCTAAAAAACAGACTTTCCAGCATTTATTTTGCTAAAGCTATAGGAAGTCTCTGTCCTTGCAGAGTCACTAGCAAAACTCATCTTGATTCATGTGGCAGGAATTACCATTCTAAAATAGCAATTCTCAATTATTAAAATGACAGTCATTGTAATAGTGTAAGAATGTAATTTAAGAAGCACTTTAAATTAATTCAAAAGCAGTCTGCTTGCTTTCTTATTTTTCAGCTTCCTAGCTGGGAAGTAGCAAAACACAGTACTGTTTAATAGCTTTAAAATACCCTGACTTTTATGTTAGCATCTTTGGGCCCAAATTTTAAATACCATGAAGATTACTTCATAGAATTATTAGAAATACAAGTCCAGATATCACAAAGTAAACCTGGGGAGGGGATAAATAGTTTCTTTGGTTTTGTGGGGAATTTTTTGTAATTAAAACATTGTATCCCCAAAGAGCAAGACAACAGAAATTTTAACAGTTGCTGATTCTATCCATAAGAGTTTTTTCAGCATTTCTAGATAATAACAGTTGAACAGGAAAATAGATAAAGCTGTTTTAAACGGACTAGTTAAAGAACATACATTATATTGTTACTTTTATGAGCTCTTCCGATATTTTCACACCAGCGGTAACCAGAAATATCATAAATAAGTAGTTCTTTGAGAGAGAAGTAACTCCACTGTCGTATTCCTGAGGGAAAAAAAAAGTAATTCTTTAAATTCTTTAGAAATAGTGCTGCAGAAGACTCATTTGTAATTAGTAAGGTGGTCTCTTTACCTCCTTGTAGCCCATCTTTATTAACCAACGAACGAACAAAATTATCAATTTCTGGATATGGCGAACCCTGGTAACCTTCCATGGGATCTGTTAAACCAAAGGCCACAAACACACACTGTTAGAGGGTTTGCCACTGTAATATGCCATTGTAACACACTTTATATAGACCGTAGGCAGAAAGTGTACATGAATCACATCACATTCTTAAATAAAACCAGGGGTAAAGCCACTGTTACTTTCTTGTAGATCTTTAAAGTGTCACCACCATCCCCAAGGTGCAGAGGGAGCTGGGACAAAGCAAGACAGCTGTGGGTACAGGAGGCAGGGTCAGTGGCATTCAGGTGCTGCAGAGCATCCTTCAGTGCAGATCTACTCTGCCTCTTGAACAAAGGCAGCTGAAGAAGGGCCCTCCTAGAAATTACCAGGTGTACAAGTCACAGAACATCTAAATTAAGAGTATTTTTTTCTATGCAATAGAAAAGGCTTGAGGTACCTCTGCTGCTTTTGGTAGTTTTACTGTTTAAAAAAGCAGACATTTTTCTCTCCTCCTCTGAGAAGCCAGATGATAGAACGTTTATGTCATCACTCTCTCTAAAGAAAGGGGAGAATACAAAGAGAAGTTATATGTTGATTCTTACAGCACAACACAGTACAATATAACTCACTGTAACATCCCACAGGGTGGCACAACATGACACAGCCCTGGGCCCAGGGGTGGGCCAGGAGACCTCCAGAGGTCCCTGCCAACCTTGACCAGCCTGTGATTTGCTGTCCACCTTTCCCTATTCCTGGAGCATTGCCCTTCTGGTCTTGGCAGTTTCCCTGACTCCCACCACAGGACAGGGGTTCCTCCTCCCCAACAGCAACATTTGGTTCCTGGCCAAAGTCCCAGCACCCACCCATTTAACAACTGCTGGTCCAACACTCCTACAGCAGGATGTGCTCTAGATGTAGTATTTATGCAAATACACCCTTTGGAAGGTTTCATTTTATTTTTTTCTCTCTACAATGAACTGCTTTTCTTTGCCATATTGCTAACTGGAAGCCAGATGATCACAGAAGTCTAAATTCAACACACCAGAATTTCTCATCCATATTTATGGTGGATTCAGCTGATGCCTATGATCTGAATACACTGTGTGGTTTACTGGCATCAGTTCAGGATAATGAACATTTCAGGATAGAAAACCTGAAGTCAGAACAAATACATGTTTTCAATAAAAATATTAATACTATTTTAACCTTTCTGCTACAGCAATGATTAGGATCTTCTTAAGGTATGACATATCAGAGGTTTAGATTAGATCTAGAAAACTTGAATATAGTCTCTACGAGTACCCAGTCTACAGAGGGGTCTGTATCAATTGGGAAATCCGGTATGCAAAAAAACACAAACAGAAACCCTTTTTATTTCTTATCCTACTTTGAAAAAAATTCAGACTTCTCATATTTAACTGACTAGAAATCTGTTACGTTTTGCTTCCAGAACTACACAGAATCTGATCAAACTTAATAATGGTTATGTTTTGGAATTTGAGTCTGTATAGAGAAATGAGGCACAATTCAGAGGCTGTAACAGATTTGAAGGCAGGTTTAACAAAAAAAAACAAGACTCTCAATAAATTTTTTTCTTCAAAACCAAGAAATTCTACTAGGAACTCCTAAATTACCCTGTAACACTGTTAATTGAATAATTGCTTATTCAGAATAGTTATTTGTAACTGCTACAGGAAAATTATCATTAAAATACATTTGACTGGAATTAAGTAATTACCCAATGTTGCAGATTAAAGAGGAAAGAAAATATGCTTTTTCCAAGGAAACATCCTTTTCACAGTTGGGGATAAACTTATTATCCTCTGCTATCTTCAGAATCACATTTTTTCCTGCTTTTGAAGACTTATACATCCGGAAATTTCTATTCTTTGTATAAACTCCTACAGGAAAACAGATATTTCTTAATATGGCAGTGCTGGCTAGGAATTACGATACTGAGCACTTGTAAATGAAACAATTTTCCTTAGGCCCAGCTAAGAGTCTAATGAATGGATAAAAAATGTTTCTGTCTGGCTCACATACCCATAGAAGAAATGCAACAAAGTAAGATCATGCACACATGTACACTTTTATGTTACAAAATAATTACGAGAAATGCTCAACACCTCTACATAGGCATTTAAATCATTCTGACTTTATAATTGTTAGAAGTTTCCCTTCAGTACAAGAAATTGGTTTTTTCACAATAATTTTGTGAAATACAACTGAGCCCAAAAAGCTGCACAATTATCTAAACCAGGAAGAACTTAATCAAACTCTGTTTTCTGTGGACTGCTTTACAACTTTTCTGAGGCATGTACCAGGAAAGCTTAATTCCAGTCTCAAAAACAAACAACAAAACAATGATCAGGTATCTTAACCTCGCATAATCTATCTAATAATTGATTGAGAAGGTGAGTTTTATTTGCAGGTTGCATTTGACTTTCATGAAGAGAAAAGCCCTTATGGAGCTCATACAAGAAGAACATGGCAAAGCTTTCTGTCCCTGCAGCCTCATGATATATTTCAGTAGTTCAGCAATTTCGACTTTAGCTTTCCAATTTTGAGGTAATGTGTATAACATAAATATTGAGGATGGTTAATTAAGGGAAACTAACATCAAATTCTCAAAAAGTGAGACAGGAAACAAGTTGTTTTTATTTCAATTTAATTTACAAATAAGCTTGAAAGAATTTTGAACAGTAAGTGAAAGTAACCCTTAGACTCAGTAACAGAGAAGCCTACTGTAGCCAACTTTGGGATTACATTTCAATAGATCAGACATACTGAAGAGGCCCACAATGAAAGTGATCCTGAATTCCATGAGAAGATTTTGAAGGAATGGGGGTTCTTCAGAAGAGTCTGAAGAAAAAACCCAAGGTAAAGTCCTGAAATGTGGAGCACACTGCTGTGCAAAAGCATGCTAAGTTATTTTCATTTCCCTTAGATACGGCAAAAAGCAAAAAAAAAAACCAGGTATGGAGTTAAAGAAGGGTGGAACTTTCAAACTCTAGTTTGACTATGGGTGTTGTGCTCCTAGAGATTGTAACATTTTAATACGATGAACAGGTTATGCCTAGCTGGGCCAAGAAGTGCCCAACCCAAAATTTCTATTATTCCATCACTGAAAGCTAATAGCTGCCATTCCAAACAGGGAAAGAAGGCTCAATTCATACATGTAGAAGAATACAGAAAGCCATGCCTGCAAGACTTGTTCCTTTATTAAGCAGCTTCTAATTCAACTGAAATAATAAAAATGCAAGATATGCTATCCTCTTTTAATCCGAATGGGAGCACCAAGCCCTTAAGGGAAAAAATTTGTCTTGTGTGGAAAGAACTACTTTAAACTTCATAACAAATTAATTAAATGTAGTAATAAAGTAAGTTCCATAAACCATGAATCTACGGTTCCTTTGAAGCACAGCACTTATGATGACAGTTTCTGCATGTATTTAAAGTCTGACCATAGGGACAACAGTAATCAAAGATAAGGAACATTAATTCTTAACTTCTGTTGCATCCCAAAGAGGTTTAAAAACACTTATACTTACCTAGATCCACAAAAAGCTGCTTGTTGCCTTCTTTATCGTTTACTATCAGGAAGGAAAAATCAAAATTTTCTCTCTGGTGTGGCATTTCCATATCCTCTGTTTTCTGAGTAGTGGCTGGCCTGTCTTTAGAATCATCTTCAACAGCTGTGACGTTTATAAGAGAACCATCTAATCCAGCTCCTGCAGAACACTGGGAAACATGTCCTGCTCCTTCTGTTGAAATCACAGCAGCCCCACTCTCCATTAATCTTATGGCAGGCTGCAAAATGGTTCTCACAAAGTTACCTTAAAAACAACCAAAAAAGGCCAGAAGCAGGTGACGTCATTTATGAGTCAAGAAAAAACTTAAAGAGTTTCTGTGCAAACATTTTTCAAAACAACCAAGATGGAAGTGGTTGAAGTTCAGGGTCTTTCTAACCCTTCTGGATTTGTAAAAATTTTTTTCACCAGCCCACTGTATAAAATGTTTCTGGCCAGAGACTGAGAAACCAATGCCTCACAAGAATTTGTACTAAATGTCTTCAAAAAAAACAAAAACAACCTAAACATTAATAAGCTCAGATTTAGGATTCTGAAAAGGTTGTGATTGTCCCACTCACTACTGCTTTCCCTAATTTCACTTTCAGAATGATTGAAATGTTTACTTCCAGCTTCATGGTGTATTTATTGATGTAAGAGCTTGACCAAAGCTTATTCAAACAACAAATTACTTTTACAAAAGTATTTTGTAATGACTTTTCAAACTCCCAGTATTTTAATTCAACTCCCATTGTACCTCCAGGCTCTGCTAGGTGATAACCAAAGACAGATAAATAAAAACCATGGCCAAATTAGTTCTAGGGAGAAAGCAAAAAAAAAAATACAATAAATACAGATGTGGGGAAAAAAATGAAGTGGAAAAAATATTGGCAAGGATGATTTTGCACTTCTCGGATGAAGCTTCCATGGGGAACATGAATGAATATGAAATACTGTTCCTCCCATGCTACATATCAGCAGAATGACTCAGCATATTGAGCATCAAAATCATCATCCTCATAATTCATTACAGACTACAGGGGCACACAAATGAGTCAAGACAACCCTAAACTAGCAATTCTCTGTGTTGGAGTTGCCATATCTGAGAAATCCCAACTTAAAAAAACAATAAAAATTCCTTTCAGCTTTCTATTAAGCCTGTTTATGCACTGGTGGCTTGAAATAATCTTTGTCCTGCCTCTTTGACAATGTGCTGAGAAGAAAATAAGTGTACTTAGAGCAAAAACCAGCAGTTTAAATTGTTAAAACTGACATTAATCTGAAAATTAAGGAGTCGTAGACTTGCCAGTTTGATAGAAAACAGTATTTTTGTAAATAAAACAGGCACAAGAAAAAGTTACAGTTTTGTAAACACACATGCAGGAAAAGAAAGTAGAAGATGAGAAAAAATGAGGCTTAATGAAATAGAGAGCAATTATGTGTATACAAGGAATACATATTTGTTTCCACATATAATTCCCTTAAAATAAATACTCATATGGGAGATGGCACTGTATAAAGTCAAAACCTCACCTTTTATTTCTAGAACCAAGAGAAAAGAAAACACTCACTTACCAATATGAGTGTTATCCTTAAATACAGTCTTTTGGGGGAGAAATATTAAGTGACGACTAAATTTTTCATCAGTACTGGAATCCAAGTTCAAGACATCTTCTGATGAACAATTTACATCATAAAATTCTTTCAATTTTTGGCTGACAAGCTGAAATTATAAACATTAATTACGTTATTTTACTCTAGTAGTTGTATCTATAAAACCTAACACAAATTCTACATTTTTCCCAAGGCATTTTTTTCCCCTCATTTTGAGCATACAAATAATTTAATTCAAACTAATCCATATCAAGTTTTAACCAAGTTTGACATGGACTGTATTTCCTTAAATATGCAAGTCACTTAACTAACAGTGATAAGCTAAGAAGACTTCCAGTTTCTCAGGTCAAAGTCTGGTTAGGAGGTTTACCCTGCAGGTTGTTTTCCACCACAAAGCAGTTCACACCCACAGTGACAATGTTTGCAATGCAGACTCACCAGGAGTGGAAAATGGAAGCTGTCATGATGTAAAGGACTGGTGAGCTAATTCACTGTTATGATTCAGCAAACTCATTGGTACAACCCAATGAACAACAACTAAGCAGAAAACAGATTTCACTCTAAATTAGCTCTAAAAAAACCCTTTCATAAACCAAACTAGTGATTACTCATGTTTAAGACTGGGACTCAGAACATAAAGATCTTTAGGTTTTAGCAGCTCAGATTCTCCACCCAGCAAATCCAAAATCCTCTTCTTAACCTGAGGAATCTCTACATTTCAGAGTTGATCCACAATGGATAAACTCCTCCAGACTCTGTAACAATGAAGGGTTTTTTATGAAGGAATTACCTCAATAATCTTTTTCTTTTGTTCACTTCTAGCTAGAGACATGCAGGTGACAGAAGTCTCACAAACATCCACTCACGATAAGATTTTATTAAAACAGAAGATATTCCTCTAAAAACATATGAATGCCCTACTGAACTTGCAGAGAGCTCATTTCCAAAAAAAAAAAAAATAAAACTGCATAAAAATAAAATGGAAACTGCACTACTTGATAAAAATTATAATTAACAAAGGTATTTGATTTTAGGTACCAAATTGGCAAATGCAGTCAAATGATGCTCTCTACATCATCATTTAACTAAATTATAATGAACTGTCATCTAAAGAAACTTTCAGGAGAGATTCATCTAAGCCTTGATATATGATTGCACCATTAGGCAAAGGGAATGAACTGAGGAATATATGAATGGAACTTTTATTGATGCTACTTTAAAGAGTACATAAACATTCCTTCAGTTTTACAGCTTTGAAGTGGCAGAGCACACAACACAATCTTCAAAAGTAAACCTACCATGTAGAACCTACTCTTCTACCAAGAGTACAAACAATCCAACAGCCATCATTCTTCTTCTCTCAATTAAATTTTTTGTCTCACTTAGATTAAACTCTTGTTTTAATTAAAATAGTATTTTACTTAATTAAAAATAATCACTGGGTCTACAATTATTTTAATTTTACTATAGCATAATCAATATAAAGTGGTAAATACTTTGGTTTCATTTTAAATTAACAACAAATTCATATTCATCCACAGCATGACTTTGATCCGGTTTACCTCAATTAACTTCATGACCATAGTCTTGCCATCTGCATCAGGATTTGTTGGTTTGTAAAACTCCAAATCAAAGTAAAGTTTGCAAGCATCTTTTTCAGGAATTACTTCATAGCAATGCATAAGACTTGTTTTGCAATCTTGGCTACAGAAAAACAAAAACAAATCACAACCTCTCATGATAAACATTATGAGCAAGATAAACATGCTTATCAGTTGCAAACAAGGATCCCACATATTTTATTCTGCAATCAACCATCCATATTAAAAAAATTTAGTAGCCCTATAATGCTTTGAAAAATTTGTAACTAACATCAGCATCAAATATCAGCAAAGACTGTCTGGCCTAGAATTTAATTTTGTAAAGTACTCTCCTCTCCATGCCCCACCCCCCTGCCCCGCCCCACTCATACAATACATACAGAAATGTTGAGAATTCAAGGAACTATGAAAACTACAGTAAAAAACGTATCACTTATATGTCTTTAGCACAAACAAAGAGAATACATGGAGTTTTTTCTAACTAAATTAAAAAATAATCTCATTGTCAGTTTCAGAAAAAAATCAGGCTTTACGTATAAAAATTGACTCAGATTTCTTTCACGTCATAGCCAAATGTTTTATTGTAAAAGAAACAAATGGGAGACAAAGTTCAGTACATGACTGAATTGTCAATACTTGAAACTACATCATGCAAATGCAAATCCATAAACCAGTTTCCAGATGCCTGCATCAACACCCACTGAAACTGGTGTATGACTAGTCAGAGAAGTATGTTTTGGTCATGTGTTGGTATGATTCCCTGAGGAAAGCTGGCAGCAAAAGCACATCTACTGTTAGTAAATTTCAGTTCAACAGACAGAGTACTTAATTCACAGGAGATAATGGTAACCTGCTACTCAAAACAAAGTTGAAACCCACTATAGAATATATTGTTTCGTCCTCATGAAGATTTTTCCCATTGCCAGGATTAAGTTCAGGTAAACCATTACAGCTCTCTGCTACTCAGAGCAGCAGATGGCTTCTGGGAATACCTATCCAGTGACAGCTAGGTAGGATATCCAGTATACCACTAACTTTTAGTAACATACAGGGCACTTTCTCAAATACTCACGTGTAATAAAACCAAAGCTCTTCATATGTTGTCACAAGGTAAAACCTCTGTCCACTCTGTGTGTTCTTTTCCAAAGCAAACACATGAACATCCTTTTTAAATGAAAACATTGATTTTTTTTTTGTTAGTTTTATTCAAAAAACCAGTTTAAATCTATATAAGTTCCTACTTGGCATCAGTTAAAGGCTAGTAAATACTAGAGAACTATAAACAGATCACTTATCCTTCTCCATGCCCAGTAGCATCTAGTTTTAATTTAGAACATCATTCTGATTTCAGTAACATGGGTAAAACTTTGAAACTTTTCTTTTATGTACTGCTTTTTTTTTTCTTTTATGTACTGCTGTGCAGTAACATAAACTGTTTTCTCTGTAAACACTCAGCTTTTTCTGATCAGTATCAAGTGCATCTAAAGGGATGCAATGTCCTGAAAGGAGCAGCCTCCCCCGAGGCAATATAAGCTTTATGGGCAAATATTCTTCACACATTATGCTGTTTAGATCAAAAAATGGAAATCTGAAAAGAAAATAAAAACAAAATACTGCCAAGTCAATGAGAACCCATTTTGGAAAACAGGCTGTAAGGATTACTTAAATACCTGAAACAGCATGGAGAAAAAGACAATACTTTCTTTAAAAATAGCAATCAATTTGAAAAATGTTAAACTGAAAACAGAGGATACCTTTCACACAATATTTATTTGGCTAATCACTTCTAATCATCTGAACTTGCTACTCAGATGCCACTGGAGAGTTGCATTGTTTTTATTTAGTCTCTGCCACTTCTTTATCTTTTTTTCTTCCTCATTTTTTTCCTCCTCTTTCTTCCTACTCAATTCTACTAACCCTCCCATTCTCCTGCCCACCCTGACAGCTTGTTCATCTTGAGAAGGAGCAAATTTATCACTACAATGTTCCCAAAAAGCACTTTTACTGCTCAAAGTTAACACCATATATCAACTTGTAGTTAGAACAGAACTAGTACTTCAACTTAGAGACACCTCCAGTGCAATCTGACCTACAAGGACAAAAAAAAACAAAAACAACCAACTTGCAGTTTCAGGATTGGGAAGAAAAAGAACTTGTAAACTGATAAAGACTTCACTTGCCAACAGTAATTTTAAATTATGTTCAATCTTGAAAGTATATAAAGAGTAGAGACATTCGCCTAACACATAATGTACCTCTTTGCAGGTTTTTACATAATTAAAAGCTTCAGCCTGTCGAGAAAATATTTTCCAAACAGAGGATGGCATAGAGGGTTTGGACAGTCTTGGTTTATAAACTGAAGGAAGAGGATTTCTTTCATAGTGAGATGCTAGTTCTTCCACCTTCTTCAGTCTTTCTTGCCATTTTCTCTTCACTTCTCCTAAATTACAGACAATTACAGATAGTCAAATCAGTATTAATCCATTTGCAAGGCAATTTTAATTTGAATATATCCTGTAATCCTCACTTTTGATTCTGGTTTTGTTGAATGTAATTTATTAATTAACTGGGAGTAGCCAGTATTCCAAAGCAAATGTGATTGCTGTGATACCCATTTTAATATTAAATGTCTCTACACTGTTTTGGAAATACAAGAGCTTCATATTAACACTATCAAAGATAAACACAACAGAATAAAGACAGTAAAAGAAGGCTTAGGAATTTCCATTTTTGTCTACAGAATGGTATTACACTCCTCAGAAAGTATACAAACTGTTGACTAAGCACATAACATTAGTAAGGAGTAGAAAAATACTAAAAGTAAAAAAATACTATGAGTAAAAAAAATATTTTTCCTTTATGGTTGGGGAGACAAATGAGATAATTAATTTGTATAGGTAGTACAGTACTTGATCTCATAGGAGGAGTTAAGACTTCACTGACTTTAGCTCTGAGCTCTGTATCTTAAAGAAAAAGAACTGAAATCCAAAATGAGGGCTCCATTCTCCACTGCTGACCTTTGCTATTGATCACTAATACTTTCACCTGCTCTTAAAGCTTGTGTACTTTTCACAACCTTAAAATAGCAATCTTATCTCCTTTCAAGAAATAGAACCATCCAGTAACTCTTGCTATCTTGCAACCTTTAAGCTTCTAGTCCCATAAACTAATCCAAAAGCTGTAGAGTAATGTAGTACAGCATAAACACACGTATGTACAATTATCTGTAACTGGAACACCTGCAAATCATTAAAAAGCACTGCCAGGAAAAGTGAAACAGAGGAAGAGAGGCAAGAAGTAACAAATATGAAGGGGAATCTTCTTGTTCTGCCCAGCATAACTTGGTTCTCCTAACAGCTCCTGGGTTACAGTGAAAGGTAAAAATGAAACTGAGTGTACTCAAAAGTATTCAAACCTTTAACAAGCTGGATCCACAGGGCGAATTTAAGTTTTAAATATTCTTGTGGAGCCCCAAAGCCCAAATTTTAGATCCTCTCATTTCCCCCTCCAAGTTTTCCACAACAAAAGTTCCTGGACACTTACATTTCTGCCCACTGTTCTAAGCCTGCCACTGTCTTGATAGTCAGTGCCTGCATCAAGTCTAAAATCAGAATGTTCTTTCTCTAACAGGGGTCAAACATATTACCTGTATCCCCCTTGTCCATCTTCTGACCTGTGCATTTTCTTCACTCTTTTTTATGCTCTTAGTTTCTTCTCTGGGAAAGAAAAGTTAGATTATGGATAGCAATCAGCATTTCTCAGAAGTGCTAACAAAACTTTCAGTTTCATTATGATGCTGCTGGCTATAAATTAACTGGGTGTAAAAGACATCCCTACATCAGCATTTTCCCACAAGGTGACCATGCAAAAAGAAAGGGAAGGAGAAGCCCCATAGTTCTTTATTAATTTTAAACTTTCTAGTTATATCAGGCTGTATTTTTGCAGAAACACAGCTGGGAGAATACCTGAACCTGGGAGAAGGGTGATGACCCTTACTTCAAACTGAAACCTATCATGGCTCTTGTAGTCCAAACACTTGGTCCCCCAAGAGTCCAACATGTCAAACCTTTTCAAGGCAATTTCAATTCCTGTGTGAACTATAACACAACACATCTACTTAGAGCACATACAATTAACACTTACAGACCAGCCTTCCAAGTTCTCTGGGAAATTCTCACTTCATCTTCCTCTCTTATGTCCCATAAATGTAAGGGCAGTACTTATTTTTGTTTGACTTGACTGAAAGAAATTTTGTCACCAACATGTTTGGACTTCAGTGTTAGTGACTCAGCAGGATGACTGCATCTACAAGGACAAAAAAAAACTCCTGAGCAATGACTTAAAGAAATTGCTGTTTCATTTTCTCTATTTTATGGAAGACTACTTCTCCCTTCTCATGATAACGACAAAACATATCACCCACACCTGCTGACAACTGAAGCTGAGACATGCAAATCAACTGTTACTCAAAATAACATTACACTTGTTTCCTGGCCAGTGTGTACCATGCAACACAGTTCTGTGGCAGAATTCATGATCCTTGACACAAATAAATCCATGAGATTTTCTCCCAGCTACTGATTCAGCCTTAGAAGAACACATTAAATTCCTGGACGTTAGTGAAAATTAGCTGAGCTACCCTTACACTGAGCTGATGAGTGGCATATTAACAAACACTATCATCTTCCCAACAACAAATTTTCACCTTGCCCTCCTAACAGAAGTGGCCTCTACAACCACAGAATCACGGAATGGCTCAGGTTGGAAGGGACCACACTGGGTCACCTGGTCCAATCTCCCTGCTCAAGCAGGGTCATCCTAGAGCACATGGCACAGGATTGTGTCCATTTGGTTCCTGAGTATCTCCAGTGGGGGAGACTCCACAACACCTCTGGACAACCTGTTTCAGTATGCAATCAGTTCCTCAAATTAAGACTGCAAGTGCAAAATTCAGTACATCAGATCTGGTGATAAGACCTGAAAAAGTAGGTTAGTACCTATTATGAGAAGCTGGAATACATAGCTTCCAATGTTATCTGCCTTTTGCTACTGAAGGTCGATGTACAAATACGACAGACACTAACTGACCTGAAAGTTGATGATGAAGCCAAAACGAGCCCTCAGCGTCAGAGCGCTGTTGTGCAAGGCAGGTCTGTGGGCAGCCAGGGACAGTCACTGTGCAGGCAGGAGAAAACCCTGTCCAAGGGAAGGTCCTGCTGTGGTACAGGCCAGCTCACCCATGAGGATCTCGCTCACTGAGGTCAAGAGGGGGGCTGCTCATTCAGTAATTGTCCCCACACATTACTCTAGCAGGCCATTTCCTTTACAAACCACCATTCTGTGAGAATCACAGAATATTCTGATTTGGAAGGATCATCTCTAATCCAACTCCTGGCCCTACACATGACCCCTCCAAGAGTCACACCATGTACCTGAGAATGTTGTCCAACTGCTTCTTGAGCTCTGTGGTGTTCTTCTTGGGGCTGTGACCACTTCCCTGGGGAGCTGTTCCAGTGCCCAACCACCCTGCGGGTGAAGAACTTTTTCTGAATACCCAACCTAAACCTCCCCTGACACAGCCTCAGGCGATTCCCTCAGGTCCTGCCACTGGTCACCACAGAGAAGGATCAGGGCCTGCCTCTCCTCTTCCCCTCACAAGGGTGTTGAAGACCACAATGAGGTCTCTTCTCAGCCTCCCCTTCTCCAGGCTGAGCAGACCAAGTGACCTCAGCTGCTCCTCATATGGCTTCCCCTCAAAGCTCTTCACCACCCTCATGGTGCCCAAAACCGCAACAGCATTTAACACGAGGCCACACCAACATAGTGTAAATGCACCAGAATGGCACATTTGTTTCATGTGCAGGCAGAGGAACTCAAGTAACAGCGAAACCTGACAAGGTTTGAGTTATACCATTCATTCACACCCAAGAGCAGCAAGGACAGCGGTACCCGGTTCAGTGCTCAGAGCCCGCAGGGCGCGGTGGCTCAGTGTTCCGCCATAGGGCCCGGCCCGGCGAGCTCCGCCGGGAGAGGAGAGGAGACCAGAGCAGAGCACAGCAGCCACCCCGTGCCTCCTCAGCCTGGCCTCGCACGCCTCCCTCCGCGCCGGGAGGGCCCACACGGCCGGGCTCGCCTCGCCCGCGCCGCTCCCGCCCGCACCCACTCACCGCCAGCGCCCGCTCC
>WBNO01020330.1:487874-519835 GCA_013400575.1 Peucedramus taeniatus | reverse complement strand
AGCGCCCGCGGTGCCATCCCAGCGCCCGCGGTGCCATCCCAGCGCCCGCCGCTTTTCCCTGCCTGGGGGCAGAGCGGGGCCTCAGGTATTCGCTTTCCAGAAGCTAAAGGTGGCCAGTTTGTTCCCTTCCAGCTTGTCTTTGTGGAGAAGCTGTGGAAACAGAGGGCAAAAAGAAGGAAAAAAACAAAGGTGCTGAGCTGCTCTCTGGTGGCCCCTCTGTAGACCATTAACCGGAAGCACGGGGTCAGAAGCTGTGTTTGGGTCTTCCGAAACAAAGCGCGTTAAACCTCGTCTGTCCTGACGAAAACGTGCTTGGGCTCCTGGCAGGCACTGTGGCTAACTTCTGATAGCATGTAAAACGCTCTTCCCGAGGTGTGTTGTGTCCTGTCTGTTCCCTGCTGGGCTGAAGGATAGGGCTGGCTATCTGCGGTCTTTCACCCTGTAACTCACAGTTCTCTCCTTCAGGTATCTCCTTGCCGGGTGGTAGGTTTCAAACTAACACACCGTGCCCTTCATGTTCCCTAAGGAACCTGATACGGCTGCTGCTTCTAGCAGCGGTGATGTGATTAATAGCTACAGGTGAATTAATAGCTCAGGGGTCCCATCTACACTCGGAGTTATTTCAGCTGATTTTACAGCTTCATGCTGAGTACCTAAAAGTCTGTTTGCTTTTGGAAGATCAGAATGCTGGCCCAGTGTCAGGGCTTTCCAGCAACTGCATCCAGACCAGAAGCAAGGGGAGGAGCTGTCTCAGCCTGCTTCCATCTGTGGTAGCAGTATTTAGTAGGGGGATAGTGTCACAGAGAAAATGTAATGGTATATTTCAAATGTTTTTCGTTTTTTCATTTAATCTGCTTCTATATTTTCCTTCTGTTATTAGTCAGATAATTATTGTTTAGCATTATAATGCTAAAATTTTCCCCATGGTAGAGGGGAAAATTTTTAATTTGCATGTCTGCATTAGTATCGTGATATGTCATGTATGTGTTCATGTACAAAAAATACCTTCTTTGAATGCTTGACATTTTCTCTTGCTGTCATGTGATGTGCAAAACAGCCCTCTTCCTATCTTGAGGGAGATGTTTTACATTGCTGATGTCTGTTTTGAACATGTATTTTAGTAGTGTTATACTCATTGCTCTGTAGCAGCAGATCTATACTGAACATGTGTTGTCTCCTGTGGTTTTCATATTTCAGGATCCAGTTGTTAACTAAAGACAGTTTAGTTATTTACTTTTTCCTGTCTCAGAAGCTTTGGTATTATTTTTATCACAATACCATTCATTTCTGTTGCTGGTTCTCATTTCAAACAAATATTGCTTTAAAAAGAAAAAATAGGTGGTTCTTTTGGCAGTGGTGACACATGATGATGTGAATTTATTTTCATTAGGTTCAGGTAGAATAAGTAAATCCAGGCTGGAATGGAGTAAAAAGTTGTTTTATTTATTATTTTCCTACCAAAAGAAAAGCATTGGAACAACTGCATTTATGTGGGGGAAAAAATATTTTTGCCCTTATTGCTGTACAGAGAGACATTGGTCATTTTTTGGTAGCTTTGGACCTTCTTGAGCCACTTTATTTCTTACTACTTAGTACATGTAAGGATCACTGTAGCATCACCTTTATATTTGCTGTCTCTGTCTCAGGGTTTTGTTTTTTTTAATTGTATTATTTTCAGATATAATATTATAAAATAAGCTTCCTAAAATCTACCGAATACATTTTGCTAGATTATAAAAATGCTGTTGTTCTTTTCAAGAACTTGTTTTTTATATTTCCCTACTGTTGAAACCTCGTTTTACCTATGCTTTCAGAGAAAATAATATCAAAGAGCAGAATAAAAATTAGTAATAAATTTTTAAAGCACTGCCGTGATTTCTTCCCCCCGGATCTCCCCCCACCAGGATGAGATCATCCTCCGCAGGGAAATGCATGGCATCACTGCATTACCTAAAGCGAGATGAGGCAATCTTAGTGGCCTGTTAGAATCAGCACCATCCTCCGGGGAGCATTGCTGGTACCCTGACCGGTGCTTTGGAGCACAAAATACCCTGCTGGCTCAAACACGCATTTGAGTGCCTAGCAACAAAAGAGCCATCTCTTTGTGGGTGTCTTTTGTTCTTTAAAGAAGTGCAGGTCACCTGGTGCCTGAGGGTGCTCAGGAATTGATGGATGTTAAAAGTGAGTTACAGATTCTGTTCTGAAGATAAACCATGCGAATTTCAAATACTTTATGTGTTATGATCAGTTTTTCTAGACAATCCCTATAGCTTCTGTAAAGTCTCTCAGACAAGCTCCAGTTGTGATGAAGTAGAGTGCAGGAGGCTCTAACAGTTCATTGAACAATTGAAACTGTAGGCTGTGAACTAGGCTTACAGAGGCCTTAGTAAGAAATATTTTTATGATTCGGTGTTGCAAATTGTGTTTTACATTTTCCAGAAAGAAACTAATATCATTTGTTGTAATTGTAGGTTTTGCTAGCTACTTCCAATTTCATTGTTTCTTTCGTGCTGGATCAAGGACAGCAGTTTTAGAGCTTTAAAATTTAAGGTCGCTAAAGGGTCAAGGAGTTAAGTCTTATTTTAAGGTCACTTAAAAGTTGAAGATCTCTCTTAGTGTTTGCATCCTGCCTTAACATTTATACTGTAAGAAGCATCCAGTGCTCACAGCCAGTTGTGTCTGCAGTTTGCTTAGTTAAGCCTGCTGCTGTTCAGCAGTTTAGTTGATGTGAACCCAACAGAGCCTAACAAGCCACTTGCCCTCCCTCGAGATTCCAGGGTTCATCTGTTGGCCAGAGAGTGTTAGCTTTCCCTGTACTTTGGCTGAGTCTTTCTTCAAGTAGCTGTTGGTAGGTGGCTCATCTGATAAACAGGAGCTGGCCACAGCTTATGGAGGCACATATTTACTAGTTTGCACTCTCTCCTTCATGGACTTGCAGCACTGGCACTGCTATGTGTTATTACAGTGCCACACAGCTGGGATCAGCACCTGGGGTTTAGCAGAAGTTGATTTCTGTGCTGACATGGCTACACTGCTGTCAGTGCACCTGCTAGCTGGTTTTGATAATAGAGTTGGCACATGATGCTGTGCTTTTTTTATATGGTGTGGCTGTTTATTACTGTTGTGAGACAAAGAAACAGATGAAGGAAGTTAATAATTTCCCTGTCTCTCTTATTAATCCCAGCCACATTGAAGGGTCTGGGTTGTGTTCATGTACCTAGTTCTTTCTCCAGGAGAAGGAAGAGTATGAGTGGCATCAGAATGGTGGGTCAGTCTGCTTAGATGTTTTCCAACAAATTTTGCTCAGGCTGAGAGCTCAGGAAAGCTGAGAACCAAACCCAAGGGTATTGTAGTAGGGATGAAAAAGTCATAGGAACTCCTGAAGCTGGGCTGTGCTGGAACAGGAGAACTTAGAGTGTCCTTGTCAATGAAAGCTATTCTTTCCAACTGCTGGGGATCAGAAGCTCTGCTCTTCAGTTGGAGCTGGATGCTGACTGACACACCAGTTGTCACTGTAGACTGGGCTTTGCTGGCAGTGCTAATGTTCCCTGCTCCCTAGGGCATAGGGTTGGATCACTGTCATGCCACAGGTCATAGGTACTTGAATTGCCCTTTGGAGTTGTTTGCCTTTTTCTTCCCACAGGGTACTTTTAATGAACTAGACTTTGAAGTTAGGATGAGTGAATCCAGATCAAGATCCTAGGCAGTCAAGTTCAGCATTGTAGATTTAGTTCCTACCCTATGATACTGTCTTTAAAGCAAATCTCTAAAATATAATTATAAAATGCATTTTAGACATTTTATTTCTAAAATACTGAGCTTATTTAATACTTTGATTTTCAGGAAATTTCCTGTTTGCTGCATTACATAATACAGTTGTCAAGTCTGGAATAATTTGGTGAAGAAGATTTAATTGCATCAGTGCTCCGAAATAATATTCAGAGTAACACTGACAATCTTTTGGAGGCACTAAAAATGTAAGTAAATGTCTTCCTAGAAACAAGTTAAGGAAGAAGGTTATGCATAACCAAATTAGTGCTTCTGATGCATCACTAATTGTTGCCACAAAAATGGGTGTTTGTGTTGTACTAACAAGAGTACAGATACAAAGTAGACACTTAATATAATAATAATAATATCATTATGTAAGATGGCAAATATAGTTTGCCCAAAGAACTTAAGCCTTAAATAAGGATCTTAATAGTATCTGACCAGCAAATCTTGCTACTTGGTCTGGTTACTTATGCCTTCTTATTTACCATAAATATATCTGCTAAAGTAAGTTCTTGTTAAATTCTTGCCTTGTAATGCTTTGTTTGACCTTCTTGAGGTCTTGGCACTAGTAAACATTAATTATTTTGTCCTATCTGGTGGTTTAAGTTTATGATGCATAATTTTCTGAATAGTTTTCTGAAACTTGAGTTTAAGGTAACTTTTGGTAGTATGTTCCATGAGTATACACAAAGTAACCGTGGAAGAGGTTAATGCTTTTGAATTGATTTCTGATTTGGTATCCATTATAATTTATTGGCCTCTGTTCTCATAAAAGTAAATAGCCTGCAGCATAGGGTTTGTTTCATCAACTAATTTAAGTTATATTGTTGTAGTTTTATTTTACTGCTATTGTAATTGCCTTCACATACACCATGGAATGGGATGCAGTAATGTTTCATTTGAAGTGGAATGCAGAGAAATTACTCATTTCTCAAACTACTGTGACCCAATTTCTAATCTATATTAGTCTTTGCACATATCTAATAACTTGTAAGCTTGATTTTGATTCTTAATTTCTAGTGCGTGTGAGGACATTGCAGTGTTTTAAAGATTGGTTTTGATTTGTCTCTTACCTTGCTTTTTGTAGGTCTTTTCAATGATTTGGTCATAGGGATCTGCAGACTTTTTCCCAGAGTTCTTCTAGAAGGCAATAATTTAGAAAAATATTTCATGTTCTTCTTTCAAATATAAAATGTGTAGGGATTACTCAGAAAGCTATTTTTTTGCCTACTAGTATCCTAGGCTAAAGTTATTCTGTGAATTGTCATAATACTTCTATTTTCTTGCATTTTCAAGCTGATAATTGAAAGCAATAATGACAGACATGGGAGATGGACCACATGTGGGGGAAGATCTGGCAGATGCAAAATCTATTCCAGGTTTTAAAGGGTAAGTGAGGTACTTTTGGTTTAAGTCTTCAGTTTAAGTCTGGTCAGCAGTTTATGTCTAAAGGATCATATGTGCACAATCAATCCTTAACATCACTGAGCTAAAATTTTTAAAGTTTAGCATGCTGTCAATTATTTACCACAAAGCTGTTGTGGCGAGGGATCTCTCAGCCTCATGGAGTAACTGAGAGAGGCATCCCTGCTCGAGGGGAGATCCTGGTGTGCAGCCTGCTGTATGTGGAGTAGGACAAGTGACTTATAGTCATACTTGCATATGAGCCGTATTTTGGGATGGTGCATGCTCAGCTGGCCCTTAGATGTTGAGGAAGACTTATGGCTCTTAGCTATTGTGTTAGTTGTCTCCCCAAGGTCCAGCTTCATCCAGACGTAGCCATCACGCTGGTGGCTATTGCTTAAGCAGAAAAGCAGCACACATCTGCCACATCTTTTTAGGTTTTGAGTGTTTTCTTGTGAAAGTTCAATAATAATAACTGTTTAGAACTCAGAACAGATTTGCCTTCTCAGAGCTAACCTTTCCTCCAGGTACATAGATTTCAAAAGATGATTATAAAAAAGCCCAACTGAATTCTTGTTGATACAGTAATTGGCATCCTTAAACTAAGTTTTCATAGTTTTCATACTCTCCTGTGCAGAGGCATTACAATTTTAAACACAGTTCTTCCTTGGTTATTTTAAATTCAAGCTTGTTGCAAGTTCCACAGAAGGTTGCTACAGATGCAACCTTACCAGTTTCATTTGGCTTGCTAAAATATTGTTGTCATTATTTTGAATAGAGAGGTCAGAAATTAACACCTAAATTTTGTCTGGTTTCTATACAGAAAGAACCTACCTGCTAGCAAGTCTATGGACTCTGGAATTCAGCCAGAGTACAGTTACAGAATGGATTATCCAGAGATGGGGGAATGTGTAATTATAAACAATAAGAACTTCCACAGACATACCGGTATCACTCACAAGTTTTTGACCTTTTTCTTTAATTTAGATAAATTTGTGCTGTGTGTTACTCTTCAGAATTAAATATGGGGACCAGTTTTGATTGCACTCTAAAATTAAGTCATGGGTGTGATTCATTTCAGTCCATTCTTCCAAATATGCATAGAGGGAACTCATTAGGGTATAGCAGTAATGAGGAGGAAAATTGACCACCGGTACAAGTCTGTCTTACCTTTTAGTCATGATTTCTGTTTTGCAAATGAAATTTTTCTTATGTCCTTAAATAGATAAGTAGATATGAAAATAAGATGCAGATAAATCTACAATACAGGTACAGAGGGTGGGAGATTGTGTGCCCATGTAACAGTGCAATGTTGTCTCTGCTAGAGTGGATCTGGAATAATGGAATATTTCGGACTGATACAACTATAAACAAGAAATAGAATTTGGCTCGATCAGACCATGCCATCTATATAATATAAAAACATAACACATTTATCTTGTGTGTAGGGATGTCGTCCCGTTCAGGTACAGATGCAGATGCTGCAAGAGTCAGAGAAGTTTTTATGAAGTTGGGATATAAAATAAAGATCAACAATGATCTTTCATGTGGGGACATTTATAAACTATTGAAAAATGGTGAGTTATTATATGTTATGTGTGTGCATTAAGTCAACCACTGTTTCCAGATACGTCTCTAGCCCTCACATCTCTTCTTTCTGGGTTCTTTTAGATGCTATTTCACACCTTCTGGTGATTTATTGCTAAGGATGACATGTACATCATAGTTTCTATGTTTATTCATCTTAGCTGTCTCTCCATCTTTTGTGCCGTGACTGTTGTCTCCGTATCCTTTCTCATCTTCTAAAGAAGGATGGAAAAAAGGCTGAAACTTAAATGCAGACTGATTTATATTCTGACCCTGGGATCACTGAAGCTCTGTGAGTTGGAAAGAAAACTGCTAGACTGGGTAGAGTGGTTCTGTGCTTAATGCTTAGTGGTGTGGCCCAAAGAGGGGTTCTGACTGAAGGACCTGCAGTGTTGTGGACTGAATTTTGTTTTGATTAAACAACTCACATTTTGTTTAACTTGTGAAACAAACCACCCTTTTTTCAAGTGAGAGCTTTATACTTCTGTGTCAGTCCTGCTTTGTTTGGGCTTGGCTACATCTAGACCCGTACATTAAATGGTGCCTGGAGGTATCAGTAGCCCTGGAACACAGGCCATTCTAGTGAACTGTTGGAAGGTTCTCTGCCATGACTGGGCCTTGTGCCCACTAGTGCTCTCCCAGACTCTTCCAGGTCATACTTAAACAGTGAAAGTGTTCCAGTGATTATTCCCAACAGCAGTTAGCCTGTAGCAATCCTGGTCTTGGTATTTGTCTTTGGTTTTGTTGTTTTTTTCTTTTTTTAATGAAAGTGTTTGCTAGCATAGATGTAGGTTCTTTAGTGCCAGTTAATATTTATGCCAGAAAATGTTCCCAGACATGGTTAATTCATTAGTATTGTTGCAGCTAGTCTGTTGACAGTAGCTGAAAATGTGACTCTTCTAAATGCAGTGCTTGTCCATAAATTGTAGAAATGCCTGAGTGTACATCACTTGAGTAAAGTTGAAACAATTAATTTCTTCCAGCACAGAAATTTAGTATTTTGTTAAGCATAAAACAGTTAGACTTCAGATTTAGGCACTGTTTTTATTTTTCATCTACAAACTCTTGCATTTTTTGAGTCACCGCTCATAATTTCTTTTGGATCCTTTCTTTTAACCTTGTTTGTATCTTTTCATAAATTTGAAAAAGTCATCTTGGTCCTCAAGTACATTTTCTCTCAATGTCAGGCAACAAAATACATTGGAGAATATAGTTTCTATGCTATTTGCATACCACAAGATGAAAAAAAATATAAAGCTACAAACACTTGATATCAAGCTTAAATAACTGTAAGTACAAATTAAGAGGATTCAAAAATCTTTCTAGGCCTCACTACAGGTAAAAAGTGAGAGAGAGAAGTGTATTGCTAGTACCTAAGTCCCTGCAGGAACAGCAACAGCTGTCATGTTACATTTAGTTCCCATGTAATCCAAGTAGTTGAAGTATCCTCAGTTGGAAAGAGAGGTAGGACTTCTCCATTCTTTCCCAAAACCCAGGATATTCCATCAGCCCAATCCCAGATCACGAGACTGACCATTATTGCATGAATGAGCTGTATCATTCAGACTTTGAGACACTGTGGGAATACCCTTTTTGTCTCCTTACAGTATTCCTGGCCTAGCTCTGTGGCTGTGTCTTGCAATGGGTATGGTTGGCCCTTTATTTGAGGTTTCCTGTGCCCAACCTCCTGAAGTAAAGTAGGCAGGCTTCTTGTGTTCAGAAGTGAAAACTCTTTGGAGGTTTCTAAACACACAAATGAGTTCTTAAAGACTTATGTGACATTGGAAGGATCAAATGTTCCAGATTTTTAGAGAGTCCAGGAAGTTAAGATAATTCTCTTTTTTCTCCCCAGTTTCTGAAGCAGATCACAGCAAGCGAAGCAGTTTTGTTTGCGTGCTGCTAAGCCATGGCGACGAAGGATTGATCTATGGCACAGATGGGCCTCTTGAACTGAAAGCACTAACAAGCCTTTTCAGAGGTGACAGGTGCAGAAGTTTAGCAGGAAAACCCAAGCTCTTTTTCATTCAGGTGATGTACAGCTGAACAGTGATCATGAAATCAGCCAGATAGTTAAAAAAAATTACCATTTCCCACTAATTATTAGTGCAAAAAGTTAATCCTTTCTAAAACAGATTTCAATGTAGTTACTTTCAGAGTAAGATTCTCTTCAGATCTAAAGTGGCACAATTTTCCGTGTTAGGTAGGCTGTATTTATAACAACTGATGTTGCATTAATTCTATGTATTAAATAAAATCTTAGGTAATATTTTAATGAGTTTCTGAGTGCACTTTTGAATGAATATCTATCTTACCCAAACCGTGTAGTTGATTTAAACAATTGTTACTACTTTTCTTCTGAGTCTGTCTAATGGAAATGCGAGACATAAATTCTTGTTATTTTTGCAGTTTTTTCAATCACAATATTATAGTTTTTAAAACACAAAATATCAATGTTTTTATAATGATCACTGCCTTTACTTTTCTATTTTAATATTATTTTCCATTCTTCTTTCTACCAAATAGGCTTGTAGAGGGACAGAATTAGATTCCGGTATTGAGACAGACAGTGGATCAGAAGAAACAATATGTCAGAAAATACCTGTGGAGGCAGACTTCCTGTATGCCTATTTTACAGCTCCAGGTGAGGGACTGTATCCATGTCAGCCTGTACTCGTGCTATAAATTACAACTTGGAGTGGGACCCAGCCAGTGGGTGATGTCACATGTGTGGAATGTCCCTTTGGTCAGTTTGGGTCAGCTGTCCTAGTTGTGTCCCCTCACAGGATCTTGCCCTGTCCCAGCCCCTTGGTGGGGAGAATGTTGGGAGGCAGCACTGCTCAGCAGTAGCCAAAGCACTGGGGTGTTATCAGTACATTTCCTGCTACCAGTGCAGAGCACAGCACTGTGAGGGCTGCTGTAGGAAAATTAACTCCTGCTCAGCCAGACCAAATACACTTTTTCATGGAAATAAATATTTACTTCCCTCAATCACGTTTTAAAATTTGACTTGGTTTATTGTTGAAGTAGTTGCTATTCTCAGTTCCTACAAAACCCCTATGAGACCCTGAATATATTCTACTCATTAGCAAACCCTCAAATGTTCATCTGCTGGAAATTCAGTTAATTGGAATTAGTGCAAATAATTTACAACAAGAGGAAAAGATATTATTCTGAGAGAACAAAACAATCAGATATGCAGAAGTGGATGATAAGTGCCAGTGTATTATTTGTCTATTGACTGTATTTGCATTGCATCCTTAAGCAAAATTGGTAGTGGCAGAGCCCTTCGTAGGTCCTTTACATTTCCACTTAGCAGAAGTAGGTTCAGTTTTTAATTCTGCACATATTTGTGAAACTAATGACACTGAAACCCATTTTCTATCTGTACTGTCACCTCTTTGTATTCGTGTACCCCATAAAAAGTAATAAGTGATTAATGACTAAGATTGCTGCAGCAGAAGATAACTTCCCTGCCTTTTGATTTTCTTCCTACTTAAGGTTTTCTTAGATGATAAAAGATGACAGGATTAGAAAAAAAAATTCAGTTGGAATTTGTGGATTATGAAATCTTAATGTTGTTGGTTGGTGGTTTTGAGTTTTTATTTTAAAACATTGGTTGCTATTGGAAACAATGCATTGTTCTCCTAATTGCTGACCTGTCCTGTATCAAAGGCTGCTCCGTCTGATCACTTTGACATTGCTTTTTTCCACAGGCTATTACTCCTGGAGGAATGCAGCTGAAGGCTCGTGGTTTATTCAGTCACTGTGTGAAATGCTGAAGGACCATGCAAGGAAACTTGAACTCATGCAGATTTTAACTCGTGTCAATCGCAGAGTGGCAGAGTACGAGTCCTGCTCAACTCGACAGGATTTTAATGCAAAGAAACAGATTCCATGTATTGTCTCTATGCTCACCAAAGAATTTTATTTCCCTTCCTAAAATGATTTTTCAGTTCATGTTTTTATCTGCATTTTATATGCAATATTAGTACAAAATACCACTTTTGAATCTGAATAACTGGTCACTACTGTGTGTGGCACAATGAAGTGTCTCAAAGTTAGATATATGTCTGTTCTTAGAAGTAAAACATAGTATGGTTGTGTAGAAATGCAAAGCTGAGTAGCTGAAGATTTGAAAGTAGTGCTCTGAGTATTGCAAAAGATTAGGAAGGGGAGACTAAAGAAAGATCAGATCATTTATTGGAGCTATTTGGTGCTACATTTCCCTTTGCTGAAGGGGCAGAGAAAAGAAACTGTTCTTGTAAATAATTTGGTTTCATATCTTACAAAGAAGATTCAGGATGTTATTGGTGGTAATATGATAGTAGTCTTGTTATGCATTTCTTCTTAACTCAAGTTCTTAAAGTTTAGGTTATAAACTAACCTAAACTATTTTTACACTTTTGGGCATAAAATGTGTAAAACAGCCATTTCATATTTTTACATAGAATTACAAAGCATGTTTAGAGTACTGTCAGTTTTTCCTGATAATTCCTGGTAATTTACTAACTTTGTGTATGGAATATTAGATAAAACAATTATATCAACATGGTAACTGTTTCAAAATAAATTTTCTATTCTGACCTTGAAGCTGGGTGCCCAGGGGACCAGTCTTCCAAAATATCTTTTTCTGCAGCTCCCTAAGGGTGGAACTGTTGGGGCATATTTGGGGCTGTAAGAACCAGTGCAAAAGTGGGCATTCTAAGCAGTCTGCTTTCCTCTTTTTAGCCTTAAATAAGAATGGGGTGGCTCTGTGCGTGCCACATGTAATCTGTGTGAAAACCTAGATTTTTGGTACTGGAGAAATTTCACTTCATAATGGTAATTCCATATGTTAACAAATAGTAAATTTGTATCTCTTGACTCTGAATTTTGTGAAACAGACTTTTACAAAATTGCAAAACATTTTTGCTGATATTTCAACTTGTAACAGTCTTTTTAAGATCGGTGGAAGACAGAATATGAAATTACTATAGGTGCTTGCAAAACAAGACTTGAAACCCTTTTAAAATTGTGTAGCAAAAACAATGTTGGCAAATTGATGTTCACTTCCAGAGGCATTTTGTACTTGTTTTTTTTTAATTAAATACTGTTTCCTGGATTGTATCATGCTTTTCTATGTCTGCTATTTGTTTAGGATCTGATCACTTTTGCAGATTAATTTCAACTTTAATTATATCCTTTTTCCCTCAAATTACTATTGTCCTTTTTCTCCCCCATCGGCCTTACCACCTGAAATTGAAAATAATCCACTTTAAAGCGTTGTATGCCATTGTATAGACAGGTAGAGTAATGACTGAGACCTGGGAAATGCAGGTTCAAAAGGGATGCAGAGGAGGCAATTTTAAACATCATAGATGAGTTCCCTGATTACTGCCTGCTGGATAGGAGCAATCCTATCTCTCTCTTATAGAAATGTTTTGTGAGAGAGATCTATTTTCACTCCTTGAAATTTCACTTCTGGGCAGATTCTTGCCCATACTCTGGTTGAAAAATTAAATAGGCCTCTTCTTGTTGTAGGCTGTGAATTACAACAAGCATTTGCAAGGTTATATGTTGTAAATGAGTGACAGGACTTCTCTTAATCTGCTTCAGAGTAATGGGGCATAGAGATGTTCCTTGAATTCTTAGTTATTTTGCTATGAAAAACTCCTGTCACAGAGTTTGCTCTTCCCTTAGATTTAATAAGTTCTGCTCTTAATTAGTCTTGGTCCTTCAAAGGAAAATTACTGTATAGCTTTTCCAATGGTCCTTAAAACAGAGCAAAACAAAACCAAAGCTAGGCTACAATGAGTAGCCAGTTGGAGGAATGAGGCCTGCAGCCTTGAGATACACTGTGGCATATGTGATAAAGGGATTTCCTGAGGTATGCCATGAGATAGGTGCTGGAGGGATTACAGTGGGCATGATGGCCTGGTGATGAGGGTGATCAGCAATCTTACCTTAGCTCTGCAACTGGCCAGATGGAAAAGTGAGGGATACTACATGTTCTACCTGGGTGTGACCCACGGTCTCTGTAGTTTCTCTCTCTGTAACTCTCTTCATATCCCTCTTTTATATATAAATGGCTGCACCACCCCACTGCTCATGATGACAGTAACAGGATACTTGACTACAGACTCACTTTCGCTTCTCCAGAAAGTATTTGAAATGTTCCATGGCAGAGGATGAGAATGTGACCAGCATGTAGACAAGGTGATGGGCTTGTTCCTGTCTCCTCCCTAAAGCAGGGACATCTCCAGTAAGATTTCCACCTGCACCAGAGGATGCCTGAAAACACTTGTGCATAGTGCTGTACTCTCAGATTATCTAGTGAATTTATCACTGGCAATCTAACAGCAATCTGTTAGATTGGCTGTTACTCCAATAAACTGCACTGTTTGTTAGCGTGTTGTCATGAATGAGATCGGACTGAGAGTCTAGCCCACACTGTGCATCTGAGATCTTACTGAACACAGCCAGACTTACAGTGCTGAATTGGTTATAATCAGAAATTAAACCTAGCCCCACCCAGCCCCTCTGATCTCTGAGGACTGGTTGGAAAGCAAAGGGAGTTTATTTTCTATTGAATTTCTATACTCAAAGCACCATTCATTTAGGAGAGGTAGGGCTGAGGAAATGAGGTATTCCCATCAAGTCCTTTCAGGACAAGAGCCACATTTTACTCCAAGTCAGTAGATTCCTTCACAATGCCAAGGAGGCATCTAGATACTTCTAACTCAGGGATGGTTTTCCAGTCTGTAGACTTGCTTGTCTGTAGAGACAGAGCCTGTTGAAGAAGGCAGAATGACAGGTGATAACATCCTTTTTTCTCATGTCTTACTTGTCTCTCCTATTTTTCTCGTGTCTTTCCTAAACGCTCTATTTGTAATAATCTTTCATCTCTCTGCCTCCTACCAAAATTCATCCTTTTTACTGGATCACATTTTCCTAATTATCCATGACCTCACTAGCTCACCACCTCCTTGCCAAACCAAGTCAGGTGAAAGGCTGGGTAAAAACAGTTCCATGAAAGTGAATATACTACCCTGATGGGAACAGTTCATCGCTTCCACCTGGAGACCTTTCATGCCAACTGTGGCTGCAGTTTCCAAGCTGAGCTGGAAAGCAAACAACTGTTTTCACCTGAAGGTCTGTGACTACCTGGATCAGTAAGTCCAGTAAAATCACGTCCAGAAGGCTTCTAAGAAGTCTGACATTAGTATTCACCCGAAAATACTTTGAAAATTTGAAAATTTGGATTTGAAAATGCAACAGAACCACAAACTTTTCAAAAATCATTTAGGAAGTTAAAAAAGATGGCATATGAGATACCTAGAAATTTTTACTGTTTTCTAGTAAAACAAAACAAAAAACCAAACCAATAAAACCAACACCAATTTCTTTTTTGAATAAACACTTTTAAAGTTAAGCAATGGAAGGAGGAAGAAAGTAAAGACCCAGGCTGAAACTGGGGAGGCAACTCATGCTCTCTGGTTTACAGCAGGTCAAATACTCCTTTCTGGCCAAGCAAATCCTTATTTTGAATGCAGTCAGTCTGCCTTCTTCCTATAACAGCCTCTGAGAGTACCCACTTCAAATATGAGTTTGTTAAAAAAAGGCAAGTCTGACACTAATGCTGGTAAGCCCCATGGAAACAGTCTTTCCTTGAGAACAAAATCCACACTTTTAGTACTCTGCTCCATAAGAAAACCCATGGAACTTACTTAAAATACAAATTTGGGGTTGCTCAGTCTAGGGAAGAGATGGCTCCAGAAAGACCTTAGAGCAGCATGTCAGTAACTAAAGAGGGCTGGGGACAGTTTTTAGCAGAGCCTGTTGTAATGAGACAAGGGATTATGGTTTTAAACTAAAAGAGGGTAAATTCAAACTACATTTGAGGAAGAAGTTCTTTTATGATGGGGGTGGTGAAACACAGGAACAGGTTGCCCAGAGAGGTGGTAAGTGCCCCATCCCTAGAAATGCTAAAGGTTGGGTTGGACAGGATCTGAGCAACCTGCTCTAGTGGAAGGTATCCCTGCTGGATGCAGGAGGGGTGGACTAGATGGCCTTTGAAGGCCCCTTCCAACACAAATCACTCTTTGCTTCTATGGTTATTGACAAATACTGGGTCTCCTTTCATGCATGATGCATTGCTCTTGAAGTTTATATGGCTTCTCTTTAAATTTTAAACTGCATTACTATACATTCACTGGATTATATACAATCACATGCAACTCATATTTTTAACCATTATATCAGTTTGTTTTTGTTAAAGCCAGGCAATATGCATATGAAATCACACCTGGTGATTAGAAATATTAGCAGTATTAATAATAACAGCTAAATTAAGACTTGTCATCTCATATTCTATAAGGAATGGTAATCATTACTAGGAAAAACAACCTTTCAGCTGTGTATTTCCTCCTGCTCTTGACTGCAGACAGCAGAACAGTCACAGAACTCTGGCTTTCTGAAGGACCAGGATCAGAGGTAAACTACTGCTCCCTCACCACCGGGTGTCACTGCAGATAGCACAATAATCTGCAAAGCTCACACTAATGAGTCATGCAAAATAAAATCCGAAGGCCTGCTGAATGAAGCAACTCTTTCACAGCTGTTACTGGTTGTTTGCTGTCAGCTCATGTGTTTTTTACATCCTGGGACTTGCACCCCAAAGTATTTGAGAACATCATATTGCTGCTTCCCAAGAAAGCCACAATGTCTTATTGCATATCAGAGTAAACAAGAATTGGCTGATTTTGAGGCAGAAAGGGTTGTCTTTGCTGCCCTAGACCTACACAAAGAACATTTCCAACTCTGGAGCATGTCCCCATGCAGATACCTGTCATACCACTGATAGTCCTGTTGCATTTAATTTGAAAAATCCACAGCACCCCCAAAACAGGTTTCTGCTATATCTGTGGTGATGGTCTTCAAACAAAACACTGGTGCAATAGCTTGCTTTGCCTGCATCATGACAGTCAATTAGTGGAAACAGAGAGAACAAAACCTTGTAAGCTCCTAATTTTAGCTTTATGTCTTCAAATTCTGAATTTCAGATTTTCCTGCATAATCACAAACCAAAAAAAATTAGGACCTGTCTTCTCCTAACAAATGAAACAATGTTCTTTTCTTCCTAGAGACCAAGATGTTCTGTCATGAAGACAAGTTGCATAATTGAAACGTCTCAAAAGAAAACAAGATGAACAGTAGTCATTTTCCAAAAGTGATTTTGCTTAGTGTTTGCAGGCAAGATTTGACATCAGGTTAAATAGCTCAGCAGTGCTGCCCCCACTGTCAAAGGACTGGCAATGGTGCTCTGCCTTTGCTGCTGGGCACAAGACCAGAATATTTCTGTCTACTTGAACATGGTGAGCTTTACAGGGACTTACCTGATGAAATTCTGTGGGATGGGGTGTTAGAAGACCAACCTAGATGATCCTCCTGGTTTCAGATTGTATACAGAAAGGTACCATGCAAATCTGTCTCATTACCTCTGAAGGATGACCAGTAACAGGTTTTCCAGAATATGCATAAAGCAGTAGTAATATTGCCTGAGTGGTTTGAGAGTGTCTGATGCAAAGATGTACCAGCCACAGCACTCCATGACCATTGAAAATGTTGGTTCTATTTATTTCACCACAAGACCTTTACAAAGAGTAGTGGAAAGAGCCATCACTGTGCAATTGACCAACATCTGCATAAAAACATGATTAATAGTAAACACTAACAGGGTGATTTAAATTTACAAGATCCTTCTTACCAGACACAAGCATTTCCTCTTTCTATTTCTGATACTGAACACAGAACATTTTGTGTTCCCTTTTATTCCATTCAGCTAAAAGCCACTTCCTCAAATACCCAGCCCACACCTCTCCTGCATGATGCAATGCAAAAAGGCTGCTTGAAGGCAGGAGGAATCTTCTCTACATAGACTGCTTTTCCTGCTGAGCCTCTTCACTCCTCTTTGCCTCCTCATCCTCAGCTGGCTCCCTGAGTCCAGCACACTCCCACCTTGCCTTGGCTGAGGCTCTGAGCTTTCTGGATGAGAGATGACCTTCAGGTGATGGGGATGCTGTGGCTGCAGGAGGTCCTGAGCCTGGACATGCACTCAGGAGACTGTGGCTTCCCCACCTGACATGAGGTCCCATTGCCCAGACTGCTGGTGAGACTGGTGACCCCACAGGTGTTGCTTTCTTCATTCAGCCTGCCTGTTATTAAAACCTCAGGAAGCCAATAAAAAACCCCAGCTGGGCTTTGATCTCACTGCTCTTCAGGCTTGACATTTAAAGCCAAGAGTCCATAATTCTTGGTTAACCTTTTCTTTCCCAGGATGGGTTCTATATAACACTGCATGCACTGTTATGATAAAATTGTCTCCTGAGATCTGTGGAAGATGGGAGAAGCATCAGAAGAAGGATCCAGCTTTTCTGAGTCTCCAGGTGCACAAAAGGAGCTCGGCCTTATGTTTGGTAGTTTCTGCTTGCTGAAATGCTGCAGGGTGAAAGCACAGACTCACAGAATGTTTTGGGTTGGAAGGGACCTTAGAGACCATCTCACTTCAACACCCCCTGCCACAGGCCTGGACAGCTTCCACCAGACTACATTGCTCAAAGCCCCATCCAACCTGGCCCTGAACACTTCCAGGCATGGCACATCCACAACTTCTCAGGGCAGTAGGGAATTTCTTACTATTATCTAGTCTAAATTTATCCTCTTTTTGTTTGAAGCCATTTTCCCTTGTCCTATCACTACATGCCCTTGTAAAAAGTCCCTCTTCAGCTTTTTAAGAACTCCTCAGGTACTAAATGCCTGCAGTAAGGTCATCACAGAGCCTTCCCTCCACCAGGGTGACCAATCCCCATCCAAAGGCAAAATGAAAACCAGATTGTTCCCCCCCTTTCACTAGTTCCCATATTTTATGCCTGCATGTGATGTCTAAGCCTCCCTGGCCAGAACCCTGCTCTAATGGGGCTTCCTTGTAGACCAGCTCTAAGGGCCAGTGATGCACAGGGCTCGGTGGCCCACAGGACTCCAGGTTTCTGTAGGGAAGCCCAAAGGGTGGAACTCACTTTTCTCAGTAAATCACAAAAGTAGAGTGGAGGTTTGGGTCATACTGAAATCAGCTCAAGAACAACGGGTGCCTTAGCTTTGTCAGAGTGACCTGGCTCTGTGATGATGACAGAACAGCAGCCTGAGCAGCAGGGAGGGACAGCAGCAGGGCAAGCAATGGAATCCGTGTCACCAGCTGGGTGCTGCAAGGGCTGTGTCCCCTCAGGGCCAGACACAGGCTGGGTGAGCTGGGGAGACCCTGCTGGGGAATGTGGAATGCAGGCTTCACCCGCTGGGCCATGCCAACACTGGCATGTTTTGATCAGCTTTTCCCAAAGGTACCACTGTGAGAGGCAGGGGGGAGGGCAGGGGAAGCAAGAAGGGCAGCATTGAGGTGGGAGTCCTGATCAGGAGGTCAGAAGGTGGCACCTCTGTCTGCAGCCTTGAACTACTGACCAGCAGCTCTGGAAACCTCTGGGAGGGAGGAGGCTTTGCAGCAGTGTATCAGCTACTGAGTCTTTTAATTTGGATGTTGACCTCAGGAATGTAATCAGAGAGCTGATTATAAATAGTTTGTGCAGTTGTTGATGAGATTAAAATGTGCTGCCACAGGCAGTTGGAAGCAGAGGGTTACTCCAGGGTCTGCTAAAGATGCTGTACCTCAGTCATCTATGGCTGCACAGCAAGTCTGAAAAAGGGAAGTGCTAAAAAAATACTCAAAAAATGATCCCAGGGAGAGGGAGAAAGAGGAAGCAGCCTGGCTTACAAAACTAGGGGTGAGGGACAAGGGGAAACAGGCCAGGGAGCAGAGAAAGTTAAGAAGGAGGGAGGACAGTCACTGAGAGGGATCCCAGTCCAGGCGTGGGCCAGGCTTACCTCAGAGTTAAAACACTACAATAACCTGCAATAAAAAAGGCTAAACCAGCATAACCAGAATGTAAGGGAATGCCCTAAGTATAAGAAGTAAAAAACTTCCAGGTAAACCATCAGTGCTAATTGTGTTCAGGTGGAAGCATTTAATGGAGCTTGGCAGAAAGAGAGGGAAAAGGAGGTAGGGAAGGAGAAGTGCAAGCTGTGAGTGACCAGCAGCTTGAGGCACCTGCTCTACCTGAGAGTCATGCCCAGCCCTGTGAGATGGGCACAAAATGTACCCAGGAGCAGCTGATTCTATCAGCCATGAGTTTGAGCAGCAGTGGCTGCCAGACCTGTGCTTTTCAGAGAGCTAAGGAAAGCTCCCTGGAAAGGCCCAAACTTTGCAACCTCAAACTTTGGAGTCATCCAACTCAAACTCCTCAACTTTGGAGTCATCATCCCTGGAGATGCTCAAGATAAGATTGAACATGGTGTTTGGGGCTATGATCTAGTTGACAATATGGTAATCAGTCAAGAATTGGACTTGATTGTCTCAAAAGTCTGTTCCACCCTAAATGATTCTGTGATTCTGTGACTTCACAAGCAAAGGAAACAGCAGGCAGGACCAGTAGGGCAGAAAGGGAGGCAAGGAAATGATGCCAGGCAGTGTAAAAAGAGACCTCCTGTGGGTTTTTCTTAAGTTAGAATAGAGGAATTTTAAGGAGTAACTGGAGAAATGCCAGGAGGATTCTGGCAAGATTTTGCAGGATTCTGCTCTAGAGCATCATCCAAATGGGAGCAGCAGCTGGGAAGAAAGTACAGGATCAGTGGAACAAGGATGGCTTTGGTGGGCATGGTATCCAGGAATGGCCTTGAAATCAGACAAGCAGGCTGTGTCAAAAAGCCGTGTTTGGAAGAGAACAACGAAGCGGCAGAGAGATGCAAGAGGAATAGAGCAATGACCAGTGGTGGGCTGGGAAAACCACCAGTACAGCCACCTCCAGGAAGCTGCCAGTGGGAAAACCACCTGTGGGAGGCCCAGCAAAGCAGTGGCAGCAGCCAAGATGTGGAGCTTTTGAGCAAGAGTTGTAGCTGTGAGGATGCCCTGCAAAGGCCGGGTCACGGATGCTCTGCAGGCAGTGTGTAGGGAAGGTGAGCTCTGCTGGTGTCCATCACAGGCTGCTCCACCTTTGGAAAGGTGCTGAGTCTCCCCGTGCTGTTTCTCTGCCAGCTCACAGTGCAGGCAGACCGACAGAGAGAGAGATTATTCAGGACAGACTGACCTGGAAGCTTCAGATTTCACTCTGTCCTGCCTCTGAGTACAACCTGGTTTTCAGTTTAACAAGATAATGGATCAGCAGCACACGAGATGGAATGGAGTTTTTGTCTGTGAATGAAGAAATCCCTGAGGAGAGATGAGTCAGGACAAAAGGAGGAGAAAAATATGGAGTATTCCTCATTCACTGCTGAAAGTTGGAAGTATTTGGGAGTAAAACAGCTCATCTGTGAAATTCATAGATTGGAGAATTTTGCTGAGAGAAGCAGAAAAAGGTGTTGTGAAGGATTAAAAAGAGTGCTCTGAGAGATGCTACAAAGTACATTCCTTTCCCCCCTAACTTCAAAACATAATAGTAGTTATCAGGCTTGTCCTAGTGACTGAAACAGGTACTGCTCTTACTACCTATGCAGAGTGCATGCACAAGTGACAGCAGCAACATTCACAGGTGCCAAGCTCTACAATCCCATTTAAATCAATACAATATTCCCACTGATACAGTCTTCCTGTGTCCCTATGGCTGGGTTTCAGCATCCCCTAGCGCAAATCTTTAGAGATTGGTATTACCAGGTTGTAACACTACGGGAGGCAGAACAAAAAGCAATCCATAACCTAAAGGGATAATACCTTGGATATGTTTCTTACCCAAGGTCTAAACAGAGTGAGAAAGCAAACAGCCTTTACTGACATAAGATATCGCAATAGAAATAGAAAAAAAATCCAAACCCTATGAACGGAGAAACTTCCGTTGTCAAATTTCCTGTGGCTTTTGGTTCCTGTTTATGTTCCTTTCATGCCACACATACGAAGGGGTGAGGTCTCATCAGGGTTTTTTGGGTGCCTGTGGCTGTGGCAAAGGACTCCTATGCATGTTTTTTCACTGGGAAGAAGGTGAGTGATAGCTGCTGAGGGTGATTTGCTCTTGCACTGATCATCACAGATGTCTACAGTGGCCCAGAGACTAACAGGGTGTTGAAACCTGTGTGTAGCTGAGCAGAATGAAAGCAGTGCAAAGGCATTGTGACCTTCTACTATTCCTTCATTCTAATGATGGAGGTGATTTTAAAAGAATCTACATTTCACAGGACTGATAATTACCCCACTGAACTTGCCACTATCTTGCATTTAGGTTACAAAGATGAGGCTTTGGTAAAATTTGCTGGGAGCCAGTTCACTCACTGGCCTTACTCTGGATTTGAGCTCTAAGCTGTGTCCCTTGGAATCACACCTGCAGTTGAATCATGATAGCAAGGGAAAAAAAAACCATGGTGGTATCACACTTAAGCTGGGAAATGAGATTCCAGCATGGATGTACATGTAGATGTGGCACTGAGCAACAAGATGTTTCTGGGCAAGGGCCCCGCAAAAGACTGAAGCAAAACGCCACGAACCTCTGCAACCCAAAGATAAGAGCTGAAGAAGTGTAAAAATACAGAGGCAAGCTTCCTCTACTTCAGGCTTCTTTTTTCAACTGTGTCCTGATCACTCCATAACTGCAAGAGATAAGGTATCTGTAGTGGAGTTCACCATTTACCTCCTTTCTAAAACAGAGGGTCATTTGTTTTGCCATATTGAAAAATATTGCAAAACACTCCAAACACTGATTGCAGGCATAAGTCAACAGCACTGCAGGTGCCACCCATGTCCAGGCTGATTTTGCTCCACGTCTCAGATGCATGTATGGGAGATAGCAGCACAGCCACAGACAAACTCCACAACTCAACTCACTGAGGTCTCATGGGGATTTGGTTGGGAAATGGGAAAACTGAAACTCAGATCTAATGAGATAAAATGAGATCCTGAGTGGGGGCTGGGGGGAAGGGGGGGATGGGAGAAAAGGCATTTTAAGACACAGTCAGCCCTGCTGGTCTCATTGGCACTGTGTTGGGCAGCGAGGAGAGGCCTTACCTGAGGTCTTACCTGCGTGCCCCCACTGACTGCTGAGGTACCTGGCAGTGCATCAATCCATGATGTTTTACAGAAGTTTAACTTCCAGCAGGGATTAGCTGGCTTTGACCTGGTAAAATCCAAACAGCCATGTAGGGTCAGGTGGGCTGGGGGCTGTGCATCCACTATTCCCACTTTTCCACAATCATGGAATAACAAAGGCAGGTGGACAGCAGTCCTGTGATAATGGACACTCAATGAGCCCTCCAAGCCCTGTGGGTTTTATCCTTTGAGCATTTCTTTTAAGCTAGCAAAATAACCAGCCTCAATGTGCAAGCAACAGCATTGAAGTTCTGGCACAGAGGGGGAGATGAGGATCTGAAGAGCACTGGGCTTTTAGGGAGAGGTCATGTTTTCACCAGAACCATGAACAAAGTGGGACAAAGGGCCATTTTGAGCAACCTGCCTTTTTTTACCTTCTTCATGTCTTCAGCTCATCAGGGCTATCACAACTACTGCATCAAAAGCAGTGTGGCCAACGGGTCAGGGGAGATCACTCTGCCCCTCTATTCCCCTCTGGTGAGACCCCACACGGAGTATCGAGTCCAGCTCTGGGGTCCTCACCACAGGAAGGACATGGACCTGTTGGAGTGAATCTGTAGAAGAGCCACCAGGATGTTTAGAGGGATGGAGCACTTCTATGAGGAAAGGCTAAGAGAATTTGGGTTGTTCAACCTGGAAAAGAGAAGGCTTCAGAGTACCTGAGGCCTTCCAGTACCTGAAGGTACCTACAGGACAGATGGAGAGAGACTTCTTATGAGGACATGTAGTGACAGGACAAGAGGGAATGGCTTCAAACTGAAAGAAGGCAGATTTAGATTAGATGGTATGAAGAAATTCTTTACAGTGAGGGTGATGAGGCATTGGAACAGGTTGCCTTAAGCAGTTATGGATGCTCCATCCCTGGAAGTGTTCAAGGCCAGATTGGATAAGCCTCGGAGCAGTCTCGTCTAATGAAAGGTGTCCCTGCCCATGACAAGGGTGTTGGAACTAGGTGATCTTTCACATCCTTTCCAACCCAAGCCGGTTCTATGATATCGATTCTATGAATCTAGACCCTGTGACTTAAGGAGAAGAAACAATAGTGTATCTTGATGGTTCTGGTTGGTGTTATAGTTTAGCTGTGCTGTCAAGTTGAGAGACAGGAAAGCAGCAGCATAGCTGAAGTTCTTGACATGAGTAATCAGATGTGATGATAGGCCATGTAGTGAAGCTCTTCTCAGAGCTATCTTCCATGTCTGCTCCCTTTTGCACATGAAACCATCTAATGCACTGGTATTTGGCTCTGGCCAAGGGAGAGAAGTCATTGACTGGACAGACTGTGACTTCTCAACTGGTGAAGTGAAATGCTGCTGCTGAGAGTGCCAGGTGCTAAAAGTCACACTGCTTTGGACAACTGGTCATGGACCAGTACTAGCAGATGAGCAAGTACTTGCAGATGAGCTGAAATGTTCTTCTTTCAAGAAGAACAAGATTCCCCAGGTTGGGAAGAAAGGGGAGAGAATGTGATGAAAAACTTAAATATACAGTTCAGTTGGAAAAGAGTGGGGAAGTCTGCACAAACACTACCAGCAGATCTTCTAACAGCTTTTGTGTAAATGTTCTCTGCAACTATTCCATAAACTATTTTCAACAGATTTATGTGCATTAAGATTTGTCTTGCCATGCAGTGAAACACTACCCTTTCTTTGAAGCTGATTGGGAGCTATTAGCACCTGCTTATCAGACTTTTACGCATCCAGCCCAAGGTATAATTTTATAAGGCTTTCCCATACAGAGAGCTCTTGACTCTTCAGCCAGATCCACTCCACAAGTGAAATGGCAGAGAGGGAAGAAAAGACATGCAGTGAAATTATACATAATTGCTTTTTCTCCACCTCTATTTTACAGGAAGCAGGTGAGTCAGCATTCCCATGGAACTATTTTACTGTGAAAGAAGGAACCCTGCCTCAGCCTGGTGGCTGCTTACTCTTGCCTCTGCTTTTGGTATCTGCATACTAAAACTTTCCTGCAGGGCTGGTTACTGCTTATAAGCATCATAACATGCATACCTGTGGAGTATTCCTTTCATTAGAAGGAGGATTTGCCATCCCACACGTAATTACTGAAAGCAAGGTGCAAATAATGACCACAAGCACCTGAGTTATGTTTTTCAAAATAGTCCCACTATCATAATGTACTACTGAAATCCAATTGGTCCAGTTGTCATGCCATGACTTACAGAGCTAAGGAAGCAAGCCTTGTCCTAGATTTAAGTTGCCTAAATTTTTGCTTCTGATTGTTGTTGATTTATTTGAAATTCTAAAAACACAAGCACAAATTAATTGTGCTACTGGAGAACCACCATACAAAGGAATATTATTTTTTGTAGCACTGCACAAGAGCAGAGTTTCTGAGACAGAGAGACACTTTTGTACCAGACACTGCAACACTGAGTAAGAAGAGACAGCTGTTATCTCTGGGAACTTATCATCCATGTAGTCTGAGAGAAATAAAGGTAATGAGGAAAACTCACAGCAGACAGGCAAGACTGGGAAGATAACTTAAATTTCCTGAGTCTGAGCTGGCACTGACTCCACTAGTCTACCTTAAGAGACTCTGAAGATCAAGGTTGATTGATGTCCTGGTTATTTTTTAATTTGGGCATTTTAGCTCAGCCTATTCAAAACTCCCCTGCATGGCACTGGTCTTTTATCTGTCTGCCTCTCTCTGATCTGTGCTTGGGAAGCAGGTGGAATACATCACGAGCCTGCTTCTGCATTGCCTGTCACTAATTAAAGAAGCCATTCAAAATAAAGCTCCTACTCATGTTCTCTATTAATAGTCAGGCATTTTCCTCCACCCTACCCTCCCACGACCTCTTTCTATTAAAGTGATAAAGCAGCCCTGTCCATGGTTTTGAGATCCCTTGTGCTCGGAGACCAACTCAGCATTTTCTCAGCTGCATGACAGCAGTTCTCTGAAGAACTCAAGGAAATTTCCTCAAAAATATGCCACATAATGCCCCTGTGACCCTATCAAGATACCAGTAGCAATGGAAGATTCTGGGAATAGATTACTTAAAATTGATGTCAGCTTTTACCGTTCCATGAAAGGTTTCTTGTTCAGACCCTGACACTGATTATCCACTCGCTTCTGAAAGCCTCAGTTACGGGGGCTTAGCAAACCCGAGAGCAGGGCAACGGCCAGAGTGGCAGAAATGACTTGTCAAAAGAGAAGTGCAGTGAGACAGGCTGCAGGAGACATGAGTCATGGATGAGCTGCACTCCAGAAACAGCTCAGCAGGGCCAGCTGCTGCCTTTCAGATAATTAACTTGCTGGACACCACAAGCTAGCACTGAAGGTGCAGCAGAGGAGCTCAGCATCAGCTAGTCCAGTGCATCCAAAAGATGCTGCATCTGCTCTTGCTTTGAGAGGATGGTCAGTCGGATGTGCAGAGGTTATGGAGAAGCACTCTGGAGATCAGTGTTGCCAGGCCACATACATGAAAGCAGTCAGCAGACAGGACTTGTTATCCAAAAATTGCTCTTTTGTTAATAACTAAACAGTGATTAGGAAAGGTAAAAGAGCCAAAGCTTTAAAGAGAGTGGTGAGTTGGAAACAGATTTGTAACTTGTAACAACCATTCTAACTTCAGATAGAAAAGCCTTAAATTTACTGCTTATAACTGGGTCCCTCTTGTTTTTCTCTTTTTGTGGTCAGGTTGAATGATGTTGCAGTATGAGCTGGAGAGTGTACCAAGGAAGAAAGGCTGGAGCTATATTTAAATAGCCTCCCAAAGTTGTAGCATAGGAGGCTGTTACAGGGTCAGACAAGCTGGGGGTCACACAGAGAATTTCCTGTTTTGTCAGCAGGAAAACTCCTGAGGAGGACCCCCCTTATTGATACCCCAATGCCTCCTTCACCATTGAGAGGTCAGTGAGGTGGCCACATCCCAGCACCTCTTGCCTCTCCTTCTGAGATGGGCAATGGCCCCTGACAGCCCCCATTGGCCCATTGGCAAAGGGGTGTGCTGGCATGGACCATGAGAAGTGGGGATGGGAGCTGGGATGCTGGTTTGTCCATGTGGGCACATTTGCCAGGGGATGCCCAGCACAGTCTGGGTAAGTCCAATGGGTGAGTTGGCTCCCTCTGTCCTCCAGTCTTGGAAGGGAGAACACCCCTACCAGGGGGTGGAACCTTTCTCCCCACAAAGCCATGGGGCCATGGCAGGATTTAAGGAAGAATATCATCTGCTTGGAGACTGATTGATGGGCAATGTGCCTGGTGAACATTTCTGCAATGCATATCCCTGGAAAGTCTCTTTTTAATGTGAAAGTCCACTACAAACAGGAAGGTGAAAAGAGAAAAGTGTTTTCCCCTCTACAAAGAGAACTGAGGTATTTTTAACAATAAATAAGTTTTGAATTAATAAATCAAAGGATGTGTTTATACATTATACGAAGCAAAGCTCTTAATACCTGATTATTATCCTGAAGAAACATACTCATTCTCCTTTGTCAAGCCAATAGGCAACATATCACTTTTCTTTATATTCTACCTCAGTTTCACTGGGAAAATTGCCATAAAAGCTTCCACTTCAGTGAAACACTCTATTGAAGCAGGGCTAAGCAGGATCACTTTCAGGTGTGATCTGCTGAAGCAGCCTGCCTCCCATCCAGGCTTTCTCTGCCAAACTCCACTCCAGCCCTGAAATGTCAAGATACTGCATGTGTTTTTAAAGGACTTCTTTCCTTCCTAAATTTTGCTGTGTGGGCCAAGAGATGTGAGTAACCAAAACCATCTCATAATGCTGTTAAGCAAATTCCTGGTTCCCTCTCTTGTCTCCTATTAAATGAAGTGAATTGTGTACAGCAGCTGAGATGGCACAGCAATGGGCTGAAGTACTGCAGCCAAACAAAAGCAGTGACAAGTAACATGAACAGGCACTATAGTCCTCAACAGTGTTCTGCTATGTCATGTCTTTGGTTTGGGCTCAGGAGACAGGCTCTTACCACCTACCTGTCCTCCTGCAGCACCTGGCTGCAGCCAGACCAATGATTGGGAATGCATAACAATTTCTTAGTAGAATAATGTCTGTCACAGGTTATTGTTTTAGCTCTTGGCTCTTTCTGACCGAATTTGCTAAGGCTGGATAATACAACACCTTTGTGAAGACACTTGGCTTTCCTGAAAGTATAAGAGGCTTTGAATTGCAAGGGAAAAGTTTTGTCTTGCAGTTTAGAGAAGCTGCTCTTTAGAGATCTGGTCTGAGCAAATAGATTTTTCCATCTGGAACAGTTTTCTGTAATTATTACCTTAATTATTACCAATAAAAACAAGGCCACACTCACACAATTTCATTGCTTAGCAATCAGAAGAACAGCACAGCTGGAATATGAGACCTGAGAAGTACTCATTGGTTTAGACACCCTGTTAAGCCTCTCATGGGTAGGTGTCCCTGCTGGCCCAGCCCAACCAAAACCAAAGGAAGTATCCCACGGATGGATTAGCTCCGAAACAGGTTCAGGAAATTGCCTCTTAGTGCTGTGTGACTAGCCCTGGGGTGGTGCTGCCGGCGCTCCGTCCTGCTGCTGCCCGTGGCTCCCTGCGGCTGCCCAGGAGGGCTCAGCCGGGCTCCTGCCGCTGGAGGCGACACAGCTGTGCCCTGCCACCGACAGTGCCCGCATCCCATAGGAGCAGCCCGAGCCAGCTACACACTTCCCTGCAGCCATTAGAGTGAGAAAAGAGCGAGAAAAGACCAGAAAAAGTTTGAGTTAAGGAACCTGGAGCAAATGAAGGCAAAGAAGGGGTGGGAGGCTGTCCCCATCCACAGTCCTGTGTGCATGTTAATTTCAGATGCAAGAAGGCTCTCCCTGTACTTGAGAGGAATTGCTCATGTCCTTTTATTTAAGGGCCTATTCGCTCAATTGGGACTGAAGTGAGTTAATTTTTTTCTCTCCACAGGCTGGGTAAGAGACCCAGCTGTATCTCCAGGGTTCTAGCAACGAGCTTTAGTTTCTATGAATTTTAACATGAGCATAAATGCTTTTAGAACACTACAGAAACACCAAAGCCCAGACAGTCCTTTTATTTACAACAGTATACACACAAAGTAAGTGAAGCAAGAAACCCCCAGACAGCCAACCCTCCAACAAATGAAACTGATTTCAGAGGACAAATTAATTAGAACTTCTTAAAAGGTTAGTCAACACTTTTCCATTATACTTTGAGTGATTATTTGTGTCACAGTAATATGCAAATACTTTGAATTCTTAGCCCTAAAAATCTCATGGGTTTTTTGTTTGTCTGTTTTTTGCTTTTTTAATAAGAAAGGTGTCATTACTATCTAGTATCTAAAAATATTAGTGCAAAAGATTACATCAGCATCCAAACATTTTTCACAGAACAAATTAAAACTGAAAATAAATTTAACTGTGAATCGTGTCTAAAAGTGGGTGTAGGCACTCAGGAAGATGTGGGTGATACTATTAAAGTAACAGTTATAAGACTCTTGCAATTGATTTATTTTCTTGATACTGGTCTGCAACATAAATTAGCTTTCCACTTTATCAGAAAAATAAAGAGGTCAGCTGTAGGTGAGTAGGTAAGCTTGAGTCCCAGTTCCATGAGAAAATTCACCCTCTCCAATTCTTCATGTGAATAGTCCCAATGCCTGCGACAGTGATTTTGAGAACCAAAATGATGGTACTAGTCAGCTCCACATAAAGACAGGATAAAACCCACAACAAAAGCAGCAAAAAGGGAAGATGTAATAAATATTATTTAACTTTTCAAAAATAAAACAAAACAATAAAGCAAAACAAAAACAAACCAACAAAAACCACACCAAAGTGGCTGGCATATTGCATATTTATTTACCTTCTGGAACTTAAGGGATTCCCAGTCTGAAGTTTTTTTCTCACAAAATGAACTCAAGGCTAGAAAAGAGACTCATTTGTGAAGGAAAACCAAGATGGAAACAATTAATTCCAGTAGCCAGATCCCTAAAGAAGGTTGTTAAAAGAATAAGCTGGCAAACTTTGGCAGTTCTGCAGAGGAAAGGCTGTGGATACATGATGCTTCTGGGTTAAATTCTGTGATTTTAAAGCTGCCATATCTCACTGAAACAGCAAAGTCACAATAGGTTAAAGTCTCTTTTTGGAGGGAATGAGTCACTGCTGAAAGTGAAGTTTAGAAAACTAAAGCTGCCCATTCCCATTACCTTTCAGCATTAAAAAAGGAATCACAACAGAAGATTAACTTCTGGTATAACTTCTGATTCTGTGGTGCCAGGAGATGTGTAGGGAAAGGCCTTTGTCAATGCTCATCTCAAACAGTGGAACACGTTCAAGATCCTTGAACCTGCTCCACTGAGATCAGGTGAAGGTGGTAGGAGGAAATGGCAAGAGCCAGCTGCAACTTCTGCCCAATGGCTTGGCTAATGTTTCCCAGGGAAGCCACTGTTTCCTTCAGCCAAACCCAACTAATGCAATTCATAGCAATTCCATTTAGTGAATAGTGTCCTCTGAATGAGACATTAAATTATTAAAATGATGGTATTTTTCTACACAATATTTACTGATATGTAAACTACAGTGTTTTTCACAGCTGGCTCAATCTACCAAATTAAAAGCACACACTGGAGAAAATATCAGCTACTGAGTATTGCAAAAGCCAGCCCAAGTCACTCTACTCTTTGCTTGGAGAGCATTCCTGCCCTGAACCATTTGCAGGCATTTCTATTCAGACTTTTTGAAGGGTACCAAGGAGCTCCTAGCTGCTAGAAATTTGTGGCTTTGGGGGGTGTTTGAGGCAGAGTTGGTGTCTCTACATTTAATAGACCTCATGAAGTTTTTTTCTTCTGTGAATGTGTACAGGTGCTGTTTTGGGATCCCCTGTGAACTACTGGCACCTCAAAGGAGGATGTCCTACTGTTTAATTACCTGCTGCATGAAGATCCACCTCCTTCTGTTTGTTTTAAATTGGCCACCTGCTAGTTTCACTTGATGCTCTCTAGTTCTTATATTAGAAAAGAAAGCAAATAATCAACCCCTACTCCTCTCTACTCATTATTCTCTCTGGTCTGACTGTTTTCTGTTGTTTATCACTTCTCCATCCTGTATAATCTTGGTCACTTGAATCCTTGAATCACTCTAACATCGGGGTGGCTCCATATTTTTCTTTATGTTTGTTGCTTTCCTCTGGATCTTTGCTGTTTCTGTTACACAGGGGTGTCAGGAGGCATGTTGCAGCCCTCCCCATTTTGTTCTTTGCATTTCATCCTGCCATCTTCCACCAGCTTTGGAACAGTTTTTGAGTTCTGAACCAGTTCTTCCATGAGTTATTGCAACTGTTAGATCTTATTTCTGAGTGGGAACAAGTTTATTAGAAATTTCTCACTTTCAATCAGTTTACTCCTCTCTAATTCAACCAGAGGTATTAGAGAGGACACTAATACCCTACTGTTATCCTAGTTAGACCTTAAGTCTGTGAAAATTTGGCTATAGTTATTGGAGTTTGCTGATTTTGCTGCTTCTTTTGTCAGGAAGTTCATAACCCCTTTCCCTAGAGCCACAGCCTAATCTGATTCTCCTACATAAGCTGTGGTCTGTCACTACCACATCTTGCTGAATACTTCCTTTCCCTGCACATCTATTCAGTCAACATGCCAATCTAAGCCAGGTGTCCCATACCCCTCATTCTCATTCCACTGTGGCTTCATGGAAATCAGTCTCTTCTGGAAGTATCTGGGAGTATCAGCCATGTGAGTAGGACCTTCCTTGCTTCTCTGGGAGCCTGTGTCCCTTCACATGAGTGTGGACTTGTCCTTACTGCTGAGAATGTTTCTAAGAGAAGTTTAAAGGGAGATGCTTGATTTTACTGTCTTACCTGGCACCCTATGTCTTGCCTCCCAAACCTCTTCCTTGACCTTTCCTACTTCACTGGTGCACATGTGGACCACAGCCACTTCCTAGGTGACAGTGGTTTTTTGGAAGGTGGTAGACTGCTGACAGCCCTGGTCTCTGCCAACCTAATTTGTGTTGTGATTATGTTCTCAGTGCAAGGAAAGCCTTTTCACAACAGGAGGTCTCGTGGCCCACAAGGGTGGACTCCCTGTCTCATTGCTAGCTCAGTGTCCTCTGCACATCCAGGGATGCTGCCACAAAGGATCCTCAGAGCACACAGCACCTGGAGATCAGCTTCCCCTCCATTTGCTGCGCAGCTGGAGAGCACACAGCTCCTTAACCCCTCCCCTGTGCCATTCCCTGCACAACCCCCGGTGTCCCGGCACTTCTCCCACCGCTGCCGGCCGCGCATCGTGTATCCGCACAGGGATACCTGAATGCCTTGTGTGTGTGTGCATACAGCACATGTATAGATATGTGTGCATGTGAGCGAGATGCATACACCTGTCTCCATATACGGCCTTTGAAATGACTACATTTCATATCTCCTCCAAGTGCTCTTTTCCTTTCTCATTTATGGCTAGGGCTAGGAATGGCACATTGCAACCTCAGTGGATTTTATTTACTGTAGTTTGAATCGGGATTATCAAAATCCTGTAGAAAGCTTTGGTCTCTACATTGACTCCATAACTAAAGGCAGTTTGTAAAATCTGTTGAAATCCAAGAGCTCTCTCTTCAAGTCAGCCAGCCGCTTGAGCCTCGCTGGGTTCAAAGGATCTGATCTATAATTGTCCTCATTGTGGAACTACGACATTGTACTTTTCCAGAGGCAATGACAGCTCTAGCATGCGCGTGTACCAGACCGAAACCAAGACTCCCACCTCAGCAGAGGGACTAGAGACGCAAGGACCGATTCAGTCGGTGCTGGTGGAGCTGAGCAGCAGGGATTCCTCTCTGGTCTCCGGGAAAACCTGCTTTGAGCCCCGGGTTTGTGCGTCCCAGAACAGTCCTCCCTCGCTGCTCATTCCCCGGGGCTGGCTCCAGTTCTCGGCGCAGCTCTGCGGGCCCAGCGCGTGTTGCGGGAGGCCGGGGATCAGGGGGAGCCGGTGTCGGGCGGGGGTCGGTGACGGAGCCCCGGCGCTGTGCCGTGCTGTGCCGTGCCGTGCTGTGCCGTGCCCCGGCGCTGTGCCGTGCTGTGC
>WBNO01020330.1:447247-487827 GCA_013400575.1 Peucedramus taeniatus | reverse complement strand
GGGCAGCGGGGGCTCCCGGGCAGATGCGCATCGGTTTTAAAAACAAAAGGGCGGGCTGCAGCGACCGGGGCCGAGCCCGATTCCGCCGCTACATTTCAAAAGGGGCGGGGGGGAAGGGAAGACGCGGCCGCGGCGGAACGGGGAGCGGACGGGGGGTACCCGCCGCGTCCCGGCNGCGGCGGGGCTGGGGCGGGTTCCGCGGGAGCGGCGGAAGGAGGAAGTGGCGCGGGCGCTCGGTTCCCTGCAGGAACGGCCTCCCGTGCGGGCACGGTGGCGCGGCCGCCTGTGCAGGCGCTGTCCTGCCCCACGCTGGCCAGCAGAGAGCCAGGCGCTGGACGTCTAACCCCGAGGGGAGTTGGGAACAAGGATTTCCTTTGTGCGCAGCACGCCGGGTCAAATTTCAAGAGACTTGCGATGGCTGGGATCGAATTTGCAAGTACCTGAAGGGTTGGATCCCTCGGCCCAGATTCCCAGAGATACTTAGGTCTTTAACTCCCGTTTTGATTCGTGTGAGCTCCTAAGAGCAGTGTCTGTGTCTTAACCTTAATTCTTTAGACACAGAGCTCAGATAAAGGAATTCCGGAGTGCAGAACTTTCCTTCCGGTAAGTGTACAGCTGTAATTTATAGCCCACCTTACCGTGCTGAGGTCTTGCAGACAGCGTTCTCTTGGAAGTATGAGCAGTTGTAAATGAAAACCTCCGTTTCTGGAGATGAAATACAACATGTTTAAGTTTACAGTTATTTTATTTAAGTCTTAACAATCTTTGCAGAATGCCTGTGTTAGTGCCATAAAAAGAGAGTTGAGTGGAACAGCAACATTTAAATTCACCCTAACACCGAGACAGTCACAGAAGTAGCAGAATTGATCTGTGAGGCAGATGGTCTCAGTCTGAATTGTTGTCTTTCCTTGCCACCAGCCCCTTCAGATGCATCAGTGTCCTTCTTTTGCCCCTGTTGGTAATATGCTGCCAGCGAATTACTTCATGTGGCCCTTTCTTTTTGCTGGTAAACCATGATGAAAGGTGTGAGAGCTCCAGCTCCTTAGGCACAGTATCACTTCATGTGCCACCCTGCAGCTCTTCAGTGAGGTAGAGGCATAGCAAGGTGTCAGCCTGCTGAGCCCTGTGTTATCTCTCTGGGACAGGGGGTCTCAGCAGGTTGGCAGATGCAGGTAGAGCAGTCAGTCACTATTATTGTTTGGCACTTGTATTAGCACTGCTACCCAGCTACTTGCTGATGGCAGAAGTGACAGATTTTAGGAGCTGTCAGATCAGTTTCTAGAAAAGAGCTGTTCATCACAGGCCATGCTGTGTGGAAATGGGTAGCCAAGAGGTATGAGAAGTAACATGCAGGCTATTAGGAAGGGGGGGTTTAAAGGCCCTTTTCTCCATTAAGAAAAGGTCTTTAATGTGGGGGACCAAGTGGAGTTAGGGGCAGTTTTAATACAGAGTTGAGAAAATGATGAAGAAAAAACAGTGCTAAGATTCAAGAGATTTTTTTTTTTTTAATAAATAGAGTCTACATTAGAAGAACAGGCTTTATGTAAATACATTTGCAGCCAGGCTATGTATGCCTTCAGTGAAAACATGTGCTTTTCACACATGTGAAAAAAAAAGACATGTTTTGTATATATATTAATATATGTTTAAAAACCAAACAGTGGAAAAAAGCTGATGGATAAGGATTGTAAAGTTTGCCATGATGCTCTCTTTCTTGAAGTGGTACATCACCTTCATGGTGTTAAAACATCTTCATGATAGAATACTTGGAATATTAAAAACTTTGTGGATGCATAAGAGAGGACTGAGTAGCTTGCACGTGCATGATGTGGGAAACTTTTTGTTAAAGAGGAAATAACTGTTTGGGGAAGTAACAAAGGGTCCCATATCTTGATGTTCTAGGCCTGAGTAGGAAGAGTAGAGAGATTAGGGCTCTGTGAGTGACTGCCCAACCTAGATATTGACAATAACTGTCCTATATTAAGGGAGCATAGAGAAACTCCAAGGGTAGGAAATACAATTGCTAATGAGAGGCCTCAGGCCCCCAATGTAGATTATGTCATGGCCCATCATGACATTTGCCCAGGTGCCAAAAACCCCTACTTTCTGGGTGTAGCTTGTACAGATACACTGGGGGAAACAACTCTGGGCAAGGTACTGGCCAGCAAGAATTAAGTTCAGAATTTTGCATTCAAAATCCCAGCCAGTTCTGACTTGACACTGATCATAATGTCCTTAAACTCAATGTTGTTTTCAGGAGCTGCAAAGGCAAGAGTTGTTGTGGCAGTGTTTACTCTTCCAAAGCAGTTCTTCATATAGCAGGGAAAGAAATTAATCAAATGGTGAGAGCCAGCCAAAAGTGTAAAATAGTTGCAAGTGGCATGTAATTCTTCAAAGACACTAATAGTAAAGGCTCAAAGCAATTGTATGTCATCTGTCAAAAATACCAAAAAAGCTGAGCAGGCTGACAAGCAAAGTAAAGCAGCTCGGTACAAGTAAAAAGACTTCATTCAAATGTTAAGGTTTTGTCTTCAAATGGGAAAGGTGGAAAAGAACATAAAAAATGTGTCAAACACAGTTAGGTAAGCCAAAGTGTCATGCTGCTAAAGGCATGAGAACAATTAGAATATACTCTTTGAAGCTCGTCAAACCCAGGAAGCTTGCTGATAAGTTATCCATGCGTAGAAGGAGTGCCCAAGGAAGATAAAGTCAGTGGCAGGGTGAAACAAATTCTCTGAGCCTTGCTTCACCGAGAAGGAGTTTAAGGAGATTCTTTTGCAAAAGGCTCTCTATTTTTTTTTAGGGAGTGAACATGTCGGGGAGTTTTCCAAAGTGAAATGTCTGTGAGAGAGGGTGTGAGAACAAACCATTGGGAAGGATGCAGTAGAAGGCAGGAGATGATACTTGTTGCAGAGTTTTGAAACAACCTAAATGGAAAGTTGCTGATATGTTGCCTCTTGTCTGTAACTGCTTGTGTAGGCCTGCTTTGGTGCTCCAGAAATAGATGTAACAAATGAGCTGTCCGTTTTTCAGGGTTTCTGTGGAGACTCAGAACTCGAGGACGGACATTTTTGTTTGTTTGGTTGGCTGCCCAGGATTAGTGAATGGGACTAGTGAACATGGGTGTAAATGTGAAACAGTGACAAAGACTAGGCCTGACTTTTGTTGCCAGGGAGTTGAGTGTCATGACTCTTCTAGTGTTCTCTAAAGGTGTTGCTGAGCTGCTCTCTGGCTGATGCAGTCCTTACTAAAGCAGGGCCACTTTCAAGGTGGGATCAGTTTGCTTTGGGCTGTGTAGTCATGGCCAGTTTGCTCAGTGAAAAGAGGTTGTTCCCCTCACCCCAAGTCTGCCCAGGGCCTATGCCATTCAAGGGATGGAGGAAGGGATAGGTGGGAATGTGACAAGTTTGCTGGTTGTATTAACTAATTTGGAGCATGAAAATCCCAAAGGCTGATCCATAAAGTCTGCAGAAAAATCTTATTTTGAAAGTGTGGATATAAGTTTGCAGATGAAGTTCAGTACAGACCAATTTCAGTGTAATATGCATGGAAGGGATTGCAGACCTAATTTTCTGTACACAAAAATGAAGCATGAACTGACTTTCTGCTCAGGAAAAAAATCATACAACTTGTATAGTCCAATGAAAAGATAAGCTCTGTGCCAAGATGTGGCTAATAAAGGACAGGACAGGTTAGGAATTATTAGGAAGGAGTTAAAAAAATAAATGGAAAGCACCATCATGGCGCTACAAATCCGTGTTGCTCCCCTCTCCTGATTCAGGAAGTAGTGAAATTTGTTGAGCTACAGAGGAGGATGTCAAAGATGATGAAGGGTAGGAAGGAGCTTTTGTGAAAGTAAGTAGCTTGGAAAAGAAGTGACTGTAGGGACTGTGGGGATATTCTTTAAAATCATTAGTTTCATGAAGAAAATGAAGAGGCAAGATAAATGAGACTCAAATAAAACAATTGGGAGGCAACTTCAAAAAACCAGATGCTTGTCCTGCAATACATAAATTGTGGTGCTCACAGCCAGTGCGTGTATGTCAGGAGTTTACTCGGGTTCACGAGTGATTAGTCAGTCTTTTGGAGAGAAACTTGCTGTGCAACTTAGCAGTCAGGACAGTTCAGTATCAAATTTTGGGCACTGACTGCTGACAGAGAATTACTGCAGATGCTGATCAAAGAACCATTGCTGAGAACTGCTGGTAGAAATTTCCACTGAGAAGCATAAGCTATAGGCCATTTGCAGATAACAGAGAGAAGCAAGGCCGCTTATTGCCCTTTGTTATATGAAACTTGTAGCATAAGATTTTATCGAACTTCCAGGAAAAAAATAGCCTATGATGACCCTGTTTAATTTGGGCTTGCTACCCCAGCCCTTAACCCCAGACACCAGTTACAGTCAGGTTAAGTGTATCCTGCATTTAACACTGCATTAGAGCAGTACCCCTGCAAAATTCCTCTGACATTTGCAGGATTAGAACCTTAGCTTGTATTTTGTTCATCATATATTAAAAGTCATGGTCCGTTTCTAGGTAAAGATACAGAACCAATCACGTGTTACTCTTGCTTATCTCTGTGTCTCACTTGTAAAGATTGCTCTTTAGAAACCTCATTCTTCAAAGGCCTGCAATGATTGTGATATTGAGGACATAAACCATGAGGCAGTGTTTACAGAAGTTTTATTGTAGCTTGTGCTGCTACAAACTGTGATTAGTGCAAAACATTTTATGGTTTGTCCTTTGAGATCTCAAGTGCAAAACAAAACAAAAAATAAGTAAGCTTAAAAGACTCAATATGAGTGAATGAGAGGAACAGATTTGTTAAGTTGCATATTCCTCATGTATGAATAGCATTATGCAAAATATTATTCGGTTTAATTAAATAAGTTCCTCTTGGGTTTTTTTGGTTTTGGTTTGGTTTCATTTTTTTCAGAAGTTTTATTGGAATGTATGAAGGTTCTTCTTTGTATTGACTGTGTGTAAACTCTTGTGTTAAGATTAAAATAGCCACTAAGAAAAAATGAAATCAACAATTAACAGTTTAGAATTTAATGTCAGCCTATGTGTATGTAAATATATATATAAAGATGTAGATATCTATGTATCTACATATATATAAATACTTAAAGATATTTTGTATATGGCCTAAATAATACATTGTACAGCACATACTTCTTATTGATAAACTGTGAAAAGGTTTTAGAACTTGCTCTTAAAGTTAGTGCTTGATATGTTTGCCATTTCTTGGAAGGTCATGTAAAATTTCTGGTTTTTTGAATGACCTAGAGAAGAAAGAAAGGAAGAAGTGGTAAGCAGTACAGTAATGTTTGATTTCTTAATTTGTAATATATTGCAAGCCCAGCTTTCTGTATGCCGGAAATCTTCTGACCCCTTTGTTTGCTTGGGAGCAGATTGCATTAAATCAAGTACAGTAGTCTTTAGGACAAGGCAAACATTTTATCTTGTTGCAGCTTGGACACACATCCAGGAGCAAATCTGCCTACATGTGGCATATTGTTTCACCCTGTGCAGAATTTAAATTTTAACTCTTAAGTTATTTTAACATTCAGTAGTTGCTATATAGGTTGCTATCTTTCAAGATAAGCTTGGAAGTAATAATTTTCATATTGCTGTCTGTTAAAGAGTAGGGCAGATTGCTGTTTGATGGTTTTTCAGCTAACCTTGACAGGCTTGGTTTGTAGCTCCCAGAATATTTCTGGTGTTAGGAATGGCATTAAGGTGTGTCAAAACTGGTTAAATTTGTCCTTTGTTCTGAACTGCATGTGACAGTGGATGTTGGCCAACCATTTCCCTTCTGCTGTAAAATTATTTTAAGTACTTTTAAAAGACTTAGATACTTAAGATTACTACAGCACAAAAGAAGGAAGGGTTGCTTACGCATTTGGTTTTGAAAAGTGTGACCTGTGGTTAAGTTCTGCTTTTTGATACGTATGGAGGGATATATGCGACTTGAAGGGCCCGATAAGTGCACAGAAGACAAAGCCTGGACTGTAATATTTCTATTGATATTGCATGTTGCTTGACAGCATTCCAGGCAAGCCTCTTACAGCTTTATCTAAGCAAGATACTGCCTTTGTTGTTTAATAAATTAAGGTAGCAATACATTTAGCTCTTTATGTGCATTTCTTGCATATATGTGCAGCACATTTGGTGCATGGTGTGGGCTTTTGTGTATTTGGTGTACTGGCTGCTCTTTTAAGGTGTTTTGTTGAATCCTGTATTCAGGACTTTATATGCAACTGAGACATTAATCAAGTGGAAAATAGTGAAGCATTGAATTTAATTGGATGAGACATATAAATCTGTAAAATAAAAAGTAAACAGCTCCACCCCAAAACAGTTTCTAAAATTGTGACAGCATCTTAAAAAGTTTATCTGAAATAAAAATAATTCTGCAATACGAAAACAGGCAGGATAGGAGAGTAATGTTTTTAAATTACTGAGAGCTTGCCTGCAGCATTTGAAATCCCAACAGTGTTACATGAAAAAGATGAAAGCAAAACTTGAGGATAAAATTGAAACCAAATATAAACAAAAGTGAAACCAACTCCGTTGGTTTTCATTTCCCAGTTGGCAAAAATGAAATAAGCACAGAGGAAAGAAGCATGAGAGCTTGAAAAATTAATTCAGTTTTACCATTTATTTAATCTGTTGTCTAAATTAGACTGCTGCATGGCAGCACTCCCTTAGCAAACTACACGATAGAGGGTAGGGGCTGCACTCCTGGTTTATCCAGGTATGACTTTTCACAGGCAGAGGTCTGGGCAAAGGCCCTGCTATATGGAATGCGGCGTCTTCTTCAGTCACAGAAGTGCTGTTTTGAAATGCTGTGGCAAACACGTACACAGAGCACAGTGGAAGTGATGACATCCAGGATGATGAAAGGGAGTCAGTAATTCAGCTGGCCAGAGTGCTTGAGCTTTAGTCATGTTGAGATTCAAGTTGCTAGTAGAATTGGGTATAAAATACATGGTCGGTTTTTTTTTTTTTTTTATTCCACCTCTGGGGTCATCCACTTAGACCAGGGGCAGATCAAAGGTAACCAAAGATGTAATCCAGTATCAGCTTTGCTGATGGCATGAAATGACTGTGAATGGTTTCACTCAATTTCCACAGATCAGTCAACAGCTAGAATGTACTTTGTGATGTTGAGAACGACCTAGTGAATTAGTCAAAAGATGAACACGTTGGATGGTTGTGTAATTTCAAATGCATTCATTTGAGATTTCATTTCTCCTTCTCCTATTTTGATTTGAGATTTCATTTGTCCTCGTATTTAGAGAAGGGCATGCTCCTGGGCTGTATTGAAAAAAGTGTTGGGTGTTGCCAAGAAGCTTAGACAATCTCTGCTCTGCTAAAGCTGTGCTGGGGTGAAATTAAAAACTTTAATTCCAGAGGTCAAATTCTCACACATTTGAACACATTGCATTCAAGCATATAAAAACTAAATTTTTTGGATGCCAGAACAGTTCTAAGATTTGAGATTGATAAGACAATCTGAAAAAGCTTACCATTGTTTAGTTTAATAATATTTATGCAGTTTAGATGAGAAATGAAGATGAGTTGAGTTGTCTCACTCTAGCTCAGTAGTATTTTAGGAAACTTCCGAGATAAAAATAGCTTCTGCAGATCACAAAGTGAGGGTAATTGCTGTTGGTCTGTGGTCAACACAAAAACTTTAAATTAAAAGCACATTTTGTAACCAATCCTATTAAGTATTCATATCCTGTATGTCCTGTGGCATAGGAAAGAGTAGCATTTTTAGAAAAAGGAGCATTAGATCATATCATTTCAACAAGCATAAGTACAAGCATTTAATACTTAGTACACATTAAGTGCACGTCTTTCAATTGTGTGTACAAGAGAAAGAGATGTCTTTTTTAAAATTCTCCGATGTCAAGCAGTACTCTGTAATAACTAATTCAATTTATTTTTGGTGCTCAACACATCTGTGTCTTTCATGGTGCTATTTTTGTAACTGTAAATAAGTTCATGTGACAGACATGTTTGCAGCTCACAGTGGGTGATTCAGAGGATCCCAACCCCCAAGTCTGTGCCTGCCATGATCTGTCTGTAAAGAAACTGTATAAGTAATCATAATCATTTTTACATCATTTTTACAAATCTGAAATAGTGTATACTTTTCTTGAATACCTTTTCTTAGAAGTAAAGGAGAAATTGCTTTGCTGAAAGGGCTGGGTTTGCTTCTCTCGGTGAGGTTAGGCAGAGGTAGTTTATGTCTTTTGCTACCGGATCTGGGTGCTGTGCTAACAATCAGAACTTTGGGTAGCAAAGGTGTAGTTGTGGGTTAGCTATTAACTTCAGTGGTAGAAACTGCCCTTGCCCAGACAATAAAATGAAAGCTTTAAGCAAATATTAAATCGCACTTTAGTGTAGTGTGCAAATAGTTCTTGCTGTGTGTTGCAGAACAGTATGTTACACAAACAAAGGTAGCTGTGGGAAACAAGCCCAATCCAAGCAAGGTGGATTATATCAGGTGCAGGTCATGGCCAGTGAATGTGAAAACTCTTCCTTGAACACATTTCTCAGTGTTTGCTATCTGGAATATTTTTTTTCTCTGTATCCCTGAGTGCCTCTAAAATGTCATTGCCTTCTTGCAATCCTGTCTGAGCCTCACAAGCCATCGTTGTGGGAACAATGAGATTAAGCACTTTCCTTTTACAATGGTTCTTTTCTAATGTATAGCACCCTATAAAGCACTCAGCCTTTCTTTCTTAGGACACTGAGATAAAGACTGTCCAGGCTCTAAAAGGTACTCTCACAGTTTAAATTCCAATCTTGCAGGTATGTGCATGCATAATTTCCCTGCTTTCAGAGGGATCCATGCAGTAAAAGTGCTCGTTAAGTGTCCTGTAAACCTAGTCATGGAGCTCGTGAGAATGCAGTGGTCTAACTCAACCATGCCGTTGAGTTGCATCAGTGAAGTGATTGTTTATGATTGTTTGAGCTTTAATAGCCTTCTAGTTTACACCTTGCCGGAAAACTCTTTGTGAATCAGGTGTCAAATGCTGAGTTTTCCTGGCTGCTTTAAAGAACACACAGAGTTTGGCTTCCATGGATTCCAAATGACACAGCTAAGCAGCAGCAGCAATTAAGTGTGGGTATTCAGGAGTGGATTCGCATGTGAGCACTTAATTCCAGAATAAAATTGATTATTTTGAGAATAACTGCTCCCCAATGCAAGGAATTAATTACTCCCTGACAACCGTGACAACAAATCTCTTGTTGTAAACAAGCCCCTCCCAAACTTGTCTAAGTTAACTACGGGAAAGTCACCACCTTTCTTTTAGGCAGCGTTTGAAAGAAAAATATTTAGAAAACCCAGATACTGAGGACAAATCGTGGTCAGTCGTCAGATGTAACACAAAGCTTAAGAAGAAAACAAATCAGATATTGGACTGATTATAAATAATTGATTTATGGCTGCTTTTGAGACTCCTGGAGGAGGTGGCAAGATGTGTGGTCATCCTGATGCCAGCAGATTCTAGCATCTCCCATCTTCACTCCCCGCAAGACCTGAGAAAAAAAGTGAAAGAAACCCCCAGGAAACAAAGTATTCTTTTTAAGCTGAAACTAATGCAATCATTTTGTATTGTCACCAGACTAGCAGACATCGATGCGCGTGCAGATGAGCATTGTGGCAAGGATACTGTGGAGATGATCTTAATAATCTATTAAAAGCCTGGTCCAAATTCCCAGCTGATGTAGGTTGCTGCAATGCCAGAGAAGTGGATGTGCTCAGCCACAGACATTGTGTTCTTCAAGTGTTGTGATAGTGTTTAATACAGGAGCCATCACAAGGGAAGTATCATTGTGGGTATTGAGAGGCTGAAGCCTTACTTCATTATGGCTAAGTCCAGAAGCAAAAAAGAGCAACCTTCTGGGTTTATTGTATTAAAATAAGATGGATTTTCTTCAGTGAACTTCTAGTCTGCAAATGCAAGGGCTAACTTTAATGAGGCCTGAGATCACTGCAAAATAACAACTCATGTCTTTGCTGCTGAGGGAGAATAAGCTCTGCATGGAAACCAAAGGAAAGAGTCTGTTTTGATGTGTAACGTCTGAATCCCAGCCAGGGCATGTTAACACCCTTTGGGTGGAACAGAAATGCTATAGGGCTGATGAAACACACTCTATATACAGTATGAGTTCTCACAGTACATTTTCCTGGGCGTGTTTAAAATGCAGTCTGTAATGCTGATTTCAGTACATGTTTGAGTTACTTTTGCCTTTGTTTCCTTTGGTTTTGGTTTTCATTTTGTTTTGTTTTCAGGGAAAGTTGGGTTCGTTGTTTTTTGCCCTCTGTCACTTGAGGATAAGAAGGCTTTTCTTCATTCTACTTTGTGTATTGTTCTTGGGTACAGCAGCAGGAGAGGAGTGCATGCTGAATGCTTCCCTCCTCCTCCATCTGGCCTTGCAATGAGGTGGGCACAACCTGGACACTGCATTGCAGGGCCTTGGAAGGTTGGGTAGCTGTTACTAGCATGAATCTGTCATGCAGCAGCTTGATTTCCCAGGTTTTTCACCCCACAAAGCTTTCCCCTTAGCAGCCATAGTCCTGTTGTAGCCCTGCCACGTTTTGTTTGGGAACCTAGGGAAGCAGGTGAAGTATTGCCTGGTGGTTGCCTGTACAGGTTCTTCTTAATGGCCAGGCCATGCCTTTCACCACTCTGCCCTGGACCTTTGCTCTCCCATCCTGCCTATTCTCCAATTCTTGGCTTTCTGGCCTGTCTTGACAAAGTTGCCTCCTTCCTGCAGGCACCAGAATAAATAAGGTACCACCTTTCCTGACTGCAGTGAACTCTTTCTTGGTGAAGGACAGGAAGGACATAGTCTTTTCTGCTGCCACCAAAACATTAGGAAAGAGGAGGAAAGATTGCTGTTGCTACAATGTGGATCAAAGTGTTACAGCCAACATGGGAGCTGGGTCTGTGGAGCAGACTGGCCATGGTGAATACTCTAACTGAGCTCACAGCAAGAGGTGCTTAGTGAGAAACAAATCTGCCAGTGATGTCTGCTCAATCCCTCCCTGTTCAACAGGACATTGCTGGCAGAATAATGGTAAGGAAAAAAGAGGCACCATTACATGCAGTTAAAAGACCAGAGAGCACAGGTTTTGCTTTCTAACTGGCTGTGAACCCAGAAAGTCTGTTACTGTTTTTATGGCTTGTCTTGCTTCATATCTATTAAGGATTTCACTTTGAATCTGTAACCCTTGCACCTCTAAGAATGGCAATGCCAACTTTTCTCATTTACTACTCTTTAAAGAAGTGTTTTGCTGTTGGCTCCAGAAATAGATATGGATATTTTATGTATTATGTATAATTTGGGATTATCAGAAGGAAGGCATGTTCTGCAGCACCTGTGGTAAGATCCTCCTCCATCTCATGGCAGATAAGAAATGTACCAGGCAGAGGTCTTGTCTCCCTGCCCCGCACACTGTGGGCAGGGGGAATTCAGGTGTCCACAGTCAAAGCAGCTGAGTAAAGTGCACTTCTGTTTTCCTTTCAGTGTCAGTCTCACATTTCTGAAGTATTTCTGGGCAGATGAGTCTAGCAGGTTTTCTTACCTGAGAGAGGGCTCTATCCCTCTGATGAGTTTGACTTCTAAGCAGGGCTTTTCTCAGAGTACAGATGGTGAAATCTTTGAAAGTGGTATTCACAGCAGAATAGCTGAAAAAGGTGGTCATATTGCAAAATCCTATATGAAGGCAGAGTTCAGTCTGTGACCAAAGAGCAGAATTTTGCTCCAAGTACTGTTCTTTAAAAAAAGATCATGTTTCTGTGTATGCTGGAACAGTCTTGGCACAGACGCAAAACAGAACCCAGTTCTCTGAATCCTAAATTTAGTGTATGGTCTCATTTCAGCATATCTCTTTGGTCACACGGGATGATTGATGCTTTTCTTAACTGCATCAGCCTTAGTAAACAAAGGGAATAGTTTAAAAGTTTATCAGCAAAGCACAAGTAAAGATAACTTCTTAAAAAAATAATATTGCCCATTCTGTATTGGCAGAGAAAAGATAAATTGATACCATGCAATTTTCTGCACATATCCTCTGAGGAGCAGATGTTTTTCCACAGCTTTGAGCAAAGGCTGTGACCTGCTTCACAAATGTGCCTCCAAGATCTTATCCCACCTTAACTTTTCGCAACCGTTAATAATATTTCCATATACTGGCAAATCTTTAAACTAGGTACTTTGTGACATGGAAAGAACAACTCCTTTTCCAAAAGGTTTTTTGGTTTTGGGTTTTTTTTTTTTTTGTTCCATAGGAATATACCTTTAAGAAAGTACCCACAAACACAGAGTAGCTTGTGTTTTTGGGATAACCTTTGTGCCTTTTCAGTTATCCAGATGCTGCCAGAGTGAAACTGAAGGAAAGAGAACATAGTGTACTGCTCAGATGTAATGCCTGCCATGCCATTGCTTTCACTTTCTCTCTACAGCTGCTGTAATTCCAGTGAAGAGCTCTTCATTCTCAAAGGTTGCACTTTCTGTATGGCAGGAGTGTTATCTCTGTGAAAGAAAAACAAGTCAGACTTACTAGAATGTGCTTGTGGAGAGTAGGGAGGGACTACAAGCTCTTTATCAATCATTATGGAGTGAAAATATGTGTACATGCATATTGCAACCAGTTTATACCTTACTGGGGAGTAGCCTTCACCATGTTCTTGAAGTTTCTCATTGCAAAAAATAGGCTGAACTGACCACAGGACTAGCATGAATAGTGCAGTAATTAATAAAGCTTTGAAGAAAATCAAAATAATCCCTCCATAAACTGTGGTGGCAGCCAATCCATGGGCCATGCTTCTTGTGTGGGAGTGGCTCTTCAGAGGCTCCCAGTGGCCTCCCCCTCTATGCAAATCCCAGTGAGTTGGGGCTGATGTCTTGCCCACTTGCCATTGGTTTGGGAATAATTTTATTAATGTATTCATGTCCATCAATATATTTAAGCTCCCACCTCTGAAACAGCAAATGCCCCTGACTGTGGTCCCCTCTAGTATTAAGACAGGTGGTAAAAATGGAGCAAGAAAAGGGAAATTATATTCCTGGCGCTACCAGTCTTAATACATTTGTAGGAGGCATGATTAAAAATAGTGATTTTTGAAGACTGGCTGTCTTACTAAGAATCATAGAGTGATATCCTAGCAGATAGTCCTACTTACAGTGTCTAAATGAGCTTCTCTTTTCAGATGGGGTGGAAAAATGCTTTCTGGTGTCCCATCTGCAGTTGGCTGTGTTTCTTCTTGATTAGTCTTCATTTCCTCCACCATGAGAAACCAGAAGAAAAAACAAACAGGAATTATTTTCAACAGAATGCCAGAAAGACTTCAGCTTTGGGTCTCTGGGAATATGAATCATTTTCCTGTGAAGCCTGCTAAGTTCGTGGACTTCTTCAGAAAGCTGACTATGCAAGGAGTAGCATTAGATGCAGCAAAACTGGGATGGGACTGAAGGGTGATGGAGTACGAGGTGTTTCTTTGCCACTAGTGGAGCTGGTGCTGCTCCTTCCCTCTGCTCCTTCCTTCCTCCCAGCCGGCTCTGTTCCTCTCCCTGGCTCCATCCATGGTCTCTGCAGTGTGGAGCAAGATGGTGTCAAGTGACTCAAGGCAGGCATTAAGCCATTTTTCTCCTGGTTAACCAGAGTGTGAAGGTTCAGGCAGGCAAAGCTTTATAACCAGGCTTCTGGAGAGGTTTGCTTAGGCCAGCAGATGGGTACCCACAGTTCAGGAGATAGATCATGGTAGCAGTGAAGCCAGTGGGAACTGGATGCCTTGGCAGCTCTGAAAATACTGTTAGACGTGCACTTGCCCCCAGTACAAAAAATACCAAGGGCTGTATGTAGCTTCCTCTAGGTGTGAATGTGCAGAGCAAGTGCAACATTGAGGCTGACCAGGGGTGGGAGATAGATGGGTAAGTGCTTTTAGTTTTACAGCCAGCTCCAGGTTATAAATGTTGATGTTTTGTTCTCCTTAAAAGGATTGACTGTTTCTGCTTTTTTTCTTTCAGCTGGGTAAACACTGGAGAGAGGCTGGCAAGAAACTTGGCATACTTGATGTTTTGTAGGGCTCACCTTAGTTTCTGACTTTGTAGGTTTGTTTTATAATTGATATATTCTAATGGATGATGAAGCTGATGTGGTGTTAGGGAATGGCCCCTGAAACTTTACATGCATTTGTTGCCTATTTTGGAGCATTTCAAATGTCTTTACAAACTGGAATGATTCTTAAAGTCAGGTGATTTAATCTGTACTCACTGATGGACGGACTCCAGGTCCTCCCATCTGGAGCCAATGGAATAAGGCTTCAAGTGCACCCAGTAATACCATTTAAGGACAGACAGGAGCTACTTTTAAGGCACTGCAGACGTTGATGTTTCTTTCTGTACAAATAAGTCATGCACTTGACAGCTCTGGATATGGCATCTTCATTTCCCACAGGCAATTACTTGGTAGAGTTGACTTTTTTCATCAAAAAGGATGTTGTTGACATGCAACTGACAAAAGCCCTTCTACATTTTAGCACCATTGTGGTCAGTGCTGTCCTGAGGTAGACAGGTCTGGGAATGTCTTCTGAAGACATCCAGCTTTATTTTCAGCAGCATGTGCTCTAAAAGGAACATGGGGTGGGGGCTGTGTTTTGATGAGCAGAAGCACAGCTGTGCTTGCTCCTTTGTGAAGGACATGACTCCAGAATATTCCCACTGTTCTTTCCAGCTGAACATCATTGTAGGATTATTTTTACCTGGGTTTGAATTTACTTTCAGATGAACAGGTCTTGGGAGCCACTCCTCTCTTCTCATAAGCCAAACCTCTCTCCTGATTACCTTGGATTAATTTGGTGTGGGTGATGGATGGGAAGGTGTGTACTGACAGCTGCAGTTGCTTAATCCCAAAGGAATCCCAGAGTGCCAAAAAGGAGATGAGAACCTCTCTGTAGCATCTACAGGGGAGCAGCTGGGGAAGCCCCCAGGGATGTGGGAGGGAAAAGACAGGTTGGCTCAACTCTGCCATTTTGGGCAAGACTGGCTTCCTTGTAGTAGCGACTGTTGGCAGCTTTCTCGTTTCCTTACATGTATTGCTTTTGTACAAAGGCAGCTTCTGTTTCTTCCATGTTGCCTGTCCCAAGTGGGATTCATTGCAGCTGCTTTCAAGATAACTTTTCTGCCTTCTAAGTTGTTCATTCAGATGGGCTTGAAATTTGTCTTAGGGGCTCATTATCCAGAAGACGAGTCCTAAACTGCTAAATGGGAACACTCATATTGAGTATTGAACCTAATGCACAGTGTTTCCAGGAATTGTCTCAAAGTGCATGCATACTCAAAGATACCTTACAAAGAAGTGCATCTGTTGCAGATAATTGTTTCTCCCTTGTCAGACAAATAAAGATTTGCTCGTGTTTTTAGTACATTGCTGTTTGCATTTTTCAGTTTTGACTCAAACTGTAGTAGGGGAAGATGGTAGAGATCTCTTGTACATTCTGCAACCTGGATGAGGATTGTTGGTTCCAAGGGGAGGGGGGTGCAGCAGCATGGCCGGCTGTTTGCCACCAACCTGGGGGCTAAAAAAGTTGGACTCACATCACCCTTGTCCAGAAAACAGCTTCCCTCTTACACAGTGAAGGGATATGCACAAGGGCTTGTCTGCTGTTGGATTCCTGGGGTTGGCTGTTTTTTCATATCTGAAGTGAACCTGAAAGGGAGCTGAGCAGTTGCAACCGTTTTTTGAGCTATTTTAGAAATTCGTAGTTACTGCAAGAGGCTGCAGCTGAAGCACAAATTACCAGCTCTGTGCAGTAGTAAACAAAATACTAATATGTTTGCTAAGGGATTAGTGTGAGCATGGCTGCTGGTAAATTCTCTGAACACATCAAAGAACCTTATTGTTACATTCAGATTTTAATTCCTTATTTGTTTCAAGGAAATACATGTCCTCAGAGCAATGAGAGGAAACTTAGAACGTTTTTCTTCCTCTTGTGTTGGGTGTGGGCTTGGTACTGCCTAATTGTTAGTCTGTCCCATGCCTGTACTCCCATAGGAAGCGAGAACAAACCCATTTACATTTGTGCCATTGCTGTGTGCTTTCAAATTTTTCTTTCTCTTTTTTATTTTTAAGATCAAAGGTGACAAGAATAGTGGAGCAGAGGAGTTAAGAATGATGCAGAGAACACAGATGTGAAGAGCAAAAGAGAGAGAAAGGAGCTGAGCCCGGTGCAGAGGGGGCAAGAAGAAGCAGCAGCCTAAATGCAAGTACTTCAATGTGGAAATGATGAATTCCAGGGTGCTTAACAAGCATTTAATGTGGTGCTTTAATCTGCATCTAGTGCAGTTGGTTAATGTTTTTAAAATTTTCTGCCTCAGGTTCGAGACTTTGGACTCTTATGTCAATAATTTACAGCTCTAAACAAGGAAGTGGCATCGAGGTCATGTGTGCATGTGTGTGAGAGAGAGAGAGACAGAAAAAGAAGTCAGTTTGAGTCTTAACTGGATAATATAAGGTGGCGTAGTGTAGTTGAGGAGTGTGGGAAGCACTCACTTCATAGCTGAACAGCATTGAAATGTTATAGAACAGCTAAAAAATCAGTGAGTGGATTGATCAGAGAAAGCTGGAGGGAGGGGGTCAAACTACTCAGCCAGAATCAAAGTGGTCTGCTAAATTGCTGTGCTGTAAAATGTACTTTTATTAATTCTAGTCAAGTTCATGGAACTGAACCTGCCATTTGAAAGCCCTTTTGTTAGCAGAAGCATCATTTTAGCTAGTACAATGATGCCTCCTGCATGTGATTTTTTTTTTTTTTGTTTCATTTTTTTTTCTTGGCAAAAAAAGGTCTTCTGCAAATGCAGGTATGTAGACCAAAAAAAGGTGTCTCCAAGAGTGTGTTTTTCTTTGTGACTTCTGGTATCCCACCTGTATCGGCAGACAAACTTTTGCTGGTATCCTATGTCATATTCAGATGAAGGTTTTCCTAATACAAGTGTACCAGAAGAATATTTTCTGCCATAAAGAAGACTTTATCATCTCAGTTGCTTTTAGGGGAGGCTCACACACAGATCTAAAATAATGTTTATATTTACAATTGTTCAGTACCTGCAAAGCTTTAATAAGTGTACTGTGCAGAGGTGAAGAAGCTGCCTGGGAGTTCTGCCTGGCAAACAAGTAACCGTGTCCCTTGTTCCCTGCAGCTCCTTCCCAGGTGGGTGACAATGCCTGTCGAAAGGATGCGGATGCGGCCCTGGCTGGAAGAACAAATCAACTCTAACAGAATACCAGGACTGAAATGGCTAAATAAGGTAAGGGGGGTGTGCATGCATGTGCTGAAGGGGAACTTGATAGCAGTGGCTGAGGTCTGCATAGGTAAATCAGCTCATTCTTGGTTTTCAAAGGGGTGAAGGGGAGGAAGGGCAAAGCTGAATGCTTCCTGCTGAACCTGTTCCTCCGGTCTCGCCTGCCACATCTGAAGCGTCCTGCTTTGGCCTAGTGGATTTGGGGCTCATTTAAAAGCATTTTCCAACTCTTTGTTGTTGAAGTGAGTGTTTCTGGAGACTCTGCTTGGACTTTTTTTTTAACCTGGAAACACATTGTTCAACAAGTAGTATCAGAGGGATGTGTTCAAAATACTCTCCCGAGGAGGAAGACTGTGTTCTGTGTTGGACTGAGTTGAAGCAATGATCTGCTGTTTCAGACTTATGTGACTTCTCTGACACTTCTCAGCCTGGGAGAAAATAGGGTGACTTTTCCCCTGCCAGACTCAAACCTGATATCTCTGATCCTGAGCTCTTACTAAGTGCTCAAGACACTTTGAGAGCACAATCGTGAGCTCAGAAATTTCAGTGCCCAATTTTAATTTATTTTGATTGGTTGAGTAAAATCTAGGAGTGTATTTGAGACTTTGAATAGTAATGAATTGTGGAAATGTTGCATGCTTTCTGCACTATACAGGAGAGTAATTCTCCACACTGAAAAGCATGAAGCTGTTTTTGCTACAGAGGCTATTTTATTATCAGAATGGGTGGAATACCAAATAGTCTGGTATCCTCCCTATAGCAGTAGTAGTTGTGGTACTCAGGTGCTCATTTTTAGAGCTGAAGAATGACAATTGAAATGACTACCTTTTCTTTCAGCTTTCAAAGCTAGAAATGCTCATGACTATGAAATTATCAGGAGCGCTTTAAATTTCATCTGTGAATCTTGTTTCTCAGTAACTTCCTGCATCAGTGATTCTCATGGTGTGGCTGGGTAAATAAATATTGCTTTATCCTTTCCCTAGTTAGCTGCACTGTGAATTTGAGTAGGTCCTTGTTCTTGCATAATGGAGTCACAGCTGAAGAAGAGACCAGTTTTTACTGTTGTCTTTGTAATTTGAGTCCCATGTTCGGGTCCTTCTCCTTGAATATCTCTATTTTGGTGTTAGGTTTCCTACAGAGAGTCTATGTCTGCTGTCCTTTGCTGGGTGTTCCTGCCTAATCCTGAAATAATTTCTCTGCTTTGAGGTTTATTAAACTCTGATTCCCCACATCTACCCTCTGATTTGGCATCAGCCTGGATTACCTTTATTATGCTCAACAAGAAAATTGCACTCCTGAGCATTTCTGTTTAAAAATGTTTGCACATTCATTCCAAAAATAGATCATTAAACCAAAAATATTTCTGTTTTTATTGTAAATCCTGACCATAAACAAAGCCATGCATAGAATCAATGAAGTGTCATGTGTATCACCACCTGTTCTATACCCACAGAATCAACTTCATAGGTTGTAGTATTTTAATCAGAGTTTGGTAAAGGATAGTTCACAGTTTAGATAAGAAGGTGTGTCAGATTATCAAGAGAATGAAACTCATGTGTGTGCACAGCTTTTAAGGAAATAAGGTTTAAATATGAAAGAAATTATTACCATTCTGGGTTGTCATTGGCTGTCTGTTCTTGGGGACTTTTCTGAAGTGAAGAAAGAATTAAACCTCTCTCAGTTAGAAATGACAAATCAGGTACAGGTGACACATAATTCTTTACCCTACTGTCAGTTCATCATTATACCTCCAGAACAAACCCCTCCTTATAGGGCATAAAGCATACATACTTGTGTACCTCTTTGGTGAAAATGTTATCCTCTGAGTGGCATGAAGGAGGAAGGGAATTTCTTTACTGTCCCAGAGAGACAAAACTGGGAAGTGTTAATGAAACAACATAGTGCAGCAGAGGGGATGTGAGATGGGGGAGTGTGAGAGGTCAGTGTTCCTCATGGAACTGGAAAAGGAAACATTCCAAGCTGTAACAGAGTATGTAACAGAATAAAATGTGTATTATAAAATAATAATACACATAACTTCTGTGATTTTGTTATTTGTGTTATAATTTGGTATAATTCCTGTGCTCCAAGACATCTGGGATTGGGAAGAACTTTCTGTAATGAGCAGAAGAACTGTAATGACCACTTAGACTGCTCAGCTTCTTTTGAAGCAATTAGTACAGCTGATGATGACAGCATGCTATGTCTGGAGTCTTGTTCAGTCTGCTAGGTTTTGAATTATCATATGGTCTATTTTAATCTGGTCTATTCTTAAAGTTCTTGTTGATAGAAACTTTTTTATTGAAGTGATGATTTTTTTTCCCATGCTTATTATAGTCTGTGAAAGAATAAAGGCAGGGAAGCTGATGAGTACAGTAGTGTTGTGGACCACAAATAGTGGCTTTGAGGCTTTCTTTGGACTGCTTTGAGTTGGGGAAAGAAGTATCTCTGTTGATGATTTACTTATAAGTAGAGGGAAGAGTAAAGAGGCAAAAGACGTGTGACAGAAGCGATGGAACTACATTAAGAGGAATATTGAGTGTGAGGACTTTAGGGGAATGAGGAACATGTTAAATCATTCCTTGCACCAAATTGCTTGCACCAAGCCAAGCAAGAGGGGAAGAATGCAATTCTGAACAAGCAAATATGACAGAAAGGATTAAAGACAAGTTGCAGAACGAAATGCAGGCTCAGAAAAAGAAAAGATCACACTGGAAGGAAGGGAATTAAACCTAGCCTTGGCAGGAGTGAAATATTAACCAGACAGTCAGGAAAGAAAAGTGGTTGTTGGGGGAAGGGGAAAGGCTGAAGGATTCATCTCATCCGGCCAGATATCTACAATGCAGTCATTTAAATGAGAGCTGCCTGTCTAGAGTTCTGTGAAATCAGTAGAGAGAATTAAGCTCTTTTAGGGTGAAATTCAGGCAACGTAGCTCAGGTGGCTGCTGCAGGAGGAGGGTTTTTGTTGCCCTGGAAGTACTTTTCGTACTTTTCTCTTCATAGACTGATAATTGGATCTGAACCTGCAGTGACAGAGTTTATAGTGCAAGATGTCTGCATGTGAAGCCAGATGAGTATTCTTCCCAACAGAGGAGAAAAAACAAGTGTTGTGGAACAAGCTTGGTTAGTATGGCTTTGCAGAAAACAGCGTGAAGAGTTCTGAAGCAGCCCTCTAGGTCAGGACAAAGGAATTCATTACTGTGTTGAAAGACATAAAAGCACATCTGATCCAACATCATTCTGGCCCAGTATCCTGTGTGCTAAGTGCTTGTGGAAGGAGTGTAGGAAACATGTTATTCTGAAAGTCATTGGGCCCCCAGAGCTGGAACTGCATCCTTAAACTATCATCTTTAATAGTTGCCAGGGATCTTCCATGATCCCTTGGGGAATCAGTCTATACTGACACCATGTAAGGCATGCCCTGATTTAGCTGTGTGTTAAAACACCAAATTTTTAAAAAACCTTCCTTTGCATTTCTTTAATTGCACTTTTCTTTGGTCTTAAGTTTCTGAACTAAAATGTGTTTAGGTATCTTCAATGCACTGCTTCACATGAGTGTCTGTTTTTTTTATCCCCATTGGACAGATGTCTACCGCTGATATGCTCTTTTGCTTGGCATACAAATTTGCAAGATCTCTTTTCTTCACCGTGCTAGTATTTACTGGCTGAATTCTAAATCCCTTGATTTTGTTCTGTTCCTATGGTTGTTTAGTTTCAGATATATTTTTGCTAATCATAAAAGTGTCTGTGCTGACAAAACTACCCTTTGTATGAAAGCTTAGAAATGTGTAGTATTGCATGTTTTTTCCATATGTCAGCTCAGAAAGCTGCCAGGCTCATCTTCCATGAAGTGGCTTCTGAGTATTTCATACACTTGGACTGTGTTCTACTTTGGTGATGCCAGTGGATATTTTCCTGTTGACTTCAGTGACAGTGACACTGGGCTAGAAGGGAGCAAAACACTTGGAGATGCTGAAACTGTGTTTATAAATTAGTGACTTAAAACTATCAGAATATTCCTCAAGTCTATCAGTGTTGGCATTTCCTGTTTGTTTTCCCTTCCAGGAGAAGAAGATTTTTCAGATTCCCTGGATGCATGCCGCAAGACATGGTTGGGATGTTGAAAAAGATGCTCCTTTATTTAGAAACTGGGCAATTCACACAGGTATTGAAACTCTCTTTTTGCAGGACAGATTTTCACATTGTTTTCCCTTTTAAAGTTACATTTTCCTTCTTTTCTTTCTTGTCTTTACTTTTATTAACAAAGAGAGTGAACTTAAGTTTCCAGATTTGTGGGAGGCTAAGTGTGTTTTCAAGGCCTGTGATACTCTCCAGCTTAATTGAAGTGCCATAACTCCTTTGCATAGAGGAACACAGTAAAACATAATTGATTTAAATGTTAGCAATTGGGTTCAAAACTGTCAGGAGTAGAGCACAGTCAGCACTTTTTAGACATAGGCCCTTAGGCTTTTTATGCCTTTCTATGGATTTGAGCCAGACATAATAAAGGTAAATGCTGTGCAAGCTTTTCCATGTTGTTATGGAGTCACATCAGATCTGCAGTGCCCTGGGTCTTTCTTGAGCACAAACCGTTCATCATCTATTCTAGAAATGTGCATGAGAATGAGATCACAGCACTCTCCTGTAACCTCAGCTATCGTTAGAATGCTTGTCATGGGAACCAAAGGCTGATCCCTTGAAGCTAACCTACACTGTTAATTTACCTTGAATCTTCAGTCACGTGTCATATGTGCCTAACTTTTCTTTCCTTGCTCAGGAAAATACCAGTCAGGAGTAGATAAACCTGATCCAAAGACATGGAAGGCAAACTTCCGTTGCGCTATGAACTCCCTGCCTGACATAGAAGAAGTGAAGGACAAAAGTATAAAGAAAGGAAACAATGCCTTCAGGGTGTACCGGATGCTGCCATTATCTGAAAGACCTTCCAAAAAAGGTAGAGGGGAGAGCTTGTCAACATGAAATGCTGTTGAGGGCATTGTGTTGAGAAAAACACCTACTGCAGGTAGCTCAGTATGCAACAAGCCACCAGTGAAAGCTGTACATGGTGCCCTGGCTGGCTGGGAAATGACTGGAACTTAGGAGCAGCTGTATGAAAAATGGGCTGTATTCAGAAGAGAAGATCAATGAGATGTGATACCCCCAAGCTGTTGATATTTGTCTGTTAAGGCTGATGGAGTTGTGTTCAGAATCTAGTACCAGGTCTCCTTCAGTCAAGGAATATGATTAGGTGGTTTTAGAGCTCAACACATTTATCTCGGTAGGGGTCATTCAGAATGTGGTGGCCAACATTTTGGTATCCTTTTCAAGCAAGGGTACAATTAAACTGGTTCTGTCTTGAGTACACTCACTCAGAACATTAAACCAAGAAACCACATTGTAAGTTACAAAGATCATGAAAAACCAACCCACAGAGCACAATAATGGTAAAATGGAAAAGCGTCTGAATCCCCAAATTTAGGGATTAAATTCTCTGCCTGCCAGAAGAAGACCTAACCACCAGGTCAATCTCATGAGTATTTGGTTTCTTTTGAAGTAGAAACAATGCTTTATTCAGGGCTCATTAGCTTTCATATGGCTTCCTTACTGGTTTTTGCAGTAGAACAACGGTTTCCTTAGTCCTCTGGTATCCTGTGTTGTCTAGAATTTTGGATGAAAAGATAACCTGTAAGCCAAACACAGTGTTCATCTAAAATTCAATTCAGTTCACCTGTAACTACAGTTTCTATTTTCTTAGATTGAGAAGTGAAAGGCAGATTTTCAGTTTAAGGTCAGTGTGACTGGAAATGATGAACCATGGCATTTTTGGGGCAGAATCATACTGTGAAAAGGTATCAATGTACAAAAGGTAGAACATTTATTTTGAAACTGCTTTCAGTCTCTTGTCAATAGTGTATTTTGTATGTTTAGGCACATTCCTCTGGACCATAACATGTCTCTTGGCAGTAGATTCATGTAGGAGCTACAAAAGTTGATCTTTAAAGTTGAGATTCTGGGAACACAGGCTGTAGAAAATTCTGCAGGAAGTCCAGTTACTGTAAAACCCTGACATAGTTTGCGCCTCATATATATTTTCACATGCCCTTTTTTTGTGTCATGTGGCTAAACGTGTGGGAGCAAAAGAATCTGGCTGCAAACGTTTCTAATTTTCTGTGGTATCATGTAGTAGAGATGGGAAAAGCTCCTGGGACACATCTGTGCTAACACTGGGGCAGAGCTGAGCTTGCACTAGCAAGTCTGAGCTTCTACATCAGATCAGAGCAGGGGCAGCAGCCTTGGGGTCTGCCAAGGTCACATGACATTTTGTGAGGGTCACATGCAGTATGGTTTTTGGGATTCCCAAGTCCAGCATGATTGCATAAACCACTTTTGCATGAATTGCAATATGTATTTCCCTACCAGATTGCAACTATTGACAAAAATATTGGTTGAAGTTTATTGTGATCTCTTTTCACATTAAATCAATTAACAATCTCCCTTTTCCTGTAGCTACAGAGAAAACGTCAAAAATATGATGAGGCATATATTTTGATTTTTCTTCCCTTTAAGAACATTTTTCTTCCCCCTTTCTTTTTTTTAAACAAAAGCCTTGTTTTTTAATTTGTCATTCTTCCATATTCTCACTTTGATTTTTTGACTGCAGTTGCTTTCCTTGGTCCCATAGTGGTTCTCTTTTGTAGCCTTTTAAAAAAGAAACACAAAGCCAGAACATTCAAAGTGAATTTTTTGCTGCCCAGGCCTTTAGGGAAGGGTAAAATTAAGCAAAATGTGTTCTCCCTTTACTAGGAAGACCTGCCATTTTGAGGCTCATTCTTGGGCTATTTGTTAGTGAATATAGAAAGTGTGAAGGATAACTCATGGCACACAGCACTTTATGAAATCTTCCTTCTGTTGTTGCAGGAAAGAAGACGAAATCTGAGAAGGATGACAAATTCAAACAAATTAAGGTAAGAAGTGACTGTTTAATGGTGCAAGAGTTTGTGAATAAAATCTGTTGCAAATATTTTTTAACAGCTCCAACAGTATATTGTGGTAGGGACTTGCGAATGCTTGTGGTTTGGTTAAGTAACTACAGTTACCCGGGATGTTTGGGGTGGGTTGAGTTTTCTGAAATGTGAAGGCTGTTAAAGCCATGACTTACATCATCAATGGACACAGCCCTTGTGTTACAATGCCTGGAGGTTGGAAAACTGGCAGTCTCAGCAATACATTTGCCATTTGTTTGTCTCTGTAAGGAGAAATACAGTGATTAGGGAAGGAATGCTTCTGAACAATAGGGCTACCTTTTGGAGCAATTAACTTCTGTGTGTAAAGCGCTGGAAATTCATTTTCATTTAGGTGAGGGTCAGAGCTGCACCTTGTGCTCATGTTTTGTCAGTTAGAGGGCCTCAGCTGTAAAACTCTTCAGTTGCAGCCTGAGATTTCTGCTTGTTCAGAGTGTGAGCCCAGACTGATGTCTGCTGTCCCTGCGAGGCATGGTGTTTCCTGGCTTGCACACCTCTGCCAAGGGCCTCTGCGAGTTGTCAGTATTGCACACCAGTAGGAGCTAGTCCACCTTCTATTATTTAAAAAAAAAAGCAAATCTCAGAGATTTCAGACTCTCAGCTTTCAGTAAAATTGGTGTCCTTGGGCTGTGTGTGGCAGCTGTGTCTACAGTGCAAGGGCAGATTGGTCCCCTGCTGTTCACTTGTGAAGGGCTGTACCACCCATGCCTGGGTTCAGGCTCTGCAGCCTCTGGCCGGGAGATTCTCTGGGCCAGGTGAACCCAGAAATATGGGAAAAAGTCCTCCACTGAAACGGTTTGGAGCTGCCACAGCAGTTGTGACTTGTGCAGTTACACATCAGAATATTATGACTTTTAAATTGTCTTAAAGGAACCACTTTTTAACTATCCTGTTTGGCTCATATAGCCACGTGTGCTTATATTATCAAGTGACTGATGGTAGCTGATGTTCAGAGGGAGCCAGTAAAACTGCTTTGGTCAGAGCAGAGCAGTGTGACAGCACATGCACCTACCTACCAGTGATACCTCCTGTTAGTTCTTGTGGCTCTGAGCTGGGGCCAGGTAGTATTCTTGTCTGTTCCCCCATTCTGACAGATGTGTGCAGTGGCTAGCCTGGATTTTAAAAGAGGTGCTCTTCCTGTACTCAGCCCCTCCTCGGCTGACTGTTGAATGTTGAAGGCTGTAGTAATGAAGAAGGGTAGTAGGTGAATTAAAGCAAATGCAAATTTCTAAGCATGAAAGCTTAGTATAATTGCTTTGCTTGGTGATGAGGATTCCCAAGATCTGAGTTGCATGTTTTAAATTGAATGCCTTACAGTTACCCTGAAAAATGTCCTTTAGTGGAGCCTAGTGGGAGGCTACTCCACAATTTGCCTGGTAACTGCAATGGGGTGATAGCAGCAGAGGGAGAAGCTGAGAATCTGAGCACAGATCTGCAAAGGGACTCCAGCTAGCAAGAGCCTTGCAGTGAGCTTCCCATTGTTGCCATAGCTGGACCCTGTGGGCACCCACAGCAATTGCTGGTGGGCTGAGCTTGGGCAGTCACTGCTTGTCCCTGTGCATATGAGAGTTCTAGACCTTACCAAATCCCTGCTCCACCTTAGCAAAGGTGCAAGCAAGTCTCCCACCCCAGAGGTAGGTCTCCTAAAACTGGGCTTTTGGGTAAACAGAGTCTGTCATTACAATTCATTAAGTTCTTTAAAAATGAATTCTCAATAATGGGAAGCAAACAGAAATGTCAGAGCAGCCCAGATAAAACCAGTCTCTTTTGAAACAAAGGACTGAACTGAGGCTTAATTTCTACCTTATCCTAGATGTATCCTTTAGACCATGCAGTTTCACATCGAGAGTTATTTTTAAAATCCTAGTGACAGCATTCTTCATGCATTTAGCTTAGGCTAGACATCTGAACACTGAAAATTTAGGTGATGTAACACCAACTGTGCCAGTATCCAAGTCTCTTTGTGGATCTGGCACCTGAGTTCTAAGATGCGTATTTGTTTCTGAGGCTTGAAAGGGGCTACTAAATAAACTTCTCTGTAATCAAGCCTTAGTAAAGTTGAGCAGGTGCTGCAAGCACAGTGTTTCCATGGGGGCTGCTGTGTTTGCTGTGAATTAAAGCAAACAGCACCAGATACTCAGGGCTCCAGTGTGCAGCCCTAACCTATCTCTGCAGTTGTGACCCTCAATGGATCAATAGCAGCTAATTTTATCTCTTCCAGCTCTCCAAGTCCTTGACCTGTAGGCCAGCACAACTGGTGCATCTCTCATCAAAGACCTAGTTTCCATTAACACTTAACTCTCCACCCTTCTGATGTGCTGAGGAATGTTGAGACAGGGTGCATGTTTGCCTTGCTTTAGTGTTTGGGAAGGTACTTGTGTTGAAGTGACAATTCTTTTTGAGTAGATCACAATCACAGCATGTGACATCCAGAAAAAAGCCGTCACAGTGCCCCCAGTATTTTGTCCCAAAGATAATAGTTCATATGGTTAGTACGGGGATGGGCTGGCACTGCAGGTCCTGAGGCTTATCTTTGCTCTGCCTTTGATGAAATGCTTTAGAGCAATGAAAATGAGCACAGCGTGGACAGTTCTGCACCTCTCTCTGGGTGTCTCTGGCTCAGCAAGCAGGGGACAACTTGAAGCCTTGCAGGGCTGGTAGAGTAAGAACAGAAGACTTTAGACATTGTAACCAATAAACCTGTGAGAGAGTCAATACCAGAGAGGAAGTTGCATGTGTAGAATAATCCTTTTAAAGAAGTCCTGAGTTAATGGAATTAATTTTTTGGTGTCTACTCTGAAGGGATTTTTTTAGATTCCCACTCAAGTGTATCAGGCTTACAGAGAGGCATTTTGTGGAAAGCTCAGTCTGTGTAGAACAGGTGGTGTTTTCCAAATGCTGTTGCCCTGTGGTAATGTTTATGATGTGATCTAAAAGGCTGTATTTAGAGTAAACACTTCGGTTTGCTTTCAGGCTTGCTGTAGAGAAAAATTAAGGCTAGAATTTAGCAATTGCTGTACAGAAACTAAGACTTCCTTTTAGAGAGTGCAAAGAGATAGAGCATATTTGGAAGGGACTGAGGATGAATATTAAATGAGTACTGTTTTAAAGCAGTGTTTCTTCCTTGTTTGTTTCAAATGTTAATCTCTTGTAGTAAATAGCTTACTACTTCCTTGCTCTCTGAAGGCTTACTCTAAATTTGAAAATTAAAGATAGCTTTCCTTTCAAAGCACAAGATTTGGAAGTGAATTAGTCTCGGGCTTCTCCTCAGAGAAATATTTGTTCTAAAGACCGTGTCTTGCAGAGAGCAGGGGGTATGTGGCAGACAGAAGGGATGGGACTTATTACCATCTCAGAACTAAGAGATGAACTGTCTCCTAAAATAAAGCAATCCTGACCCAACTGTACTGTTTTCATTCTAGCAAGAGCCAGTTGAATCATCTTTTGGGATGAATGGGCTAAATGCTGTCACTTCTGACTATTTCCTGTCCTCCAGTATAAAAAATGAAGTTGACAGTACAGTGAACTTTGTAGGTAAGTACTCCTGTGCTTTTTTTTTTTTACATACTAAGTACACAGGTGACTTCCAAAACCCTTTTGGTCTGCCAGACTTATCTTTCCACCAGCATTTTGCACTTCAGGGAATGCCACAGTTGCAGTCAGGTAGACCCATTTCTCAGTAGCCTAGGCAGAGATAGTGAGCGGTACTGTGCCACTGGGGTACTGTGCCACTGGTTCCCTTGAGAGTAAAGCACTTACAGGCACTCCTAGCTGGCTTCTCATGGTGGGTAGTCCTCAGCCATGAGGAGACTGTAGTCAATGTCACAGTGGAGTTAAAAAGCAGTCAGATGGCAGTTTCCTGTTGCTTTAAGCAGAGGTTTATATAGAATACCATTTTGTTTGGGAGTTCAAACCAGCAGGCAAAATGTAGAAACTTGGTTGTTTCCACTGACACCTCAGTAGTAAAGATAGTTTTTAACATCATTGAGCTAACAAAAAGGATCATCAAAGACTGCAGTTAGAAACCAGTACATTAGAAATCAGCTGTCATCTCAGCATGTGAATAATTGGTCCTCAGTAGAATAATTGGACTGGGCTTTGGCAGCTCTTTTTGGCTAAGGTTGTCATTGCAGCAAGAGCTCCTAATAATATGACCCACATACCATTTTGTCTAGAATTCCACTTTTAAATATGACAAATATGTTAGTATTCTGCTTGGAGAGATGGCAGAAATCTTGTGCAGTGATTCATTTTGATCCCCATTTCTTAGGACACAGGGCTTTGCATAGTCATTCCCCTGAAGTACATGTGTGGCTAGGAGTTTGTGAGTAGTTTAGCTCTCTTTATGGCAGTTCATGTAATCAGCTGTTGCTTTGTAAGAGTATTAGAACATGCTCCTACTGCTAAAACTTGAAGGACTAGCACCATAGTGCTATTAGTGCTTCCTGTTCACTGACTGTGATTGGGTAGGGAACTGTCATCCAGTGTTGTTTAATTATTGAGATGTGAGGTGTGCTGCTTATCCAGACTGGAGAAAGAAGCTGTTATTTAGGATTGCAAGAAGGGTTTTAATGTAAACAGGTAGGAAAAGGTAAAATGGAATTGTTCTGTAGAAAGACAGGAAATCAGCTGGGGGGGATGAAAGACAAACAGCACCTGCAGAGTTTCTGACATACGTGCAGCTCACTGGAAACTGTGGCATATTGCCCAAGTGAGCAGTAGTTTTTGCTGTGCATTTTATCTCTCAGGGTGGGTAAGAATTTGTCAGGTCTTGAGGAAAAAGATAAAACAGTGCAGATGGCCTGCTCATACCCTGAGTGGGTTGCGCAATATTAGTCTCTCCCAGATAAAAAATTAACTGTGTGTGCTATTGCGCCACTCTCACCACATACAATAAAAGCTGGTTGTTTCAGAACCAGGAAAGGTGAAATAAAGGGGAAACAAAATATCTGAAACATAATTGTAGTGATCAACTTAAAAAAATTCTATCCGGTATGTATGTAATTTTCTTTATGCTGACATTGTTTCTTAAAATATACATCTAAGTTTTGAAGATTTTCCAGTGGTTACCTGGCACTTCACAAAGCAAAATAATATGCAGCTTTTCCCTGAGAAAAATGCCTGTCACTTTTCTTTTTCAAAAAGCCTTGTCTAAAGATAGAATGCAGGAGTGGATTGTCTGTATAGATGTGTATTCATGTTTATTTATCTTAGTTCATGCAGGAATAGATGCTATCTTTTGACTTTTTCAAATTTAATAATTAGTATATTCAGGTTACTTAACTGAAGAATTGCAAGATCTGTTGTATTTCATGGCCTATATGTTTTTCCCCTCATGGGTCAAGAAAAAAATTGAACAACACAACACTGTGTTTGCACAGAATTTAGCCTATTGTTCCTTTTGAAGCTTTATGTTCAGTGAAAGAATATATATAGTCTTTCTCTTGGGTAACCATGGTTTCAGGTTAGCCATCCTCTGAGATGGCTCCATCCCTGTGCATTCTTCTGCTCCAACCTGTTGGCTTTCAGTTCTATGCTGGCTTAATGCATTTGTCGTATGTTCATACAGCTGGGATTAAAGGAGTTGTACAAGATGGAGGAAATTCTGTCAAGCAGCTTCAGACGAGTGAGATTCTGGCTTTCACCATACTTTTGCTTTGCTCAGTAACTTCTTGGTACCTTGGTCTGTCAACCTTTTTCAAAAGGTTGTTGTGTAGAACAGCTAATATCTGCAAAGCATTTCAGGACACTTGGAAAGCATCCGTGGTTGCTTCTCTTTGTAGAAATAAGTAATGCTTCTTTGACATTAAATTTCATGTGCTCTTTTGGTATTAAATAACAGTGCCTGGGAGAATAGGAAACCCCTCTGTTAATAACTAATCAAACTGTAGCTTTCTGTGATAGACCGTGGGGATTGCAGGTACAAATTTATTTTCTGCATACCATCGATGGCATTGCGAGGGTCAGTGACAATTGCCATCTAACTGGAGCAGAAATTTTTCGTAGATTCAGAGTCCCATAATGTTTTGGTTGACCCTGTGGCCAGGTTTTTGCATTCCGGTTTTGGTCTTCTGTTGTATAGTTTACATTAGAGCATTCAGAGACCAGGGGATGTTTTACAGCTTGCTTGTTGAGGATCACAGATTTCCTTTAGAACTCTCACTGAAATTTATATTCCCTGAAAGCAGGTGGTGGGCATGGAAGAAAGTGCTGATGCTATTGAAGACTCAGTCAGATAACGAACAGGCTCTTAGAGATTCAACAGGGTTGAGATGTTATCAGTAATCAATTTTTTGTTTCTAATCTCAAGTTGTAGGACAGCCACACCTTGATGGCAGCAGTGAGGAGCAAGTGATAGTTGCCAACCCTCCTGATGTTTGTCAGGTGGTAGAGGTGACAACAGAAAGTGATGAACAGCCCCTCAGCATGAGCCAGCTGTACCCTCTACAGATCTCCCCTGTCTCATCCTATGCAGGTAAGCAACTTGGTGTTTCTTTACACCCCTTTTTCTGAAAATGTTTGGAAGACATAGGGGGAAAGAGAGCTCTTCCAGGCTAACTAACAAAGATTCAGAAATGCATACCCATCTGCCTTCTGAATTGTTAATGAAACTCAAAAATGCATAGTCCTCTACTCATTTCCTTGGGAAACAACAGATCTGAGTTTGGAAATGTAAGCTGCAGGTTTTAGCTTGTGAGTAATGGAAAAAGCACTTTTTCAATATAATGCAGAGGTCTTTTAGAGGGGGATTTTCAGTGGTACAAATGACATGCCCCTTGCCTTACTAAAGATCAAAGGTCTTTTTTGCTCTATGTTTACTCAGTGTCTAGCACAGTGTGCAGTGCTAAGGGCTGCACTAATGGTATGTATGCAGATATGGAGCTGAGGGCCTGGGGGTAGTGGGTCTGTCTTGCTGCAGACTAGAAGAGCCATGTAGTGACTGATAACAAGTGATCTTTCAAGCAGCAGAGCTGTGGACATCTGGCTTCCAACGTCTGCCTGCCATCAGGATTCTCTGATACCTAAAAAGAGGATGAGATAACATGCTTCCCCCTACTCCCTGTGAGGGAGTTATGGTTTCTCTTTTCATCTGGCCCCTTATTTTCATATAACTGTTAGGAAGTCTTTGGCACTCATTTATCCCTTATCCAAGTCTGACAGTTTGTTCAGAAGTTTCTAGGGGAGAACAGACACAAACATACGTGTGGACATGCTATACAGAGTTCCCACAATCATATAAGCCTTATTTCGTAGGAAGCAGGACAAAGCCACATTTGAAAGTAGAAAAAGTTTTAGATCCAACCTGTCCTTTCTCTTTTAACATGGTGCTAATTTGTAAGCATTAGGAGACTGAGTAGAAACACCTTTTAAGGTGTTTCTTTAAACACCTTTAAAATGTCACCTTTTAAGGCAAATTTAAGTATAAATAGTTCTCCATGCATTTTATTATTTTACATATGGTTTTGCCTTTGACTTATTAGGCTGAAATTTCTTCCAGACATATTTTTATAAAGTATGTATTTAGCAATTTTTATCTCTGGCACCAAGTGAATAGTATGATGTTCTTTTGGATCGTCTCCACTGTTAGTCTCACACATGTTGATAAATGATTATGCTTCCCAACGTGTTTAGTCTGCAATGACCAAAGCATTTAGAAGGCCTTTGCAAAGCGTAAGGCAGGGAGAGATGAGAGTGCTTAAATTTATTAGCAGAAGGGGAGACAAGGGCCTTTGAAACATCTTTCCTCTTTGTGAATGTGCCTTGGAAAACTTTTCCATCTATGCAAACATGACAATGATGCAATCTTTTATCTTCAGCTATAGGACATAAATTCTTGAAATGCAAACAAAAGTCCCTGTCTTGGTCTGGAAGTCATGGTGGTTTCTTGGACTGGAATTATAGAGAAGGGTGGTCTGATGACCACCTTGACATGAGCAAATCATGACCTACCTCTACCCTAAGGTCATTGCAACCAACCTGCATAAGAAAAATGAAGGATGATTGAAGTACTTCTGCTATCACCTTACGCTGTCTTAGTACCTTGATGGCCTTCAGTTGTCCTAACTTTTACCCAGACCTGCTAGCCCAAAACTCAAATAATACAGTTTCATGCCACTGGCATGCTTTTGAGTGCATCTCAAGGCAGCTCTTGATGATCCTGGCTACTGTAGCTAGAGTAAGAAGTGAAGTATTCCAAGGGTCTGTCCTGGGACAAGTCTTATTTAATGTATCGATGAGCAGAAGATATGTTGGAGACATGTTTGTGAACTTTACAAGTGACACCAAATAGGGTGCGCCAGTCCATATGTTTGAGAGCAGAGCCATCATCCAGAGAGTCCTGGAGAGACTGCACGAATGGGTCAGCAGAAACCTTATGAAATTTAGCAAGGGCATATGTGGAGTCCTGTGTGTTGGAAGACAGAGATCTTTACAGCAATAGTGGCTGGGGCCAATGGTATGGAGAGCAGCTCTGCAGAAAGGTGGGTAGGCAGTGAGCTGAGTGTGAGACACCAGAGCACCTCAGCCACGGAGAAGGCCACCAGCTTTCAGAAGCAGTAGATCTAGGGAAGTGATTATCCTCCTCTACTCAGCACTAATTGCACTACTTTAAAAGTACTGCATCCAGTCTTGAGCTCCCCAGTCCAAGAAACTTACAGACAAACTGGAGGAAGTGCAAAGAAGGGCTACGCAGGATATGGCCTCTCACTCTGTTAGAAGAGAGAAGGACTGGGGCTTGTTCAACCTGGAGAAGAGATGGTTTTCAGAGGCCTGCTGCCTCTGCTGCAGGGATGTTCCTGAGAAGGCAGAGCCAGGCTTTTTACAGCAGTGCATGGTAGGAGGATGAGAAACAGCAGGCTAAATTGAAACCAAAATATACGGTCCAGCTGGATATAAGAAAAAAGTATCACCTGTTTCACCACAAGGACAGTGAGGCAGCGGAGCAGGATACCCAGAAAGCTCGTGCTGCCTCCATTCTCAGAAGTTTTCAAGACCTGAAGGGATAAGGCCCCAAGCAAACCAGTCTAGTCTTGAAGCTGGCCCTGCTTTGAGCAAGAGGTTGGGCTGTAGACTTCCTGAGGTCCTTTCCAGCCTGAAAAAAAACACTTTTTGTTTTTTTAAGGATGTATTTGCTCTTGAGGCCAGAGAAAGGACAGGAGTCTGTGTGTTAGAACCTGAAATTTCTAGGACACTCTTGTGACTATTTCTGCTTAGTCTTGCTCCACACAGACCTGTATAGAACCACAGGAACCTTGGCTCTGTGCTTGTGGGTTTGCTCTGTCAGGTGCTACTGGCTGAATGGCAGGAAAGAGTATGACCATAACAGCTGTGCAGGAACAGTTAGTTGAGCTCTTCTAAAACAGCAACCAAAAAAAGTAGCCAGATATGTCAGCTGTCCTACATAAATCTGGTTTATTTCAAAACACCTCTGGTTCCTTTCTGAGGTTACTCAGGCAAATGATGTGAGTTGCCCGTGTTTTTTCATATATCCGCTGATGTCTATGAAATGCTTTTGGCTTTTATTACCAAGGCTGTTGTCAACTGCCTGTTGTGTTTGATACTGATTCAAATACCCTTCTTGATAGAAATAACCTCTCTAACTTTCCATGCCTGTGTGGCCAGCTTCCCTGGCTTTGCTAACTATAGTGCTATCTCTTACTCAGCATTTTGTTATGTATAAACACCAAGGATGGATTCCTTTTCAGCTGCATCACTCTGTTTTTGTTGTGACATGCTTCTTCATGTCAAGGAATATCTGTAACTTGTCTCTATGTGGATTCCTTCTATTGATTCTGTCTTCAGGGCTGTTTCTCCTTTGTGTGAATTAACTTTTTCTCTCCTCTCCCCAGTATGGCTTAATTAGCCAGCTTAGTCACATTGGCACATCTTTCTCTACCTGGGTCAGTAAAGGAGAAGCCCTGCAGTGCATTAGCTTCACAGGGCATTGCAGTTAGATTTAAAGTTTTGGACTGTTCCCCTGCTTACTGCAGACTGTGGTGGAGACTGGCACAGGAGAGGTGCTGCTGGAAGCAGCAGTCTGGAGTAGCTGGGCTGGAGTAAAAGGACTTTGGGTACAGTTAAGATCCTGGGGTCTGAAACAGTGGTTCAGCCCGTTGGTTTACAGTCTTCTGTCTAAACCTAATGCTTAGCCAAGCTTTGAGAGGATGGCAAGGTACTGCCAGTCTCTCTGAAGATGTGCAGGGGCATGATCCACGAGGCGTGGTCCAGGCACTCTTAGCGCTCATGTTATGTCCAGTGCAGAGCATGAGATTGGTCTCTGGGAAGGCAGAGTTGCAGGGGCTGTGCAAAGCAGTTGGACAAAAAAAGCATAACACAGAGCTGAGTGTGAAAACTGGGGCTTCAGAGCTCTCTTGCCTGCTGTGATAATTCATCACATCATTCCCTGAATTGTGTGATTTCTTTGTTCCTTGTGGATGAGCCCTGTCTGTGCAGCCCTGAGGAAGGGGTTAGAGTGTTGGTATCCTGATAGATGCCTAGGGATATCCTCCCAGAAAACAGAACACAGTGGTTCAAAACCCCAGAAGCTGAAGGGAACCTGCAATCCAGGCCTCCTCTAGATTAGTCTGGGGAACCAGTGGCTGTGCTGAAGGCAGCAGCCATCGCTGCAGACTAAAAAGAGGGGTTTCTGCCCTGTCTCAGAGGTATCTGAGGCACAGCAGTCTCAGCCACTCATGGGCCAGGAGCCTGACCCTCAGACAGTAGTAGATGTGTCTTCAGGCACATGTAGGCTTGAAAATAAAGTAAAAATTCCTGGATTTCAGGCTCTTCTACAAGGGAGGGCTGCAGCTGCAGGAGAATGGCTGTCCCATTGAAACTGTGCCCCTGTATTTGTGCTCTGTTTGAAGTGATAAAGGTGAGGGAGGCCATGTGCAGTTGGGGGAGGTGATGGGGCTGGAGACTGTACTATTGCCACTTGCTCAAATGGGGAGGGAAGGGTTGAGAAACAGGCTGGGGAGTGGTAGCAAAAGCAAAGCTATACCAGTTATACCAGAGTATATCAACAGTAATAAAACCCGAGAAGTCACAACAAGTCCTTGAGGTGGTAGGCTGAGATAACAGTTCATGAAACAAAACCACATTTATCTCCTCTAGGATGGAGTTGTTACTGATTTTGCTGGGAGATAAAGATTTGGACAGAACTTTGTTGCAGGGCCTGGAGTGGCTGTAGAGGGGCAAGGGAGAGGAGGCATGCCCTGCTTGCTGGAGATTCTTCCCAGAAAGCACAAATCTACTTGTTCCCTCTCTATTGTTGTCTTTTCCAGAATATAGACGTTAACTGTGATACCCATGTGAATTTACCCCAGTTGTTCAAGGCAGCTGTGCTGTCTAGCCCTGCTGTGGCAGAGTCTTCATGCTTATCCATTGTTTTTTGGTTGTTTGACTTGACTCTGTTTGCTTCCACTTGTTGGACATACATCAGGCCTCTTGAGCTGGAATTTGTTACTATAGATAGAACAGCATGAGTTTCATTTTTGTTTCTATTTTGTTTGACAGAAAGTGAAACAACTGACAGCGTTCCAAGCGATGAAGAAAATGCAGAGGTAAGTGCTTTCTGGATTATTAGCAGTTTGGACCAAGGTCTCAAGATCCATGCCCTGAGATATTTTTGCCCCTCCTCTATTGCAACTCTGTCTACTAGTGGAATATTCATTTTGGTAATAGCTAGGGGAGAAAAGCAGACCAGGAAGGTTCAGAGGATACAGACATTTGGATGATTGTCACAGAATTAATATCTCTACAAATTAACTTCTCCTCATCTGTCCAAACTGCAAGATTAATTTGCATAATAAGATGTTCTGCAGTGCCATCAACAGTGCCAGCTAGTATGTTAACATGATGCACTGATGTTGCTGGGTAGAGAGTATTTTATCTTGGTTGAAAGCTCGCTCACTTCGTTTTCCTTAAATAGCATCTGAACTCATATAACAGGAAGAAATGCTTACATTTATGACTGAAATGAAGCTAGAATGTTTGAGGTAGGTGGGGCAGAAAGCTTTCCTGAGAAGTCAGTTGGGTATTGCTGGGTGAGAGGAATTGATGAGCTCCACATATTCAAAAACACCACTTGCCTTTTATTTTGGGGCTGCCATCAAGGTACCAGACCTACCTATCTCCACGTGTACTTAAAGGCCAAGTGAAGCTCATTGAGGGCTCTTGGATGCCCTGTGCTCAAGCTGTATTTTCGCATAAAGCCTTTTGCAAAGCTCTCTCCTGCTGTGTCCCCCACCAAAGGCTCTCTGAATCCTCCTTCTTGGAGGAGCACCAGTTGTGCATCTGTATAGCAACACAGTAACCCACCTGGTCTCTGGTGCCTTGGCTGGGGTGGTGCCCATATGCAGGCTGCCAGTAGTGACTCCACAGACCTCCTTCGACAGAACATGCCATCTGTGATGGGCAAACAACTGGATGCTCATCTTCCCTTGATGAACTTCTTTCCTGTAATGAGGGATGCACTGTCAAGTGACAGTGGTCTCCCAGCAGCTATACCTGTATTGCTAGCTTGGGTAGTGTTTGGTATCTGTGCCTGTCTCTTGGCAGGAAGATGCTCTCTCTGGTAACAGAGAAGACACTACCATTTGGAGTTCTAAATGTCTGCATCCATTTTTGTCTCTGGCATATTGGGAATAAGGCCTTTATTTTCTGTTCAGAAGAGCAGATAGTGCCTCTTGAGTGCTGGAGAGCCAATAAAATTTAATCTCATTACTTCAGAAAAGGAGAAATAGCTGAGAGCAAAGGCATCCTAAGCCAGTGGCTTGAGGCTCAGGCTCTTAGAGGTGGTGGTATAATTCCTGTGCAATGTGTGGATATTCCTATCTTCATCTTGTTACTTGGAGTACTTCACGAAGTTGTGTTCACTTATACCGTTTTCCTTTCTTTTTTTCCCCATTTCTAGGGACGACTTCACTGGCAGAAAAAAAACATTGAAGGCAAACAGTATCTCAGCAATCTAGGAATGAGGAACACTTCTCATATGCTTCCCAGCATGGCAACTTTTGTAGCCAACAAGCCTGACCTCCAAGTCACCGTCAAAGAAGAAAGCTGCCCACTGCCTTACAATAGCTCCTGGCCTCCTTTCCCAGACATCCCTCTGCCACAAGTAGTGTCCACAGCCTCCACAAGCAGCAGCCAGCCAGACCGTGAGACACGGGCCAGCGTCATCAAGAAAACGTCAGACATCACTCAGTCAAGGGTCAAGAGCTGCTAAGCCTTTGACAGTGTGGTTTTTTTAGCTTTGTTTTGTTTGGTTTTGTATTTTACGTTTCTCTAAGAGAGGTTCATCCCTTGACGCACATGAGACAAACCCTAAGGTAAAGCCTTGGCAATATAAAACATTGCAGTGTCTGACTCCAGTGCCGGAGTGTTTTTAACTCAGGACTCCAGCAGTCAGTGTGTATGCCTGAACCCATATTTCCAAGGTTGCTACATAGGAAAAGAACCCAAGAACTTTGGCCCACTCACAGGTTCCAGTGTTTCATAAGAGGACCAACCGACCACAAGGGAAGTGGTGCTGCTGCGCTTCTTGCTGTCAAGGCTGTGATGGAACTGAAAGCCTCAGAATGGGAGAGAAAATGTGAACTAGCTGGAATATTTTTAAATAAAGAAAAATCTATTGTGAATATTGTACATAGTGCAGTACTAGCAAAGTTGCAGTCTGCTTCTGCACCTTATTAAGAAAGCACTTACAAAAGGCCTTTTATTACCTTGCTCTACTTAATGGCACATTGAAGGTCCCTCTCCACCTGTATTCTTTTCCAAGGCTATTCTTGCTAAAGTGTCTTTAAAGAATAGAGGAAGGGAAAGGAAACTAAAACTTTCCATGTGGATTTCATACGTTCTGAGACTGCTTTCATCATGTTTGTTTCTAATCTGCTATGCTTGAATGCCGCGTGGTACAATAGAAAAAAGAAAAGAAACTTATTACAGAGATATTATGCAAATTCCCAGATTTAAGAAAGAAGAAAAATACTCTAATTCTAACCAGAGCAAGCTTTTTTATTTTTTATACAGGGGAATATTTTATTCAAAGTAAAATTCTAAAGTGAATATAATTTTTTTTAATCTTTTCTACAGCAAAATTTATAATTTTAAGATTCAGTCCTTGGTTATCAGCAGTTATGACATCCTTGTGGCACATTTTTTTTTAATTTTGTAAAGGTGAAATAGCTTTTATGAGCTCATGTAGCAATCAGATTATCCTGTGGATTGATAATAAATATGGTATATAGTTAAATTTTTAATAATCCTCTTGTTTGTCTCTCATTTTTAATCTTTCAGAAGCCCCAGACGGCATGGGTTTGATAGGTGAATGTGACCTCTCAGAGTGAGCAATTAGTGTAAGCTGCCTTTACAATTTCTGGAGCACCCATCCAACAGAATGGGAAGTGCTGTGCTTGAGGCAGCTCAAGGTGGAAAGAGCAACTTGGCAACATCCCCTCTTCCCAGGGTTTGTATGTTTGAAACATTTCCAAGGGGTATCCAAGCATGGGAGTTACAGTGTATATCCATAACACTGATCCATCAAAGAGAGCATACTCCTTGCAAAGACAGTGACGCCTCTGCAACCTGCTCAGACCAAGTGCACTGTGGGGTGATGTAATTCAACAGAGGATTTCTCTGGGACGTCAGACGTTCATTCTGAAATCCAGGGTTCAATTGCTTTTGTTACCTGTGCTTGCACAAAGTCATAAAAACCATCCAGCCTTCAACAGCATAAATTTAATAGCCAGTTCATCTCTGAAACACTGGGAACCAGGTGCCTGTCCATTAGCACTACAAGCAATACCAAGTTAATCTTTTGGAATTCTGTGATGTGCTCAGCTGACAAGCCTGCAGGAATCTCTGATGGGAGTCTGGGAGGGAGGTAAGGACCAGGCTCTCCCTGTGCAGCTACCACAAAGCTTGTGGCCAAGGCACTGCCCATGCTCAGGACACCCATCTCAATTCCTTAGATGCCTCAGGAAAACATTCCCTGCCCCTGTGCCCCTTCTGTCATCATTCCACTTGGTAGTGCAGGTGGCAGGCCAGGCTGGCTTCACCCCTGTTGCCTTGGGTTTGCTGCTTTTGCAGTCTGTCTGTTAATTACTTTTGCCAACTGGATTTGCTACAAGGTGCTAGTGAGGGGAGTGCTGGCACATGTGTGGGTGTTTCTTAAGCCAGAGAGGGTGCACTGTCTCCCTGCTGATGCTACAGCAGAAGAAACAGCTCAGTGACCTTTCTGGTGAGTGCTTTGAGGGGGATTTCCATCTCTGAAGGAACAGCAGCAGGTGCACAATATTTCTGTCAACAATAATGAAAATAATAGTGGGGAGGAAGGAAACCATGGGGACCACAAATAGTGCTGTGCCCAGGACCCCAGACTTTCTGAGGAGGAAAAGGCAGTTGCACAAAGGCTTGAGATGCACGAAATTCAGCTTTTCAAATTAGCTTTTCTTGTGTGTATGGCAGCTTTAAATAACTCAGCAAAGGCACAGAAAGCCCCATCAAAGTTTGGTGTATTACTTTTTGTTGAGTAGCTGATGATAGGTAGCTCCTTTGGGCTAGTTCTCCTCTCAGTTACACACCCATGATCTAAGTAATTCAGCAGCAGCTAAAAGGTGTGTTGCCAAGCTTCTCGCCACTGCAGCTCCAAGCACTGCCCAGCCTTCTTGGTGAATTTGTGTTCAGAGATAATTTTGGACTGGTGTCAGAAGGTGAAATGTCAGTGAAAACACCTCCTTGTTTTATACAGGTTAATATTGGTGTAGAGACAGTGGAGAGGAATTCGAGTCTCTGATTTTATTTTAATTTTGTAAGGAGCAGCTCTCTCAGACCTCGGTGCTGTAGCTGTTCTCCGGAGAGCCCTCGATAGCGCCGGCTGTGGTACTGCCTTCATTCCCCCCTCTCCTCTGAGGGACGGCTTCTCAGCTGATTTATACACCTCATCCTGCCCTTGAAAGGCAGCGCCTTTGTATGTTTCTCCAGACTGTTTCTTAGGAGAAGGTGAACTTTTAAGGTGTCCAAACCAGGTAGCAGGATGGGGTTTTGCCAAGGTGCTGCGTTATTAACCCCTGACAGTTTCTGTCCTGAAACGTGGGGGAGCAGCAGGAAGTTGGGCGGGTGCTCTGTGCCCGTTTAGAGGTGTTATCTCTCGCAGTCAGTGGTGTTAAGTTTCAGTTTTCGGTAGTATTTTTACTCTCGGGCAATTTTTTTTTTTTTTTTTTTTTTTTTT
>WBNO01020330.1:385783-447240 GCA_013400575.1 Peucedramus taeniatus | reverse complement strand
TTTTTTTTTTTTTTTTGAGAACTTAAAAAAATACTGCCACACAAGTCACTGTAACATTTTAAAGGCCACTTTTTGTTCCTGTTGCACATGACAAGGCACAGGTCTGTCGGATCCAGCAGCTGAGATACTTTTCTGAATACAGTTCTCTTGAGGGCAAGAAAATATAGACAAATAAACAGGGGTGTGGGCTTGTTTCTGGTGCAAGCCCTCAAGAGTTGATGGCTGTTAAAGCTTATTTTAGTGCCTGGGGTGGGGTCAGTCTCTGTGCCCTGTGTCAAGCTTCCAGGTGGTCATGGCATTTGTGTGCACATTCAGCCACCTGGGTATCTGTGGGGCTGCTGCAGCCCAGCCCAGCTCCTTCTGCCTTCATTTTTGTTTTCCATTTGGCTTCCCTTCACATCTTTGGTTCCTTTAGCCAGGTTTCAGCTGTTTCACACGTGCACTGCAGCCGGAGTCTGCCTCATATCCTTTCCAGTCTTGTCCTCCTTTATCCCTCCTCCCTGGCTGCCTTCCTGCCCTCTTCCCCCATCAGTCTGTAGGGCCCTGCCAGCCCCCCTTACCCCACCCTCCAGTTTCCCCAGAGGTATTGGTGCTTCCCAGAGACTTGGTGCTTCCATCCTCTCCTAAGTAGCCTCCAGCAGTGCTCTGGGCTTCTGTAGGGAGTACTTCAATCCTGTCCACCCTTGGGGCAGTGTGATAGTTTTGGTTGGGGCCAAAGTCTTGGACTAAATGAACTTAATGGACATTCTGTGGACACTCTATGGACATTTTATAGACATTTTGCAGGGGTGGTCCTAAGGGAATGATATATGTGTATTTTTCAAAGGATGGGAAGGGGGTGGTGGTTAATTAGGATGTATTGGATACTGTGGGACCTAAGCATGACATAAATGGTGTGGGATAAGGAGTGGAGAATGTGCTGGTTTTGGCTGGGTTAGAGCTGATTTTCTTCTCAGTACTAGGAGGAGGCTACATTTTGGATTTTGAACTGGAATTGCCCACTGTGCCACCTAAGCCTTTTTGCCTCCAGCAGGCAGCCATGGGATGAAAGAGGATAAATAATTCACATGGATCACGTAAAACATGGCATGGGGCAGCCCTGAGTCACCAGTGGGGGGCTTTCCCCTGCCCCAAACCCTGCCCTGCTGCTCCCAGTGCGGCTCATGGAGGGTGAGCTGGGGTGTGCACCCACCCACCCACCACCCACCCGCACAGCCCGAGTGCCTTTGGGGGTGCTGCATCTTCCCGGGGGGCGCTGGGGTACCCCACAGTGCACGGCCACATCCCTGCTGGCATGAGGACAGAGGACCCTGCAGATGACACCACTCAAGACGTCTTTCCCTAAAAGCCATTTCCCTGAAGGCTTCCGCTGCCCCAGCACTCGCGGTGTGACTCATCCTTGTATTTGCACTTTTTGCAGCTTCCTTCGGCATTTGCCATAGTTTGCTGGAGAAAATGAGATAATTCCTGTTTTGCTGGAAGGCCTTACAGTGCCATGGCTCAGTGCATTTTGGGAGAATATTGCTACTCCCATTCGGAGACACAAGTTTCTTGGTATCACAGAGAGACTTAGTGAGCATCTGGTGTTTATTGATAGAGGAAAATTTACAGGGATAATGTAAATTATGAGCATGAGCAAAGCTGATACAAGACCTCTTCATGACCATTTCAAAGGGTTCTTCTGAAATGAATTATATAAAATTAATTCTATAGAATGACAGAATCTCCCGAGGTTGAAGGCACCCGCCAGGATCATCAAAATTCAACTCCTGGCCCTGCACAGGACAACAAGAGTCACATTGCGTGCCTGAGAGCATTATCCAAACACTTCTTGAACTCTGTCTGGTTGGTGCTGTGATCACTTCCCTGGGGAGCCTGTTCCAGTGCCCAACCACCCATTCTTCTGGGTGAAGAACCTTTTCCTGATATTCGACGTAAACCTTCCCTGACACAGCTTCCTGCCACTCCTGTTAGTCCTGTCACTGGTCACCACAGAGAAGACATCAGTGCCTGACTCTGCTTCCCCTCACAAGGAGGCTGTAGATCATGATAAGGTTTCCCCTCAGTCTCCTCTCCAGCAGGCTGAACAGACCAAGCAACCTCAGCCACTCCTCACACGGCTTCCCCTCAAGGCCTTTCTGACAGAATGAATAGTTCTAAAATTAACTGTGTGTAGATGTGGCACTTAAGAGATGTGGTTTAGTGGTGGGCTTGGCAGTGTTAGCTTAATGGTTGGACTTGATGATCTAGGAGTAAATGATTCTATGACTAAAATATAAGTACAAGCTTTCTGAAAGGAAAAAAATTGAAATATCAGTTTAGAATCAGTTACCTAGAGATCAGCAACCCACTCTGCCATGCCTGGCCCCTCAGCTGTTTGGGGGAGTCTGCCTGGGCACCCACATGCCCTGTGTCAGGCTGAATACACCCTCCCTTGGGGAATGCACCCAGATGTCCCAGCCAGCTCCTTCCATAGCTGGAGTCATGTGCTGGCGACTGGCAACTGCTAAATGTGAGCTGGGGAGCTCACAGCACTGGACAGCAGGGCTTCCTTCACACGGCCAAGGGGCCACTTCTGCTGAAGTTATCCTCACCTGAGCTTGTTCATTTTATGGTTTTATACTTTCAGGTTCCAGATGGGATAGAAGAAAAGCAAAACCAGAGCAGCACGATAAATAGTAGGGAATTACATTTATGGCATGTCCACATTTATTCATGGAAATCTGGTTAACTGGGTTCTAAATAGTTTTACTTAAATCTCTTAAGTTTCCATACGAATAAGGTCTTTAAAAGGAGATAGATGATACTAAATCAAGTTCACTGCAGGCTTAGCTGCAGGGACAAAATTATCCCATCCCACTGATCCACTCTGACTGTCTGCAGCAAATGCTAATTTGAGGTAACATAGCCTTGATGATGGAAAAAAAGGGGGATTAGCTAAAGGAATGTCCATCCCAGTAAGTCAGGGTAATATGATTTTTATTTAGATGCTTTAATTAACCAAACACCATCTTCTTGTGTAAAGATTCTCACTGCTCTGTGGGACTCAGAGCATTCAGGTGCAGGACAGAGGTATCCAAGCCCACTTCATCAGAATTATTACCCCTCTCACTCTCTGTGCACCTAATCACCACAGTCCCGCCAAGCTGAAACAATGTCGCAGCTGGGTCACTTCAGGTGAAGCCAACAGGATGTGCACTGGCTCCCCTTCCCTTGGAGTGTTAGCTAACATCCCCAGTGGCACGCCGGGAGCTGGTGCCCGTGGCCAGACGCGAGCTGGCCGACAGCGGCTGCCACCCTCTAGACAAGAGGTGCTTTTTTTCCTCCTGTGCTAAATGACACACAATGCCAAGCCCTTCTATTACCTTACAAAAGAAAGCCTGGTCTCAGCAGGCATGAAGCCGCCTGGGTTATTTTGGTCCTCCTTTGGATTCCTCCTTTGGATATTTCTTCATGTGCTAACTTGAATTAAGTTGTTACAAAGATAGGCTTCAGCTTCAAAGAGCGGTGTGAGGAAGGGCAAGCTGCCTGCCCCAAGCCAGTTGCCCCCAGTGGAAGAGGTGAAGGCATCAGGTATGGCTGTCAGGATGGCTCCGAAGCCCCCAGATGGATCTGTATCCACCTGGAGACCAAGGATGGGGGAAAAGTGTGCTTGAGGGTTTCTAGAGAACTGCTGCCATGGGATCTGGGGAAGGATGTCCTGCTCAGCACCTCTGCCACTTTTTCCAATGGCTTTTGCTGATCTGGAGACAAGAACATGGTTTGTCCCTTAGAGCTACAACAGCTGTCATGTTGTATATCCCTAATATGTGCTAAGTGACCCCTCCAGTTCCTTGTTAGGACAGAGACAGCAATGATTTCCTCCAGGATATCCCCACATCAGCTCAGATGCTGGGGTACCTCTGCACCTGGGGTGCAGGGCCTGAATGGCCATACCCTGATGTCCAGAGGGCAACTGCTGTAAATCACAAGCCAATTGCATTTTTCCTAGACACCTCTCCTTGCAGCAAACCAGGTCTGTTTGGCCAAAGCTCAGGTTACCCTTCTGAATGCTGTGTCAGTTTGGAAAGAGAGGGGACCCTCTCTTTTGGAAGGATAAATCATGCTCTTGAATAAAAATTTGTGCCAAATTTATGCTGAATTAAATCTGCCTAATAAAATGTATATGCATTGGTTGAGGCCAGTTCTTCTGGATTTTTGGCAGAGGCCAAATTGATGAAAACCTTACTCCTAGTAGTGTTCATGACCTTCAGCTTCATTTGAAGATCTTTCACATGCTCCTTATTGTAGCAGCAGCACCTTTCACAAAGTTCAGAGTCCTTTGTTCAGGCAGGAATGTCCTTCAGATGACAATCTGCAAACCTTCTTATGCATCCAGAAAATTCCAGTAGCTGCTTTTTCTGCAGTGCTGCCCTGAAAACTCATACTTGATTGTTTCTCCAATGGGAACCCCACACTGTCTATCACTTCTGCTTTCCAGGATCCAGGGAAGAGCCTGACCAGCTTATTCCCAAGCTGCCTACCTTCATGCTTACAAAAAAAAAACAACAGTAGAAATACTTCAGAAACTCTTAAAAAATGAAATATTATTCCTCTCTGACCCCATTTCTATTTAAAATCCTGCCAAACTGATTGTCTCCTGCAAATACTGGTGCAGTTACTGTCAGATGGGCAGCACTGCCCAACAGCCTTGAGCTCAACTCCATTTTTGTCACAATTAGGCAGCAGTTTTGCAAATGTCCAACTACATCTTCCACTGAGCCTGCACTCTCATTCTGCTTTTGTGTATCTCTAGTAGATGTTTCTGCTCTGCTTGGAGTCAAACTCCTATTTTCATTGCTTTCCCTGACTGAGTAAATATGTACTCAGTGCCATGACATTGTTCTTTGGGCTTGGGCTGTTTCCAGATGATTAATTATTACAGCCATGCTGTATTTTTTACAACAGGAGGACGGGGATGTGCGTCAGATTGCTGGCCTGAATGGACCAGTATCCTGTCTCCAAGATTTTGGATAAGTATTTGGACAAGATTATCGGAGCCAGGGCAAGTGAATTTGCCTTGCCAGAGTGAACTGGTCCTTGGTAAATCCCCCTGCTATTTGCTAAGCAGCATTTTGAGGAGTTTGTGAGCTGGAGGCTGTATCCAAATGATTATTTAATCCCAGTGGACACACCTTGCACAAATGGGAGCTCTGATGTTCCCTGGCAATGAGTTTCTTCATCCAGATATGTGTTGTGTAAAAAAAGTACTGCTCTTCAACTGCTTCAGAGCAATTGCCTGATGATTTAACCATAAAACAAGCATTCTCACTTTGTCAGATATGCAGGCTAGGAGAGTGATGACATGCCCTATATGTTCCCATTTCCCAGAATCATGTGTTCCCAAGGTTTGGGCACAGGTTAAATCTCAGTTACCTGGACAAACACATTGGCAGGTGACAGTGTTCAGTGACACTCTCGGGGCACACAATACTGGTGCCACTTCTGCAGGAGCCCAGATGACACCTACAACAGCTGGATTTGCCAGGTCACTGGGTCACCAAATGGAGACAAGCAGTTGCCCTTCCTCAGCAGGGCTCCAGGAGAAGGGCACTCAGGGAGCGTGAGCTGGCACGAGCAGCACTTTCAAACTTGAGCAGCCGAGCAAGAGCCACTGAGTAACCCATCCCTGCTGCTTCTGGAAGCATTCTGGAGCTGCCTGCCTTTGTGCTCCCTGCCCGACCTTGGGCTGTGGCACTCTGCAAAGAGACAGCACATGCAAATGTCTTGCACATCTGTATTTCCAACCATGCAAAGAAAAAACTGTGTGCAATCAACAAACATGTATTTGAGGTTTTTCAAAAAGCTTTTCTTTCAGACTGCTGTCTGGTTTTCACTGAGGAGTGTTACTTTCTTTCAAAGAGGAAGCAGGTGCTTAGAAAGGATTTGTTTTGGCAGTTTGGCAGAGGGGGAATTGTAGGACACTTGGCCATAGCTGGGCCCCTTTGCCTGATTCAGAAAGCCCCATGCTCAGCAGAGCTGTGTGTGCTGAGCATCCCTCCAGCCTGTGGGGTGGCAGCAGGCAGCAGCCCCTCCCCTGCAGCCCAGGGGCACAGGAGTTCCTGCCTGTGCCCACACGTGCCTGCACACAGGCTGTCCCTGCAGTGGGGAGGGCAGCAGGCTCTCTTCACCTTCTCTTCTCTTCTACTTGGTAGAAAACAGAGATAAAAGAGGAATTTCTGTGGTGACAAAACAGGCCTGGAAACAAGTGTCACTATCAGTCACGGGATGTACGTGGCACTCTGTACTTGGGGAGTCTCACAAGCTTTAGCCAAAAGCCTGGACTTGACAGGGATGGGAAGGGGAGGAGAGGAAGGTAATACTGACTTGTTTCTCTGTCCTCTTTGGCTACACTTTCTTTCTTACTTGAGTGAAAGTGGCAACTAGGTTGAGAAGCTTTTGAGCAGAATTTACTAACTGCTATGCCACCTGCTTCTCCACAAACCTGGCAGAATCCAATTGTTTTTCCTTTGTATTCACAGGCTTTTCAAAGAAATAAACACAAGTAATCGGTTTTAACCAGAGATTTATTTCATTTCACTGCCTCACCAATACCTTGACCATTTCAGAGCAGCTGTGGATGAAATGGTGCTTCATGACACAGGAATTACTCCCAAATGTGGGGAGAGTTCCCCCTATCCACCCCCACCTTCCATGGCAGGGCTCTGTGTGTGTGCTGAGCCAGGCTGGCCATGGGGTCTGTGCCCAGGCGATGCTCCGTGTGGCCTTGGGAACTGGCAGTGAGAAGGAGCACGCTGAACAGCAGCTGATTCCCAGGCTGTCTGCTGACACTCAGGGCAAGGCCAGCACAGGGTTGAGGAGCAGGGCTTGGCTCCCTCTCAACACCCCTGGTCTGGAATTGCTCAGTGCAGGGGCTGCCTGGGCATGGCACGGGGCAGGCGCAGCGTGCTCGCCCTCCTTCCCCTGCAGTAGCCCTTTGCACAGGCCTGCTGAATGGAAGGGAGGAGAGAAAAACAGGAACTTCTCTTTGGAATCACATCAGCCCAAAACTGAGAGAAGAAGCGAAAGTTAAATTAAAGGGACTATTTTTAGCAAAGGCTGTTGAACTTCCTAACCTCACAGTGAGCAGTTCCTATGCTACAGTCTGTGGAGACATGGCTTGATTCAATGCAACAGTTTCAGCTCCATATCTCCTGTCACTAATTTGTATTAATTACCAGCTGACATTACAGGAAACATTCTCTTGGTGTCTTCTAATGTGGAGGGAAATCTCAGACTACCTCTAGAGTGAAATTTAGCAAAAAAGTATTAAAGTCTCAGTTTCTGAGTTACTAGGGAAGCATTAGACGAAAGTAGGAGCAGCTTTCTACACCCACTGTGGTTAGCATGACATATCACATACTTATCTTAGCCCAAAAAAGAAACAGCACCTTCACTATTTTTCGGTGCCTGCATCTCTCAGAAAACTGTCACAGCAGAAGTGTGGGCCTGATCTTCAGATGAATGGTTCATACAAGTTCCAGTTGTGAAGGCTGAGAGCAGCATCGTGGGAACTCACACCCAGTAGGACTTTCAAAAGTGGGTGGGTGGTAAGGCTGAATGGCAAGTCAGGAAGATTTTAACATCAACTCTGGTGCAAATCTAGCTGGAAATCTATTAAAGTCTAGGAAGACAACATGTTAGCAGGTACCAGCGACCTCACAGGCACCACCAGGCACTTGCCAGCTCTGCTCCAGTGTGAAAAGGACCCTGATATTTCTTCTTGTTTCATCATTGATTGTCCCAGATGTGGTCAAAACCAATTTTGATGAAAAGAGGTAACCTTTTTTTTTTTTTTCAGATTGCAAAAGGGAAAAAATGGAAATACCACAGGCATTGTTCTGTAGTGTATATGACTAATCCATGAAAGATGCACAGATTTACAATTTCCTTGGGAAAATAAATGAAAACTATGGCATGCTCCCCCACAGCTTCCATAAAGTAAAGCTTCATTGTGATCCAGGGATCAAAAAGCAGTGTCTCCTCTCAGAGAGACTCAGGATAAAGAGTTTCTTGAAATACCAATGAAAAATACTGTACTGGGCACTTGATAAGCTTCCCATCCTCAGGATGATATTTGCATCTGTTGCTCTAGGAATAAGAAAACATTTCATGTTTCTTAGACAAAACGAGGCTAAGATGGAATTATAGCTGGGAGCAGATTAATAAACTCCAAAAGTAAAATATATTACAGGACTGTAGCATTTATCTATCAAAACAATGTTTAAACCCTAGAAAAATCAGACCTGCAGGTAAATTTAAATGTAAATGTAAATGCATGAACACAAAGAGACAGGCAGCCAAGCATGGCAGGGATGATGGTGCCTCTGTGAGCATGGTGTCAGTCCAACCCCACAATTTTGGGGCAGAACATCATGGGATATAACCTGCTTCATCTGGTGTGTTCAGCTGAGGGCCCTGGGGCCTTGTTCTTACACAGTTTTACCTCCATTTAAATGAAAGTATATGTGAAAAATGCTGCTGATTTGTTTTCATCAGTTCTAGATATTATCCTAGTACTCCTTCCCCTTAGTTGCTAGAGACATTAGAGTATGTCAGTCCAAAACCCCAATTTTATTATTAGTTCTATAAAAGGTCATACTACCATAAGGCCCTGCCTTATCCCTCTTTAGCTTTCCAACATGCTGCCACATTGACTTTTCATAACTTTTTAAAGCAGTTATATAATCTCTTCATTTTAAAAAGCAGTTATATCCCCCTGGTATTCATGGGAAGATAGGCCCCAAATCTCTCATTTTCTGATATCCATACCCAGCTTATGATTGGTTAGATGACATGCCTAGTTGTAGCTCCCTCACCCAAATATTTACTCTTGGCTGTAGTTACCAACAGCAATCCCACTTAATTCATACCTAAGGAGCCAGACCCATCAGCCATCCCCCCAGCTCCAGTTCTGCCTGCTGGCTGAGGAATAACCTCTCCCCCTCACACAGAGATTTCTTGAAACCCAAGCCTGTAAATGAACTACTTTGAGGTTGGAGTTTCATGTCATTTGTAGGGCAGACTGAAAAATGCTTCTAGTAGCAATAAAAAAAACTCCCCACCCTCCTTTCTATTCAGCTAAGTTTAAAAGAGATCTCATCCAAGTTGTTCATGTAAAAAACCTCTCACTCCCTCTCTCAAGTGGTTTGATGGGGTTTTACATCTCTGTCTGATCTGCAGGGATTTTTTCCGGGCATGTACATAGTGCCTGCTGTCCCTGGGGCAAGTAAGCAGAGCTGCTTCTTGACTCTTGGGCTTCGCTTCAGCTCCTTTCTTAGAAAGTACAAGCCATGCAGAAAACCTTGCTGAAAAGTCACTGCATGCCTGAGAAAGTGAAAAACCTGCTCTTGGGCAGGGCCTGAAACTCCGACTGTTGGCACCGCGCTCGGAAAGCTCGGAGGCGATGGAGCTCCCGCAGCCCTTGGGAGGCAGTGGGTGTAGGCAGGATGGCAGAACACCCCAGTCCCACCCCTCTGGCCTCCTGTGGCTTCACCATAAGCAATTAGGGAGTAACCATCATGCAGTTTAATCTCATACTATGTTATGCAGCAGAGACAGTTTAAAAATAGGTTTCTTGGTGCCAGCCCAAGGTTCCATCCCCTGACGTGTGTCTGAGTCTGGCTGTGACGGTCATGGAGGCAAGAGCTTTGCTCAGCAAAACATGAACTGAGCAACTTTTCCTACCTAGTTTCTGCAGACACTTTGAAGGGTGCCAGTGAAGCTGCTGCTGTGGATTTGTTTCGCCTATATTCTGGAATTGAAATTTATCTCTAACAAAAGAGTAGAGGGAAGAAGAAGCACTGGGATCTGCACCACTGCAAGCTCTTTGACAAAGTGGATTTAGATGCAAAGCAGGTGTGCCACGGCCTGGACCAGAGTATACAGAAATGAATGTGACACTGATGAGCAGAGACAGCCCCAGCAGCAGCAGCTCCTCCTCAGGAGTCCTCAGATGAGGTGTAAGGAAGAATCAGGTATGGCTGCCCTGAGGTGGGGGCATTTCCATCCCCCCTCTTCACCAAAGCATTTTTACCATTTCTGTTTTCAGGCTGTGCTGCTCAAACTTTTGCAGAAACCAAGTTACTGTCCCGTAGCCCAAGGGTGTCTTACTGCTCCCTAGCAGGCTGAGAGTGTTAAGATCATTCTTGCAATGCATGTCCCCATGGGAGTTCTTGTTTGCCATGTGAGTGTGAGACTACCCCATGACCCACTGGCATACCCCAAAACCAGCACACACTTTGGAAAAACTGAACTTTGCATCAGACTGACTTGAATTAGATGTTTTAATGAGAACAACTCACAGACACGGCCTGTTCTTTCTATCTTCCACATCACATAAAGGTTTGCAGATGGTTTATGAGATGTTATAAATCTGGTCTGGGCTCTGACAGCTGCAAGATGTTCAGGTTGTTTATAGAGACTAGAAGAGAACAAATTCAGCCTTGGCCCTTTCCCCACCTACATGTGAAGCTATATGTGGAACACAGTGTCTAATGTTTGCACTGAACCTCACTTTCACTGCAGAGCTGAAGACAGGAGGAAACAAGAGCAGAAGACTGCAGGACCTGAATACAATCACAGACATTCACTTGAGGCTTCTTTCAACACCCCACTCTGCAATACAGCTTTAATCTTTTCACTGCTATTCTGATCAATATTTCTTTCTGATATGATCTTACTGAGGAGAAAAGGTGCTTCCTGAGGGGATCTACAGCTGTGCATCCAGAACAGACACACTAAATATCTGTAACCTCAACATGACAGGAAAAAACTGCTCTGCCAACACCAGCCTTCTCGGGCTTGTCATCACTTGGCAATTTTTGGTGTTCAGACACGCTGCTGACAGAAATTGTGTGAGTTGCTTAAACAGGAGAATCTGTGCTCTGGATAATGCCAGTGAATCATCATCAAACTTCTGGGAAAAGGTTTTCACCAAGGTTAGCCAACAGAGCTGTAAAGTCACCTACCTCAGAGAAAAATGTCACACTTAAAGCAGCAGAGGGGAAAAGTCTTGGCTAAGTGAGGGAAAGGCTTAAGCATCAGCATTACTCTCTGAGGGAAGGGATAACTATCATGTGCACTTTTATTTGCTGTGAAATAAATTAGACACAGCAAACAGTAGCATTTACAGAGAATTCTGCCTGGCCCTGCAACAGCTATGAAACCCAAGACTACCAGAAAAGCAAAATCTGGAGCTTTTGCTCAGTGTGTCTTGAAGGGACTGCTCCAAGCTGCTGTCTCTGATGGGTCAGCCTTTCCCTGCCACAAAGTGTGCCAAAAGCTGACACTGCATTGGGAACGTTGCTGTGGCTGAGGAGCCTCATGTACAGCTGAGAATATGCCCTAGCTGACTGAAGAAGAGCAATGACATCTGAAGGCAAGAGTTTCACCCTCCCAGAAAAGGTGCTGTGGTGACCAGGAGCCTGCCAACAGGCTGTCTTGCTCTGAAGCAGGTTTCTCACAACACAATGGAACATGTGATTAGGCAGAAAGCCTGGGGAGAATTCTCATTCTTGGATTAAAGGAAAAATTGATTTTCACTATTTCTAGGTCTTAATGGTGAATGGCAAGATCAGCTAGGTTGAGTGGCTTGCTCAGGATTTTGTAAGGGGCACAGCTTCTCTTGGGACTCTGACAGCAAAATAAACATGAAATGTAACAAACCAGGATCCCATCTGACTCCAGAACAACTGAAAGGTCCACATGGAATTTTGAACCACAGAGGTCAGAGATAGACCTCAGGGCACTGTATGGCTAAAGCCATGAAAAAGTTTTACACTTAAGAGACTGCAGAGCACAATACCCCTGCCCAAGTAAGGGATCATGCTGCAGAGATCAGGAATGGCATAACAGGCAATGAGCTAAGGTCTAAAGCTTTGCCTTTGTGGGTTCTTAACTCAGAACTAGTGCAAGTCCTGGACGCCGGAAAAAGAACGGGTGGGAAGGAAGGGGAGGGGAAGGGGGAGGGGAAGGGGAGGATTTAAAATCTAACCCAAGGAAATCCTATATACTTGTTGTAAGTTAAAAGCATAAAAAGGTACAGTAACTATAGCTACAAAGACACTAATCTTTATGCTATTTGACTGAGGAGGTGCAGAAATTCCAATGCACAAGGCTCCTGTTTCTGTGTCCTAGTGAATATTGCTATGAACCATGAATATTTTGTTCATTTTGGCACTGAGCAGATGGCAAGAAACTGGAAGGGATTCAAACAACAGTAGACATGATTTAGGAGACACTGGAATAACTGGCTTGAGAAACAAGCAAACAAATGTAAAATGGGATGAGAAATGTGCTAGAGCTTTTTAGAGACTATAAAACCACTGAGAGAGGAACTATTTAGTTTTATAGAACAGAATATAAACAAAATGAATGTGCCATGACTAACAGAGAGCTCTGCAAAATTAACTCTAGCTGGTCTCACTGCACTGATTTAAGTTACCAGTCCTTTTTCTTGCATCTCAGCTACAACAGGGGCAGCAGCAAGACAGGCAGTGCAGCCTCCCCTCCACTGGCAGCCCCCTGCATGGTGGATTTAAATCCTCACTTCTTCCAGGCTAGAAGTGCATGCCAAATTTGGGTGAGCTTGGGTGGCCAGTGCAGGTCTGCTGCCATTGTTCCTGCCCCAATACCTCCAGTAGTGCAGGGATGAAGAGGAAACAGCTCTTGGCAATTTCCACAGCTGCCCCAGCAAGAGCCTCTAGCTGCTGTGAGTAACCCCCAGCAGCAGATTCTCTGTCTGGGGGGTCTTCAATAAATCTGTATGGAGGTGAAGAAATAAAAGCAAACACCTTGACCTGGTGCCCCACAGCAGAACCCCTCTTGTGAGTACTGCCAGCTCCAGTATGCACTGCACACTCGCTCACTTGCTCCTTACAGCTGCCTGACCAGCACTGCTGGACACTGCTTTCCTCTTTGGCCACATTGCCTGCACTGCATCAACAGACCAGTGGGCCCCAACAATTTCTGATGATCTCTCCCACTCCTTCACAAGCCCTGTGCACAGCAGGACAGAGGACCAACAGGAAGGGTGGGGTGCCTCTTCAGAGCAGCCCACTTCTTCAGCTCCTGAGTGCCTAGTTTGTTTTATCACCTTCATGACTTGCACATGCACAGAGAGCTGGCAGCGTGTCGAGCAGCCTTGCAGCTCCACCCCCTCCCTTTCCAGCACTCATCCCTATTTCTAAAGCAGGCATGAAGTTGCAGATGCCCATGCAGATACAAAATATTTCAGCCCATTCACATCAGACCTTTCCTGGGAGGCAAGGCTTGCTCCCAGCTGGTGGCCCTTTGTGGGATGCTCATGCCTGCAAGTGGCCAGAGGGGTGCTGTGCCCCCAGTGGGATGCCTGCCCTCGCATCCATGCCCTCCCACCCCCATGCACTCATGCAGCAGTGCATTCATGCACCTGCAGGCCCATGCACCCACCTTCCCATGCAGCAGGAATCCGCCTGCCCGGGAAGCCGCGGCAGCTCCTGCCAGCACTGCAGCAGTGCTGTTTGCTGCCTCCACTTCAGTGGCCATGGCAACTGCTGTTGTGTAATGAAGTGTTGCCAGGATCCAGGCCAGGAGCAGAGCTTCGTAAAGGAAATGAAAAATAAAAAAAAAATCAAGCCATGGAAAGGCATGATGTCAAGCCAATGAAATGCAAGTACCCTCTCTGCCTGGTGTCACACACACTTTTCCACATGGGCTGCCTGCAATTCAGCCTTGCCAATGCTGACCCAAGGACCAGCAGCTGAAGAGTCACTGCTCAAAACAGTGGTTGTGGTTGTTTGTGCTACGGTGTTCTTTCTTTCTCCCAGCAATAATCAAGAACAAATTGTATCCTCTGCTCATCTAGTTGTTCTTTAAGGAAGTGGTTCAGACAATTAAACACACCTTACCGAGCAGCTAAGCCAACAGAACAGGCTACCTACTGCAGGATACCAGGCTGGAGCAGCTTAAATACTTGTTCTTTTGACCCAGAGTTGTTTGCATTTGCTTTGCTGAAAACCCCTCCATTGAAAGAAGAGGTGTTTTTAAAAGTGCGAGAGCTTGAAGGTCTCTCTAGGTTTGTCTCCATGAGGGGCAAATTCCCCAAGGAAGCAGGAGGCCTGGGTGCAGGGATGCCTGAGCCCTTTCTGTGCCAGTCAGTTCAGATGCAGGAACCTCATCCCTGCAGTGGTGAGCCCTTGCCAGGCCAGGGCTGTCCCAAACAAGCACATGGGAAATACACTGCACCCCGTGGAGCTGCAGCTCAGCTGGGTTTTGCCTGGGTGATTTCTGAATGCCTCTCATTGCATAACAGGACAGAAGGAAAGACAGGCACTGGGCAGGGAAACTCACACACATTTAAAAAAGAAAAAAAACAGAGGGTGGAAAAGCAGGAACAGAGGTGAAGGAGGCAGGTATGAACTGCCAGCCTTTAATCCCTGGATTCCACAAGGACTTCTCACCTCTGTAGCCTGTAGCCCTTGCCAGGCTGGCCTGCCAGAGAGTGAGGTTGGGAGAATGAGAGGGAAATGGGGAAGGAAGGTTGTTTTCTAAACAAGGGAAGGGGAAATTGCCTCTCTCCCTAGAGTGGAAATATGAGGAAATGCTATATTTTCACTGGGCAATTTCTGTTTTTCTCTCAGGGTTTTCAATCAACACTGACCTTGGTAACTGGTGTCTGTGAGCTAAACAGTCTGGGACAACAATGCTGTGAGGAGAAAAAAAACACTAATGGTGCTTTAAACTACTTGCAAAAAGTACACTGGTGCGTGCTTTTCCCTGCCACTGCTTTCACTCGCTGTAAAACCCAAAGTGCCTCATGTCAGTCTGAGCTCAGGAGAGCCCACAGCTCGTAGTTTCTTCAAGGCAGCAGCCCCAGCTGCTTTCCCTCTCCATGGCCATGGAAGCTCGCAGCTGTGCCCCTTCCCCGGCAATAGATCCTCCAGCACCGCCTCGGCCTGCGGGCGGCGGGGAGCGGGGAAGGTGCAGCCCGTGGTCTCCAGGAGATGTTAGCCAGCTTCTGTCACCCTGGGACAAGGGCAGGAACTCGGGGTGAATGTTTTCACTCTTAAAATATATAAATGCACGTTTATTTCAAAAGGGACTTTGTGCAGAGAGGCGGGAGCGCGCCCTTCCTTTGCCCCTGGCCCTTGCAGTGCCCCAGCGCCCCTCCCTGCAGGGCTGAAGGGTGATGCTGGACCCAAGGCTCTCCCGGCAGCTCCTCCCTGGAGCTGCAGATGGAGTTTGCGGCTCGGAGCAGAAGCTCCCGCGGGTTTGGGCTGACATCTAGTGTCGGCATGGACGGCGCCTCCCCTCCCAGCGTGTCCACGGTGATCTGAAAGGAAGAATGAAGAGAATTTTTCTTTGGATTAGTATTTTTAATTTGGTTAGAGACCTGACCCATAAGCCCGCGAGAATCTTTGCTCCATTAAAGACCGAAGAAAATAATCACAGAACGCTCAGAACTGGAGATAAATATTGTTAAGGAAACTTCTCTACCCCAGATTTCCTGCAGCAGTGTGTCAGGCGTCTGATTTCAGCAGGGGGGAAACACTAGATCACTGAATGGAACAGCAATAGGAACAGCTCAGCCTGGTGGCTACAGGGAGCGACCACAAGCACAGGAATCCCGGGGCTTTTATACCCTTGCAGGCCATGTACCTGCTCCAATGGTTATCTTTGGGTCTGGGGTCTTCCAGTTGTTCACTGGCTGAACAGTTATCACCCTGGTTCACTTTGCACCTGTGCTTTTCTATTTTTGACTTAGACCTGTTCTGATCTTTCCACATAGTACAGTCAGAGAGNAGTTAAAAAAAAAAAAAAAAAAGTTGTAACAGGCATTTTATCTGAAGCTTCAGAAACAGACTTCAGGCTTATAAATATGTGAAAGAAGAGGAAAACGTGTTTGTGCTCTACTTTCGCGAGAAAACTGGGATGGATTCTTGTGCAAGAGGGTTCCCTAGGTCCTGTTGGTCAAAGTCTATAGTGTTTATGCAGGAGTTGGCTTTGCTAAAAGGGTCAGCTAGAGTCAGGGAGCAGATCTTATCACCCTGACAGAGCAGGCATCCTGCCATTGAAGTTTCCCCAGGAAGTTTCCTGTTGCTGTTTAACCTCTAAATATGTGGTCTTTCTTGTCACATTTCCCATCAGATATTCTATTTCAGACAACCAGGGAATTCATACTTAAGTTCAGATGGTGCAGGGAATCTTGTGGAACCATAAACTGTTTGCTCTGTACACACACTTGAACTTCAGAATGTACACAGAGAGACTTTATATCTGGCCCACTTTCTTTATCTCTGGCCCATTTAAGGACAAAATAGTCCCTCTTATTGGCATGTAGGAACAGCCACTGAAAACAAACCTCTAGAGAGGAACAAGCCTGTCACCAACCCCTGCAGTTACTGAAAGCATCCTTTAGTGACAGGTTTCCCCCTGGCTCAGCCACGATGCTAAGGGGTTTGGATGGTGGATCCTCTAGGGAGAAAATGCTCTGACACAGCACAAGCAAGATACATCAAGGGTAGTAGCAAGGGTTTGGGTTTTCATAACCCTGTTCTGTGATACCAAGGCCATCACAGCAATTGAAGAATAAGAGTTTTCTTCCAGAAGCCCTATTCCTGAGCCAGCTGCTGCTGGAGGTACCCACTTGGGCAAACACTGCCTCTGCCATGGCAAACCACAGCAGAAGGGGCTGTTTTGAGACCACACCTCAATTATTAAATCTGATGTGCTGGCTCAAAAGAAGAAGACAAAACCCACTTTTCTTTTACAATGTATTCTTTTAGAGTGAATGCTGTAAAGCATTAGTGGTTTCACATTTCATAAAACCATGTAATGCTCTTGTTTTGAGGAAAGGCATACTAGCAGCTGCAGAAGGGCCACATGAAAAACAACGACTTTGGATGAGTAATCATGAGTTTCTGCCTATGGGCTATCCAGAATGAAACTTGGTTCAGAGACTGATGCTTCTCTTCTCTTCTTCAGAAGAGCTTTTCCAAGCTCCTCTGATCAGTATCCCACAGATGAAGTTGCTCAGTCCAGTGTTTCGGCTGCTTGGAAGTGCTGACTTGCTTCCAGGGCACTTTTGAGTCTCGCCTTTTGGCTGGTGGCAGCAATGCTGTGCCACCCACAGACAGTTTTCTAAGGAAAATGTTTCACACTGGGGTATGAGCAACATTTACCTTTCAGTTTCTTTGGCCTCAGATGTGCTTCAAGTGTCATCAGTAGGAAAACATTTAATGGCTCATGCAATGTATCCTTGATTACTATTCATCCAGTGTCTTGCTGGTAGATGCTCATGTCACACATTTTTAAATAATGTGCTTGTAATTCATGTTTAGAAAGTACTGGTCCGATCTACGGCGTGTAGGTGATTCCTGTGGCATATCCCACCATGGCAGCAGTGCCATGCTGATGAGGACTGAATGAGCAGGGAGTGGTACCCCACAGCACTCCCAAAGGATGTGCCTGACCCCTGTGCAATACTAGTTCCCAAAGGAGAGCAGAAATTGGAAATCACCTTCCCAGCCTACCCGAATTGTGAGGGATGCTGGGGATGCTGGGCACAAGGGAGTGCCCGGGGAATGGCACAGTGACTGGCAGGGGCAGCGTGAGCTGCTGGCATCCAGATGAGAGGAAACCACATCAGAGACACTCAAGCTGGTGTCAGCCACAGTGACACCGACTCTTTCCCCCATGGAAGGGAGTGGATGACTCCAGTCCTGTGCACAGGGCACGGAGAGCATGTTGGCACAGGCCGTGCTTCCACAGCAAAGGACCATCTCCTGGATTTGGGCTCCACATCCAGGTGTGGGGACCTCAATACTTCTCCAGTCCAGCCAGGGTGGACACAGTTTGAGATGTTCCCTTAAAGCATGTTGTAAATCCCTGCCTGGAAATATTCCTGTTTTTTCCTGAGACGCTGCTGCCTCTGAGCTGGTGCAACCATTTCCAGCTTGTGGAGCAAACTGCGGCTGTGGGGGAATATAACAAACTAAGTCAAACTCCAAACGAGCAAACAAGCTCTTGAACTTATTTCTTGGAAAAAATATATCCATTTCAAATGTTTCTTGCACCTTCTAAATGCATTAGCAGTGGTGTTGTATCCTGAACGAGCAGTCCTGATGAAAGAAAAATAGCTTCTTTGTTGTGATCTGGTGTGCTTGTGACAGCCATTCAGGAGATGATTTACAACTCCGTGCTGGAAGCTGGACAACCACACTCAGTGCTCACATGGTTGCTCTCCATCGTTTCCAAACTTCCTTGAAAGAGCTAAGCCACTTTGCCACCTATTTTCTCTTTCCAAAAACCATCAGAATGAGGTTTTTCATGTGTTGGCCATGCCAAGCAAAATAAGTCCTTATTAGGAATTGGAGGCAGAGGGCCATTGGCCCTGGAGGTTACTACAGGGTGTCCAGTTCCAGCAGCTGACAGCACTGCAGGAAATCTCAGACATTTTTTGCTGCCATGCTGTGGATTAACACATCAGCATAATGTCAGGAGGAAAAACACAGAAAATATGAGCCACGTGCTATTAAAGCAGACTGAGCAAAGAGCTTGTTTGGCGTCAGGCTGCCCCAGCAGACTGGTGCTGGAGAAACCACCCTTGCTTTCTACCTCGGGCCACCAGCTGCCTCTGCTCTGCCTATGTGGCCTTAGCCATGCTTTTGCACTCCCCTGCAGGGGTGATGGCCAGGGACATGCCTAACAGGATGCAGCCCAGAACCCAGTAGCACAGTCCTGGTCAGCCCTGACCTGTGGCAAACAAGAAGCCATATTTTCAAATAGGTTTTCACTCAAAAAGCATGGTGGGGGAGGGCCTGACTATTTCTGACACAGTAAAAGAGAGGAAACAGTTGTGGCCTCGAGCACTCATAGGCAAAACACAGGGTTCCCTGGAAACCAGGTAAAAATGAACTCTGGTAACATGGATTACTTTGCCATGGCTTTCTGTGGTGCCTACTTAAAGTAGCAGTGAGAGCACATCATTCTGTCAAGATGCATGTTCCATTTTTGTGTGCTATTTGTTTTGGTAATAGAAGAGGAAGGATGACCAAGAAAAGTTTTTTACTGGTTATCCTGAGCAGGGAAAGGGCACATTTTCACCTGCTTCTCTGTTGGTGGTCAGCGTGGTGCCTTCCAGCCCATCCCACTCCTCCCTGCCCTGTGCCAGCCTCAGGTGTAGCTACAGGGAACAGTATGGGGAGAGAAGAGCCTGAAGTGATTTGGCTTCATGACAACCTTCCTTGCTTCCTGAACAGGCAGCTGATAGATCAGGCAGCTGATGCTGGAGGGCTACCAGAAGAAAAGCATCTCTCAGAAAGAATGCAAAGCACAGTGACTTCTGGGATCTCCTGGGATGATGGGTGTCCAAGAAGAAGTAAGCCTTGCTACTGTTTATTTCTCTTCAGGTAATCAGAGCTTTGTTTAGCTCCTTCTCCAAGAAAACCAGAAAACTACCTTCAACTTCAACTCCTCCGAGTCGTTCCAGCTGAAGGGAGCACTGAGAGCAGCCCAGGGCAGTGGCCAGTCACAGGCAAAAGGGGCGACAGTGTGCACCTACAGATGTGCTTCACACCTGCTCCCCCTTTGCTTGTTTGCCAGTGTCCAGATGGGCTTATCCGGGCTAGAGGAAAAGCTGTGCCACCAGAGGATGTGTAAAACAGCAGGACAAGCAGGATCCCCTTGGCTGGAGGCAGGAGATGGCCCCTGGAGTCCACAGTCAATTACAAAAGAAGGAGAAAGGGAAAGTGGGAGCTCTTCAGTTTTTCAGCTTCTCCTGGCAGCATGAGCTGTTGCTTTCTAGAAAAGGTGAGATTGATTGAAAACATATTGACTTCAGCATGTCCATACAAAGAGAAAAGCATTTTTACATAGCACTAAATAGGAGCCTCCACACTGGGGGCATATTTCAGGGAAAAGAAAGGTATGATTTCACTCAAGTCTATGATAAGGGCCTTGACAGAGAGCAGAAGGATGTCAAATGACAGACTGTCTTCACTACTGGAATTGAAAGATGTGATTATAAATCTCAGTACTTTGGAGAAGAGCAGTAATACAAAGCTACAAAGTCGAGGTAACAGAAATAAAATGCAGATGTGGCGTAGTGAATTCAGAGCAGACTAAACATTCTATCTGCAACATCTAGATCCCACTGAAATCCTGCTGAAATCTGCTTTGACTTGCAGGGAGAGATAATGAGGACAGAAATCAAGGGAATTTGTCTCAGACAAAGATCTCTGAGTACTCAGAAGGAAAAATCAGATCAGATACCCCAGGACTGAGGGCTGTTGTAGCTCCTGTCCTCAGAGAAAAGATTCCTGCCATCACTCAGACCAGCTCCAGCTATAAGTAATATGTTAGGGTTTCCCAACCTGAGCACACAGCTGGTGAGAGAAAGTAAAGCTGATCCTGATGTCCAGATATGACCGTGCCTTCCTACGGGGAAGGACATCATCCATGGTGCCCAGACAGGGATGGGACTTTGCCTGTAAGATAATCTGATGCAGATAAGGCTTTGCTTGAGAAGTTGTAGCTTGTTGTTGGAGAAACACCCAAAGCTGGGAAAGAGATACCATGTGAATGTTTCTTTACCCAGAGCAGTGGTTGGGTTGTAGAACCAGCTGTCTCTTCTCTGTGGAGCAAAGGCCCCAGGGGTGACTCAGCAGTCAGCAAGATGAGAACCAGACTCTTGTAGTTTGTGAACAATGGGCAAAATTGAAACTTTAATTTGTGTCCTGCAGGTGAGGATTTCAACCTCCAGCATAGCCTTACTAATGAATAAGATACAGTAATGAAAAGCCAGGACTGATGAGATCAAAAATATGAAAGCCAAGATGTACAATTTGCAGTGGCACACCAAAAAGAGTAAGGGCAACTGTAGGCAGCAAAGTCTCTGCAGCACAGGGCATGCTTGCTGCAGGCAGCCTGTCAGAGGCCAGCCTTTGGCACCTAATTATAAGTATTCTCAGGTTAGCTTAAATAACTACTGTCAGAATAAAGGCCTGTTTCTTTGTTAGATCATGATGCAAGCCCAACTCCCTCAGTTCTTGCGCACTAATGTCAAAAGTTAAAGCTGAACTCCCTGTAACTGGTGGGCTATAAAAGATGCCAAATGCCAAATAGTTTTAGGTTTTAAAATGACATTTTATGCTAGACCTGGATAGTTTACTTTGTAGGTATACTAAGTTCAAGCTAATGTTTGAGGTCTCTTTGTGCTCCATGTAGAAATCTAGCAGAAAGATCAAACATAGAATATTTTTTTGTTCTTGGAAAGTTGGCACTGGAATACTTATTTGCCGGATATTTTAACCTCTCAAATTACCTCTCATTTAATGGGAAAATCTGAAACCCAAATACTTTGCTTAACAGGTCTACATTTGACTAGCACTAGGTGGCTGTAAGACTGTGCAAGATTGTTAATCTCATACTTTCATCTTTTAAGGCTGATGCTCAAGCAAGACCATAAACTGGCAGGAACTGCTGTGCAAGGCACTGGTGGACGTGCAGAATACCCTGTTGTTTTCTTGGAGGAGCCACTGGCATATGAATGGATGTGTTGAGTTCAAGTGCTGAGGAACATGTTAGTGTCACGGCACAGCAGGATTAATAACATCTACTTTATTTGGCTGATTATAGTTCTGTATTTTTATACTAAATAAACAAAATAATTTTGATCAACCTGCTTAACTTGCCAAATTTTCATCCCCACTCACACCATTACATGTTGACACCAGTTTCTAGAACAGCAGTCCCCCACCATATGAGAAATGACCACACAGCATAGATGAAGTAGAATATATAGTATCCAGGTGCTTAGGACTGACTGTCTGGTTTTGCTGTCTAGCAAACTTAACTCCTCTGATTTCAACAGAGAAATGCATTGCACAAGGTTTCCTCAATGAGATAAAAACTCCTGTGTTACAGAACACTGATGTTCAGACAAGCACAGTCTTGGGCTAATTAAATAGTAATGTTGCAGAGATGTGAGTTATAACTGCTGGGGAAATAGTGGTAGTGGAGATGGGTTGATATCCAAGCAAAACTCAAATTCTTTGGAAGGGCTGAAGACTAGTTTCAGTCCAAGAAAATGACACCCTCCCCTTGAGCTGGACAGTCCTGTGCTCAGGCTGACACATCATGGGCTGAGGGAGGAGGTGGTCTTGTGTCACACGCAGCCATGGGCTGGTGCTGGCTTCCCAGTGTTTCTTGGCCTGAGCTCCCATGTATCTTTCAGTGACAGAGGTTCCCTGTGCAGTGAGTTTAAGCCCACTGGTGAACTGTTTATTTTTCTTAATTGCCTTCACGTCTGCTAGGAAGTAATTCATAACCCTTCATGGCTCTGCAGTGTTCGGGTCAAAATTGTTATTCCAACCCACACCAGCTATATGAAGGATGGTTTTCCTTAGGGGCCTCTTTTGGGAGCTTATTTCAAGTGATATTTGCACCCTCTCCTTCCCACCTCAGGCATGCAGAAGTGCAGCCTCTCCTGCTGGGCAGCACCTGGCTGATATAGGGGGCTGAAGTCAGGCAGCACTGGCTGGGTTCAGTCCTGTTGGAGACATATCCCCCCTGCTGCTGGCCCCACAACCCTTTTCTTCTCTTCTTGGCTTTGAATGTCCACTGCAGCAGTTCAGGTGTCTGTGTAAAGTGGGCAAGAGTGAGCTGCAATTACTGCCCAAGAGAAACCATTGAGAGAAGGTGCTCTTGGAGGTCTGGGTAGCGATCATTTAACACTGGGTTAAGAGAGGTGCTAAGCAAAACACTTGAAAGGTTCTCCCACTGATTAAATACTCCTGTTCACCCTCTGTAAGAACATAAAGTTCTAGGATGGCTGGAGTGTGTGCTGTTTGTGTTTACCAGCCCTGGGTGCACTTTCTTCCTGTGAAATTGTCCCACCTATGCTATTAGCATTCAGGGTCTCCAGGGAAAAGGCCCTGCACACCCGAACAGTGCAGTGGTGTGAAGAGCCACCCTCTTTGCTCATTCTAGTTACACTTAATGAAAGCACAGCCTGTTCCTCAAGGACACCATTGTCAGGGAGCATTCACAGAGCAGTGCTGACAGTGATGTATCAGCCCATGCAGCTCCTTGCAAGGAAACTGGGAGCTATTGAGGGGTCTCCACTAGTTCATTACATTTCTTCATCTCCAAGAGATATTCTTCAACTAGAAAATTATTGATATGACTTGTGACTGTTGTAGTGAAGGACAGAGTAAGAGATTTGGAGAGGTGCTCTCTAAACATCACAATTGCCTGAACTGAGGCACTTCAAAGAACATTAAACAGCCCCTGGCTGTCAGTCAGGGTGGTCACTATCCCACTATCCCACTTTTGTATTCCTTATTCAGCATGTGAATGTTTTCAGTAAGGCAAGTATCATACAAGATAGTTAGGTTAGAGGAAAACTTTCCCTCAAGAAACAGTGAAAGATCACTGCTTTTCTCCAGGAAAGCTGGAGTTTCTGGCTTTGAAATGCTCTGTAGCTAACAAGTGTGTGACTTTATCATATACATCTGTACATGACCGACAGCAAGAGCAACCCGCTTCTTATGCCTTGAATTCCTCGTGAATGAACTACTGCCTACCACAAGGTCACAGAAATAACTGACTTGACATAAAGTATCATCCAGGAAGACCCGAAGGGGCAGCAGATGCCTTGCCTTAATGCACACCTCCATGCAGAAGCATTTGTGAGAATGCACATGGCAGCAGCAGAGAAACTCATACTAAACTCCTGCAGCCAATGGCTTCTACCAAGGGAAGACCTTCTGTCAGCTCAGAAGGCTGATACACACATTGCCAGAGGGTTTCTGTGGGAGTCAGCAGAGGGACTAGTACCACCTGTGGCTTTTTTATCTTGGGTTTGGTGGGGAGAAGAGGAAGATGAACCTTAGACCAGCAGAATTAAAACTTCAGACTGGCACAAACCCTCTTCTTCAAAGAAATGCAAGCAGCTCAAGGCTTTTATGCCTGGATGTGGCCTGCCTTCTTCTCTAATGATAGAAAAGAAAAAAACAAACTAGTCAGGCTGTATTGGCCAAAGTGTTCAGCTACTACTGTGTGTGAAGGAGAACAGGAACTGAAAAGGAATTACAAGCTGTCAATGAGTCATGTTATGATTTCTTTTCTTTCTTTCAGAAGAGAAAGAAGGACAAGTTTTCCTCTTAGATTTTCTAGTTCACTGGGGAAAACTGAAAGGATGTTTTAATTTAGCAGCTGTTGTTCTTGCATGTGCTCCTGGACCTAAGAGCACAGATAGAGTTGCACTGCCAGGAAGGCAGACAAGGCAGATTGAGCTATTGGTGTGAGTCCAGAGAATTTTCTTTCATTTCTATTGTCATGTTTGTGATTTCTGTAGGACTGGGGAAAAAAAAGGATAGTTTCAAGGACATTTGAGGCAGTTTTTGCCAAGAGGATTTCTTGAACAATCTAAGTGGTTGAGGATCTCTTCTCAAACAATTTTGGATCAATGGGGTATCTCCTCATGTTCAATTTGAGTTGAGGGATTTTCTTTCCTTTATGCATGCTTCTTCCTGAACCCTGTCTAACAGCCAGCTAGTGGGGACTGTTGTCCCTAGACACCAGCTCAGGCTCTGTTAGCTTTTGTAAGAGCATTTGTATCAAAATATTGTTGTGCCGGAGTCTCCACGGCCATCTGGGGCTTTGTGCAGACAGGGTGCTTACAAATGAATGTGAACCAAAGCAAATCAACATTGCTTGGCATGAATGAAATGTATTGCTAGGATCTGTCTCTGCCAAGCTAGAGACTGTTTGGCTCCAGTCCCACTCTTCAGGGGGATTGTCTGTCAAAACACAAGTTGGTATTATACAGCATCATGGTTACATGGCTCACCAGTCCTTTAACCCCTCTCAGGCCTTACTCTTATTTGTTGAGTGGAAACCTGTAAATTCCAATTCTTAAGGCAGACTTTGAGCTCTGGTACCTTGCACAATTGTCACTCATGCTGCTCTGTCAGCTCAGATAGAGCTTTCTCTTAAGGGGCTGTTAAATAAGAGATTGCAACCCTTTTGAAAGGAAGGCGTTATTTCTTAGTGCCTAAAAATGTTAAGAAGACATATATTATGTACCATCTCATGATGGAAGCCTGGCTTCTTGGTCTAACCATCTCAAAAACCTGGTCATACTTTCAAGGTGAGAGATCATCTCAGACACTTTACTGTCTCTCCTTTATTAACCCATTCCTTCATGGGCAGCAGCTGCTGTTGCTGCTGAGCCCTGCTGGTAAGCCCAGAGGCCACGCATTAGAGGACAAGCCAAGACACCAATGTGAGTGACCTCATGGGTCTGCCAAGAGGTGTATAATAATATTTTCCTCCCCATTTCTGGACAAATTTCTGAGTTCATTCAACATAAGTATGGACATAATAAATTACCACGGTGGCTTGGCCAGGACATGACACTACAAGTGTCTCCAAGCCCATAACACACAGTTTGTGCTATAGTGAAAATCCACAGTAAGCACTAGAAGAAGTGCTGCCTCTGAACCCAAGCTCTGCAGGGCTACCTCCCATCCTGGAAGTCCAGCCGGGGGCAGCAGAAGAAGGATGTGCACGTTCCCCTCAGGAGGCGGATGAAGTGGCAGATCCTTGGCTGAGACCTCCGTGGAGTCCGGAGATGGCTGAGCAGAGTGGTGACTCTCCGTAGGTGTGACACGCAGCACGTGCCCTCCCTCAGGCTGGCAGCTGCCCACAGCGGTGGCCCGGCTGTCACGTCGCCCAGCAGCCTGGAGTGCAGCTGCAGCCCCGTCCCTGCGGGCAGGGCAGGGCAGGGCAGGGCAGGGCAGGGCAGGGCAGCCTTGCACCGGCTGGGACGCTCTCGGAGCTCGGACCAGCTGCCGGGTCACGCAGCCTCGCGGCTCTCCCTCGCACGGCTGGATCTGAGTGTTTGCCTTCAGCCTTCAGCGCTGCCTGGCTCTCCCAGGCAATGGCTGCTCGGGGGACCGGGACCTTTTATCGTCCCAGGGGCCCACAGTCCACGTTTCCCTCTCGTGGGCAGGAAGCTTTATGGATGGCCCCTGGGCTTGGCTGTCTCTGACACAAGGTGAGGCACAGCTGTGTGACCCCGGGTTGGTTTTTGCTGAGAAAACTGCTGCTGCACTGTGAGAAAATAAATTAACTACAGCCAAGCAAGATAAGAAAAGTCAAAACATAGAATTAAAGTTGTCAAGATGATGATAACTAGCAATGCAAGGCTTCCAAACTAAATGTTATGTGAAGAGGGATAAAGCAGATAAATGGCTGGTCCCTATGTTGCTTTAAAGATCCCTGAGCTGGAGTTTAGAAATGCTCCAAGTTCTTGCCTCAGGTTTAACTGATGTGAGGGTATCTCCCAAGTGCTGGACTCCAAGATGGGAATGGAAAAAGGGGCACATAAAAAAAAAAAAGGGGAAAAAAAACGGCTGGGCACATGCCAGAGAGGGATATGTCCATGAAGAGTGCCTTTAGTCCACTGATAGGGATGAAGCATGAGGCATTTTACTGAGAAGGTGAACACAAGCACAGGCAGCTGAAGGGCCTGGGCAGTTCTGCTTGGCTGAACTCCTACTCCATCCTCTTCCACCCTCCTGAAACAACTACCTCCTACAGGAAGTCCCAGCACCCCTTCCCTGACAGGGAATCTTCTTCCTTGAGCTGGAAGCCCTGTGGGAGGAGGGCATGGGCAGATGGTCTCCAGCCGTGTCCTGGGAGCAGTGACCTGCAGGCAGCAGCTTTGGCTCATGGGCACCAGCACCCAGTACAACACTGTGCAGAAAGCAAGCCAGGACATGAGAGGGGGTTGCAAGGGGCTAAATAAGTGTTTGGGGCAAATGGGGCTGAAAGCTGTCTTGCTGAGCTTGCATCAGCCCAGTATTTGGTAAGAGGTAACTGAATGTGCAGAATGTGCAATGGGAACTTTGTAAGGAGCAAGGAGAAATTCAGCTGCCCACACTGGGGTGGTAGCCAGCTATTGCAACCTTCCCCAGGTGAAAACATCTGCAAAGGGCATTTCCCACAGTTAGAAAATGTTATAAAAGAAAAAGTAAAGCAAGTAAATTGCAGTTATAATGTGCAACAGGTGCTGGCACTGCATTAGAGGTACAGTTAGGTTTCTGTGAAGGAGAAGAACCTGGTGGTGGCTCGTGACTAAAATGTGAACAGTTTTTAATATGAAATTAGGCACCATCCAGCACTGAATATCTAAATAATATCAACAGCCAGAAAAAACATGTACCAATTACTATCTAGCTGAAGCTAGATTTTTCTGCTGGTGCATCAGGAGCAGGATTAGTCCCAGGACAGGGACCTTTGCAGGGACTCACATCCAGGTAGGGAGCCTGCTCAGCTGGAGCTCTGCTGTCATGCCACCGAAATGCTGGAGCTCAACTCACACCTACTGCACTTCCCAGCTGGGGAGATGCTTTGTCTTAATCTCACTCTATCAGAAGCCAGTGCCAGGGAGATGCGAAGGAAGCCCGCGTTCGCGCTGCTGGAGATGTGAGGCTGCGTTTCAAAGGCTGCAGCCCCTCTCTGCGAGACCCCTGCGAGCCGCAGCCCCGGCGCGGCGCGGCGCGGAGCGGAGCTGAGCTGGGCTGGGCTGGGCTGGGCTGGGCTGGGCTGGGCTGGCGAGAGGCTCCGCTCGGCGGTGGTGTTAGGAGCGCGCCGGGCCCCTCCTCGCCGGGGCCAGCGGGCAGCGTGCCCGCACCGCCTCGGGAGCGCCTGCGGAGCGTCCTGAGCAGCTCCAGTCACTTTTATGCTGGAGAAATGGGTGTTCCCCATCGGTGCGAAGCATTTTTTCCTGCAGCTGGGAAGGACCGAGCTCTTCCCTCAGCTCGAGGTTAATCATCTGCCCGCAATTAACCTGTGCCCTCCCACGCCCGCGGCGCGGGGCAGCGCTGTAGCTTTAACGCGGGCGCTGGCAGCGGGAGGGGGACAGGGGACAGCGGTGCCAGGTCCGGCCCCGGCGCTGCCGCAGATCCCCCGCCGCCGCCTGCCATGGAGAGCCGCAGCCTCCTGGCCGCCCTCCTGGCCGCTGCCCTCACCGCCCTCCTGCCGCTTCCCGCCGCCTCCTCGGCCCACCGCAAGCTCCTGGTGTTCCTGCTCGACGGCTTTCGCTTCGACTACATCGATGACAGCGAGCTGGAGGGTCTGCCGGGCTTTCGGGACATTGTCAACATGGGGGTGAAGGTGGATTACATGACCCCAGACTTCCCCAGCCTCTCTTACCCAAATTACTACACGCTGATGACGGGTGAGTGCTTGTATTTCTGTGCTGTGATGCTCCTCAGAGCTGCCCGCTCTCCGTGCCAAGGTGGAAGGCAGCTCCCTGTGATTTTTTCTTTCAAAGAAGATGTAAAAATAGCCCAAGTCGTGCTTTTAGCTGGGAGTTTAAAAGCATTGTGGCATTACAGCTCAGAATTGTTTCTCTGAAATGTGTTCCAAATTTGGAAATGCCACTTGAAGCTAATTTTTTAAGTTCCCTTTTGCTCATCCGAGGTGTAGCTGGGTCCACCTCAGTATAACAACCAGCTTGCCTGTTGCAAGCACCAACGGGACAACTGCATAAATACAGAACATAGAAACAACTGGGATTGCATGGAAAATGAATACAGAGGCTGCTCAGGGGCTTTAATAAAAATGCGTGTGAACCGAGTGTGGCTACACTAAGAACTTATTTTCAGTCAGCAGGTCTGTTTTGGCAAGTTCAGCATTAATTTTTTTTTTTAACTAGCAGATTTTCTGTTTTTTTAACTGTGCTACAAGTCCTCATTTCTGTAATAATTTAAAATGGCCAAATGGAAAAACAGTAAGGATTTTTGTTTTTATTCCCCTGCAGTTTTTCAGAATGTCCAAGGGAGGCTTTCGGAAAATTGAGAGGACAGTCATAGTTTTCATGATGCTGATTTGCTTTTAATCTTATGTGGAGGACATTTGATTACAGTGACACTAGGAAGGTGCAGAGAGTAGAGCTGGGACAATTCTTTCACAGACAGACATCAAGGAAGCAAAATTTAAGTAAAAAAACCAACAAAATAAAATATTTTTTCTGGAGTTTCTACTTGGATTTTTCTCTGGAGTTACTGAATAAACAGGAGTTTCCACCCAATGAGGAGGAGTAAGAAAATCTATTCTCTCCTAAGATATGTGGCATCTTCTGCTATTCTTGGAACAATGCAGTGCCCAGTGATTCATGTACTGCTTGCTGGGAAAGCAAATAGATGCCATTGTAAGACAAAAATCTGACATCAGTTGTGCCCAGCTTGTTTTGAAGCTGCTTAACCCCTTCTTCCATCTCTCTCAAGAGAAACACTTTTCTCTTGCTCATCTCTGATCAGAGAAGAGTATGAAACCATCACAGGGTTGATTATTTTTCATTATTTGGTGTAAGTATATGAATGCAGAATAAATGTCGTGACAGAACATAGAGATGTTCCACTCCAGGCTGTTCTTTAGGTGTACATAGGCAAACTGACCTAACACTTCATAGGTGCAAAAAAAATTTGGATGGAGCTGTTAAAGAGAGAAGAAAAGTGAGTGACATTTCACTACTAACCACATTTCATCATAATTCCTATTAAGTGTGTATACATAATTCTATTATCAGCCTTTTGAGGAGTTTTGAAAACCTCCTACTTTGTACTCACAAAGAAGTTTTAAGAGATGAAACACCACTCTTGGACTTTTCATCTTTTTAGTAGAGTCCTGCACCTCAGTCTGAAGCAATAAGACAGTCTGTGAGACCAAACTCAACTCTTCTTGCAAGTCTCCCAGACTTTATGATAAAGATATCAATGCAAATACAATTTAATTGCAAATAGCAATTCACCTTCCTAACACATGAGTCACAGTAGTACTAAGTAGGTCAGGAACCAATTGAGGACTAAGTTTAGGTGATGAACATTGCCCAGAGGAAGATCCAAGACTGTCCTTGAGCCCTTGGGGTGTTAGTGAACCCCATGACTCTGTCTTGGCATGAAGCAGAGTAAATCCCATCACTGCACTGCTCTTACCTTTTGGGGCCACGGTGCCATTTCCACTGAAAGGAGGTTTTATGGGGCAGTGGGGTTAGGAGTGCAGAGCACGTGGCAGATGCAGTGTTAAGCTGTGTTCAGTCTGCATCCACTTAATTTGCAAAGCTGGGACAGGTTTTGGAGAAAATTGAGCATGGCAGGGTGATACAAGCATCATGCCATAGGGACCTGCTTAGGGAATGGCAAGCTACTGTTTCCCTGGTGCTGCTGTATGGGCACGGGGAAGCTTTCATAACACTTCACCAGCCATGCAGCCCCTCTGCTGCAGGCAGACACAACTGTAGCTGCTCTTATTTCTTTTTGTGACTGGGATGTCTGGGAGTTAAATGCTGCCATAGTTTCTTCTGAGAAATCAGGAACAAATTATTCTTCATGTCTTGTCCTACACTGCTGTTTCAGGAGCTGCTAAGAAAGTCACATTTTAACTTTGAAAACATTGTATTTGTCTTCATAGTATATTGAAGTCTTTCAGCTAAATCAGTTTAAGAAATTGCACATTCTAACCCCTGGCTTGTTCATTATATCCCACTTTGGGTTTTTTGTGTTTTTTTTTGTTTTGATAAATACTCCTGTCCTTTCTTTCTCTGCTCATTCACAAGGCCTTATGGCTCCACATCCATTCAGGAGCATTCATGGCTGCCAGGTCTTGGACAACGTGTGCATAGAAGTGTTGTAGTTTGTGTGTATCTGACTTGCCTCTATTCATTCTTGTGAGCAAAGCCTTTCCTTTCTGCCTACTGCCTTTCACCCCACATCCATGCAACCTTCATTACCCCAGAGTGGTTGAGTTGTTATCAAATGAGAGAAGTTCTCCCTGGTTTCTTTGGCTTTGGAGTAGGACAGTGGATGCTGCCTCTCAGATACCATCACTGTTGGGACTGGTCAGTCTCCTCAGACATGAATTCACCTCTTCCTCCTGCCCAGACCTGCAGGCAGGGGTTGTGGAGATCAGCAGCATTGGCCCCAGTGCTTCTCAGAGCAGTAGATGCAACCCTGACTGTTGACCAAAAGCCACATATCTAAAAGCAACCAACTAACTTATGCTAATAAGAACCACACCCCTTTCTGCTGAGGCGAGGTGCTGGGCGAAGCACTGACACAGCAGGACAAACAAGGTCCAGCCTGGTGAAATTTTGGAAGGAAAACATGGGAGGGATGTGATTTGCTTGTGGTCGTGCAGTGCTCCAGGGCTATGGCAGAACTCTTCATGGGTCCCTCTCCTGCTGCTGTTAACCTGTGAGAAGACATTTGCTGGAGCTTCCCCAAGACACACAGAAAGCCTCAGCCCAAAGCCCAGAGCCTGCTTAGAGGTCTTTTCTTTTCCTACCCCAACTATGAGAAAGAAAACCAGAGCATAGAAAAATGTAAAATAACCAAATAATTCAAAGTTTGGGGTGAAGCTCCAGTCTTCCTGCAAGCCAGGGCGTGGCATCAGGACCTGCTATTTGCTTGAAGAAGCATCAAACAAAAGCCAAAACAGGGCTGGTTCAAAGGGATCTCACTACAAGCAACCAGAGAAGCTGTTTTGTTACAAAAACCTGGCGCTGTGCAAGGTAGCTCAAGGATGTGCTAGCTTAAAATCCAACTCTCTGAAGAGCAGTTTTCTCTAGCAACTTCCTGTATGCCGTGTTTCTTAGTATTGGCTTCTACTGTGGCAGAAAGACTTGTTTTTAGGTGCTTGGGTTGCTTTTTGAGCTGCTAGACTGAATCCTACCTGGTGTCCTGGCTCTCCATGGTGCAGTTACAATATTGCAATTGTTGGCCTGAAAAACGTGAAATGGAGAATTAGGAAAAAGGAGATGTTGCAGCTGTGACAGAGCTTTTGCAGGACTCTTTGTGGGCTTGGCAAGGGAGGGAAGGAGTCCAAATATGTCTATTCTAAAATGTTCCCGTAATCATACCATGTGCTTTTTGTTTTGGAAAGGGAGGAATTAAGACCACAAGCCATCTTGGGTTGTTATCCTGTGGGGAGTTTTTAATTTTTCCCTTTCCCTGCTGTGGCCTGGCTCTACAGGGAGCTCTTATGCCAAGTTCAGTGGAAAGTCTGAGGTGTCCCCTGTAAGCACTGCAGGAGTTACTGCTTCAGAGCACTTCGTGCCACATCGGTCAAGAAAAGCTGCTCATGCTCTGGTTGAGCCTCCCTTACCTGACAACCTGCAGGTGTTGGAGGGATGATGAAGGATTCCCTGCAGCCCAGCTCACCTGAAGTCTCCCCCAGCTGAGAGCACTCAGGGGCACCTCATATTTCCAGCCAGCATAAACATGAATAGACAGTATCACATCTGAGACAGAAATCCAGAAAGGATTTCTTTTCCAAGATCCTAACTAGAAATGAAGTCTTTCTGGTAGGTCTTCCATGTGGATGTGCCAGCTGCCTGGTCAGCTGTGCAGCCCCACATCCAAAAGTTATGTTTCACTTGGCCTCCATGGGAAGGAAAGGGAGCCCCTGATTGCAGAGATGGGTGGGGAACTGCTTGGAGAGAAGCCAGCAAGAAGCCTCCATGTGCCTCTTTGGACAGGACCCGATCTTAAATAAGTGGCAGAGGGGCTGTGAGGTCCCCTGAAGCTTGAGGGGTGGAGGAAAAGGTAGACCAGAGGACATTTCAGTCTCCTGCACCCAGAGTGAGGGCTGTGGCCTTTGCAGGGGTGCCCAGACTCGCTGTAACACAGTGATGACACATTTGGGTGTTGAACTAGTTCATACACATGAACTAAAACTATCTCTACTTTACCTTCCAAGCTTAGAAAAAATCCAGAAGGACACAAAGTGCATGATGAGTGAGAAGGGAAAATGACTTTTTCTTTTTGGTCCTCTCAAACAGCTACAGATGCCAGGAGCAGCAGAGATTTTAAAGATTCTGTTTGTGACATAAAGCTCTGAAATTAAGTATCTTCCTTTACTTGGATTCATTAGCTTTCCATTTCCAAAACTCTGTGTTGGGAAGCAAAAGAGCATGAGCTGTGATAATACTGTTAACTGGCAGAGAAAGGGTGCTATCCCAGCAAGAACAGGGTGGAAAAGATAGTGGGAACCAGGAGGATTTTCTTTTTCACATTCTGCCTCTCATTTTGTTTACTCATCACCTGCAGAAAGGCTGCAATGCGAAGCATCAAGATTTTTCTTTTTCACACACAAAATATAGCAAAAATCTGTGTTTGCTTTCTACCAGTTAAAAAAATGCAAACACTTCTAAAATGTCGAACAGAAAGTTTTTTCTAACACAAAGTTCTCAATGCTACAAATTAAAATACAGAGTTTTTTCCTCCTTATTAGCTACAATCTCACAGCTCACAGCTAGTGTACCTTCTGCCAGCTGTTAGCTAAGTAGACATTGATGTATCAAGGCCAGAGCTGAGTCACTGCCAGAGGCTCATACTCTGTCTAATAATGCAGGCAGCAGCTTTGTCCATTGTTCTGTCTAGTGCTTGGAGCTTCAGTGCCCTCAAGCCACACACAGCTCTGGGGGTTCAGGGGTCCCAGAGTGGTCCCTGAGCCCACCACAATTCAGGAGAACAATCAACAGCTCGGAGTCCTGGCTCTCCAGGGACACAAGACCTCACTTCCCACACAAGAAAGCATCTGCAAAGCCTCAGCTGGATGATTTATTAGCAATTTTTGTGCACCCCAGCCCTGGCCCTATGATGAAAGCATTGAATTAAGAGTTTCAAGCTCTTACTAAATGAATCCCCTTTAGGGAAAAAATAATGCTGTGTATAGCAGAGGTTTTTTGCTGTGCTTTTTGATGTGATCCTACTGGAACTGCAAAGTCTTGCCTGATGCAGGCTAAGGTGTTCATGCTTTGGCTTTGTTTGATATTAGAGGTCATAAAAATCATGAAAGACTTTGCCAGCAAACTCCTTTGGAAAATTAATTGTCCATGAACATCATGCAAGTACTGTTTTTACTTGGGGGTCTGCCGATGGCAGGGCCACTTTGCCCAGGCCAGTATTCCCCCGAGACTTCTTGTGAGCTCTGGCCTCCAGGCTACTTAGGGTTTAGCACATGGGTTTTGTTTTTACACTGTGGTCTTTCTCATCAAAGCAGAGGAGGTGAGACCCATCAGGGGAGCAGTAGAGCAGGGCATATATCAAAGCTTAGTTCCTGGGAACAGCAACTGCTATATCTACTCCAGAACAGGAATATGGTGCTGGTGAATTTTAAGTCCTGCTGTCTTCATCCTTATGGGAGGCAGCATGAGCAGAGCAGAGCATTTCCCAAGGCAAATCATCAGCTCTTGGCATGGAGGAACTTAACTCTTCCCCAGGCTGTATAGCCCTGTGGCAGCCTGTGCTTGCAGCTGCCCCCTGACTCTTGTCACTTTCCAGAGAGTGGGGACACTGTGGTGGGACATGAGAGGAAAGATCTCACCACAGTGGCAAGGCCTGTATATAATATTGCATAGTACATTTAGCTAAATGCATGTCCTGATGTTCCCCATCAGATTATGGTACCTTTGCTGCGTTGGCTAACCCACACACCGTGGGTTCTCTACTGAATCTGCTCAGTGCAGAGCTGGCGAATGGCCCAGGAGCGCGCTCGCTGCTTTGCGGATCTCACACGCAGCCAGTGCAGGGTGCACAGCACTCAGTGTTACTGTGCTGCTGCTGTGGGTGGCCCAGGGGCTCTGTGTTCTGCTGGTTTTTTAAGTTTCGTCTTTGTTTTGCGGAGATTCATTTGAATGCTGACAAAAGTGCCTGGAGACATGGGAATGTGTTTTAGACAAATGCTGTATGAAGTGTAGTGTCCAAGTAAGCTGTAGCATGCAGACTTGCAAATGCTTTTGCTGGCTCTCCTCCAGAAGGATACAGCAGTTATCATATTCTTGGGAACTATACCCTCTTTGTTTTCCTCTGGTGCTTGCGGAAGGAGTAATTTTTACTACAATTACAGTGAGTTTAAATAGTGACATCTGTATGCTGAAATTGCTTTATGCCCTGTTTCTATTTTTGAAACTCTTGAGATAATGTTTGATTACAGAGGAAAGCTGCAGTAATGGAAGAAATAATAAATTCTGAATGTTATGGTGGCTCTCTAACACCATGTTGCTATTTCGATAAGGATTCAAAAAAGGTACACCAAAGGTAACTTTCTTAGGCTGGAGAAAACAAGTGAAAATGGGATATAAAAAAACCGGGTTGGACGGGTGACCCAAAAGAAGCTTGAGAAATGCCAGTTATTCTGTGTATGAGTATCTTGGGGGGGAGGGGGCAGGGGCAGAAATGCCAGTTATTCCAGGGCTTTTCAATCTAGTGAGCAAGGCTCAGAATAGCCATGGTTGAAGATTAACAAAGGTCAAAAATAAAATCAGACATCAGGCATACTTTTGAACAGTGTTAACTGATGACAAATATTGGGAGGAGCAACTGAAGGAAGAGGTTAATTGGTTGATTATTGATGTCTTCCGAGGAGGTCTAGGGTCTTTCTGAGACACAGGCCTCAGGTAAGCAGACATGAATGGCATTAAATGGTCATGTCTTTTGATGTGTTGCTCACCTGATGTTCTTCTGACCCTGTGAATGAGGGATGTTTGCAATGAAAACTGATGCCTTGTAGTCTGCTAGACCTCTTTTTCAATAGTAAAAAAAGGATTTGGAGTCCACAGAAAATTGAACTAATCTAATGTGGAGAAAAGAAGACTGTCCTCTGTATTAGTTCAGTTAATTAAATTTCCCAACAATACTACAAAGAACAATCTCCAATCTCTTCCTTAAAAATGTGGACAAAGAGCAGACCTTAAGTCCTAAAGGATCAATAGCAGCTAGAGCTCATTGTTTCTATATGAAGACTACACTATATATCAAACAGATCCCTAATATGTAGGTTTCATACTGATAGAGCTTCAGCACTGACCTGTAAGCTTCCCGGGCTGGCACAAATTGCCTGCAGCAGTTTATCAGATTGATAGATGCTTAGGAATACGTGGACTTTAAGAAGCTGAAGTTGTCCTGTAAATTGTACAACTGCACTTTTGATGCACTATAGAGACTTCCCTTCTATCTCTTTTGAGACTTACAGAAAAGGGAGCACTTGGCAGCCTGAAGAGAACAGATTGCTGCCCATCCAATCCACCAGTTCTCCTATATTAAACCTCTTTGGGTTAGTTATTGACTGCCACAAACTGGGATCACTTTTTTCCCCTGGGAAGGAGGAAATGTTCTGCATAATTGAAATACTTTTTAGTAGGGAAGGAGAGTTCAAAATCCATTTCAAGATCACATGCCCCCAAAGTATACAGAGTCCTCTGCTTGAAATGACATCTTTTCAGAATAAGAATACCAAGGTTATTTCAGTTCTGATCACCATGTTCAGGCTCAAATTAATCAAAGCCTGTTATCTGGATCCCTGCAATAACATGACTCACCAGCTAATGAGGACAGTGTCTATCACATGCTTCAGTCCTTGCTTTTTAAGATATGTAAATAAGGAACTTCCAGTACAACTTAATCTTCAACATTTCTTTTCCCATTTCTGTTAATTCATCTTCAGAATAATTATTAAAATACAGCATCTTCTCTTCTGACAATTACAAGAAATAGAAGATATCTCTCAGTTTTTATATACTAATTTCTTGTAATATGAAGTTGCCCAAGGGTCCCTCAGTACAGTAAGAGGCCTGAACATGTCTGATGAAGTTATTGCTGTGCCCACAAGCAAGAGCAAAGCATGATCATTACAAGAAAAAAAAAAAAGAAAAACAAACAATAACGGAAAATAACAGTAACATATAAATGTGTTTGCCTAGATTTTGCCTGTCTGCAGAAAAACAATGTGCCCTATGGATCAAGGAAGAAGAAATGCAAGTTTCTCAATCTTTGTTCTATGTTTCTAGATTGTGCTCTTATCACCTTGTGTTCACAGCTTGCTTCCCACAGGTTGTGAGTGCTGATGGATACCTTACAATGGCCTCAGACTTGGCAGGTGTTGGGTGTGTAGAAGGAGCCAGGTGTCAGCCAAACGTGGCACCCGTGGGCTGCTGCTGACGTAGTTTGAGCGTGGGGCTGGATTTGAAATGTTGAGCAGGACACGGGGTGCAAGGTTTGTTTCTTCTGTCCTCAGCTGTCTAAAATGTGGCTGCCTGAAGCTGAGGAAAGGCTGTGATCTTTCTCTACCAATAACTGAGAACGCATGCACCTCCAGACACCTGAGATGCCTATCTTAGGGTGGCATGAATTGCTTTCTAGACGTGACTCTTCTTGTCCATTGATTGTGAAGGGAACACAGGGGGCTTACAAACTTCAGCAACTAACTTTTGGGTGTCTGAACTGGGGGATTTAGTAAGCAAACTGGAGCACCTCAGTGAAAGGTAAGAGGGTGATTTTATGAATGGTTGCAAGGTAAGAGATCCTGGAATTCAAAACAGGGCTTTTCAGCTGATTTGCTGGTTGATCCAGTAGTAGCAGTGATGGTGCTGCCACATCCTTCTTCTGAAGAACACCAGTCTGATTGTGCTGCTTTTTTCTCCACTCTCAAAGGTCGCCACTGCGAGGTCCATCAGATGACTGGAAACTACATGTGGGACCAGAAGGCAAATGTATCTTTTGATATTGGTGTAAATAAAGAAAGCCTGCTGCCTCTCTGGTGGAATGGATCAGAGCCTTTGTGGGTCACAATGATGAAAGCTAAAAAGAACGTTTCCATGTACTACTGGCCAGGTTAGTATGTGAAAAATTGCTACCATGCATCTTGACATCTGAGCACTCCATATGCTGTAGGAATGGCTCTCTAATACAGTTCTGAAATACAGATAGGAATTTTATGTGCGTTATTAACCAGACATAGAAATAATTAGCTTTTCTTCAGTTATGATAATTTGCATATGCTTAGAAAGGAGAAGACTGAAGTGTCTAGAGACAGCTTTCCACTAAGTGCTAGCTCCAGGAGGGTGCTGGCTTGAAGAGCATCCCCTCTTCCATCAACTGCTTTTTCCTCTTGCCCCCCTGTAACTTCTGCTATGCGAGTGGTTGCTCCATGGATGGTTCACGGTCCAATCAAAGTTAAACAGTAACCACCCTCCCCCAATGCTTCTTTGGTTTTAATCTGGAAATTAGTAGGTGAGAGCTGAAGGTTATCTGCTCTGTGAGGACAAGAAAATCCAGCTGAAAGCAAAGCATCCTTGTCCTCTGCTCCTCATTGTTAATTTATCTGTGGTCCCAGTTGCTCTGAGTCTGAGCCATTAATTTGGAGGGACTTGGCTTTCTGTTCCTCATTTGTTAGATATTGGACCACTGTAATGACTAGGGATGTGTAATAATGAGTCCTTTTTAACAAATAGAAGTATTGTATCCCCTTAGGCTATGCATTTAGGGACTCACATGGAAATAAATGTTCCAGCTGAGCAACCAGACCAAATCCCTTGCAAAGCACCCAGATTCTCAACTTTTTTACCTTCTGTCTGCTACCTACCCTGAGCAGCCTGCAGATATCCTCAACGTGCAAGCGCAGGCTGGAGGACAGAGAGCTGTTAGACGAGCTGTACTGATACAGCCAGTGCCAGCAGGGCAGTGGCAGCTGACTCATGCCATGGGCTCCTGGCCAGCTCATCTCTGCATCCCCATGCACATGTGCCTGGCCACAGTCTTTCCATGCAATGTGGCTAAGGGTGTCCTGGCAAAAAGCCCACGATTCTAAGGAATGGGAAGAAAGAATGAACCAAGAGGAAAAACACTGAAAAGCCATCCAGAGTGTTTCTACAGTACTGAAGAGAAAAAAGATCTGAGGGTGACCATATTGCCTTATGGACTCAGAGGCAGTCAAAGAGTTTTCATCAGCCCTGAAAAAAGACTGCTTCCTACTGAAGATGTCTCAAGTGATCCAACAGCAAGGCAAATAGTAAGATATAGAAATTACACAAGAACGTAGGAATTCTTCTAAAAATTTACAAAAATATCTCTTTCTGTAGAAATATCTCTTTCTGTATTCATTTTTAACTACTATTGTAATTGCTCTCAATAGGTATAATTATGTACTGAATAGATGTAACAGCCTACAGAGAGCTGCTGAAATCCAAAAATCCAGTATCACTTTCCATTAAGTGGTTTTGGACTTTACCTAGCTCCTTCATGGTGCCCTTTGAGCAGTGTTTCCCAGGGAGAAAACATATCAGTTATATATTTATATGTATCCCTGTATATATATGTATATCCTTCACTCTGCCTATAATTTCCAGCTGAAAATTGCAAGGAACAAAAGGAAACCCCTTTCCCCAGTGCTTACACTCCCAAGTATATGCATTGAACTCTCCTATGACACGGGGAGAATTTTTGCATGGATCTGGCATTTTAGCTGTGACTGTGACATATACCTCTGCCTGTCCTTAATTATTTATCTGTGATGGCTGACCTTTAGCAAAGCCATCAGTGCTTCAGTTCAGCAAAAGCTGAAGCACATGTTTATTTTAAGGGTACTCGTGGTCTCAAAGGACACATTGGCCATAGAGGATCAGACACAGGAAGCAGAGTGAAATGTAAAACTACTAAGCTAAAATACAAGGCTGTTGGGCTGCAGTAGGACTCCAAGTATAATTGGGGCAAACAGAAGTCACTCCAAATGCAACAGCATTTGTTACATTTTCCCTATATGATTTTTTAAACCATTTTCTTTTTCCATAGTAAGGACAAAATCCTTTCTAAAAATTCTAGAGCTATCATTTTAAAGCTTAAATTCTTAACAAGCCATTTGAATGGGGAGTGATACCAAACAAAATGAAAATAAACCCCCAAGATTTAATAACCAAGGAGAGTAGAGGTCCCACAGACATTTGCACTGCATATGATCTGCTATTAATGATTAGCTTTCCAGCCTAAAGATACACTGCTGCTTAGTCATGAATCTTGCAATTATGATAAAGATCCAAACAGGAAAAGTCTGGGAAACTCTTATTAGGAACTGCAATATATAGCCAAATTCATCACACTTGGTTCTGGAAGATGCTGTGTTCTTTTTAGCCAGTAGTAGAGACAAACAAGATCAATGAACCATAGCAGGAATGCATTGGAAAAGCCAGAGTGCTGATTCCCAGGATTAACTTTTTACCAGTGTCCTTTCTTCCTCAGAGCCAGTTCCAAGCTTTGCAAAGTCTGAATCCAAAATCTGCTGCTTCATTTTCTTTCCTATGTTCCTCTCTCATGCGTAGTCACTGCCTAAAGAAATAAAATCCAGACCCCAGCACACAGGAACACAGAACAGGAGAGCACTCAGATGCAAACAATCACACAGCTTTATCTGTGAGCCTAACATAAACCCAGCAAAGACAACTCATGGGCAGAAAGCATCTGAGGTCTCGTGATTCTAGAAGCAGAGGAACCAAACTATTGCCATGCTGGGGGCCCCAAAAACACTTCTGCCAAAACATAAGGCCTTGGCTTGTAGGAACATTTTTCTCCTTTCCTCGTGCTGTGTGTGGGGTGAAAGGCACAGCCTCACACTCAGGTTGCCTGTCTGAAGCAGTGCTGCTCCAGCAGGTGGAGAATGCCCAGAGGAGTGCAAGAGCATCCTGGCAGTACCACCGAGGTCAAAATCTTGTAGTGGTCCTCACCCTCAGCCCAGTAAGTGGTGTCATCCCACATGTTCCAGCTCCTTCATTTTCCAGCAGCCTATGCAACTACTTCAGCTGAAGTGCAGTGACAGCTTCTCTAAACACTGAAATGAGAGACAGAGGGGAGAAGAAAAAAGACCCTAAACTCAACTTTTGCCATTTAAACATAATATTTACCAGACCATACAGCTACTCTGGAAAGTTTTCAAAATCTTCTGTTATGACATGAAGTGTCCAACTGTTAAACAAATGTTTAGAAATGTAATTTAAAGCTGGCAGAGATTCAAGTCTCCATGTCAGATAGATAAATGGGGGTTTATCACTCTGAAAGAAGTCCTTATTCCTGCTCCAATAGTTCAGGTTTTTAAAGAAAGGTTTAGCATCATACAAAACTATGCAAAGGTGTCTAGCATTACATCTTAGTAAATACAGCTTAACTATTTGTAGTTTAACCAAGAACAACTTAGCATTCCCTTTGGCTGGCTCCAAATCTGTTTAAATTTCCTTTCCCATAATATCTAAAAGAAAAAATTACCATCTGTCCTGGCCTCTACCAAAATTAAATGTGAATATTAATGGGTCTTCATGGCCAGTATTTTGGACTTGTAACAAGCCTTAACATTAAAAACCCTAATTTAAGTTCTATTCATCATAAAGGCTAAAACAAAACAAAACAAAAAACAAGCAAACAAAAAAAAACCAAACCAAAACAAAAACAAAAAACAGGAAAAGGAAGCTCTTGGTGTCTAAACATCTTGAATTTCCAATGGTACTGTCAATGAACTGCACACTTGAAGACCACTATTTCATGGCCAAAATTATTAAATTATTTCTAATTGTTACAATCCTGTAGTCTTTTACGTCATGCTCATCACTTGACAATCTAGAAATAGCAAAGATATCTCGGCAACTAAAATATCCCAGATCCCCAAGAGATTAATGCTCCCAGTTAAAATTATCTCATGAGTAATTCTGAGGAGTGTTATTTGAGAAAATTACAATCTGATGTCAGTATCTGAAGAAAAAAAAGAGCCAAAATGATCATATTAGTCACTGGCTGTGAGCAGTTATCCACCTGAAGTAAAACACAAGGTATTTCTAACAACTTTCCAAATGCATTCTTAACTTCTTGCCTGGTTTTTGAGACAATCTTGAGTCAGACTCAAAGTATGAAAGGAGAAATTTGCTCCAAAGTTCCAATTCAGTCCTGAAATACTAGTAAAGCCTACAGGGGATAACTGCATCACCTCCAGCATCTGTGGTAGCTGAAAGCCTTTGTTTTGCTGCTGGTAGCACCCAGGACATCCTACAAAAGACTGGATCTCAGGGAAGGGGACTTCCTGGATATGACTTCAGGCCATTCATAGAATACATTTTTCTGGTGATTTGGTTAAGTATCAGCTTGGACCCATCTCTGCTGCACAGGGGATGCTGTGTGCAGATGTATAGGAGTTTTATGGTGGGGTGATCTAGACAGTCAGTCCTTGTCAAGTAATCTACTGCTGGCTGTTTATCCAGGCTGCAGACAACTGTCATGGTGTAGATGGTGGAGAGAAGAACATTGAAGTATTTTCATGCAGAAAGTGGAAGATTAAATCATGTGTTTGGGGCAACAGGGGAAGAATGAAAAGTAATTACTATCCCACAATTTTAATAGAAATAATAATTAGATATAGCTTCAAGAGTAGGCAAATGTGTTTTTACGGGAAAGTAAATCAGTTGACTACATTTGATGTTTATTATTGCCAATAATTAATTAATCATAACAGATGGGGTCCCTTGAAACACACAAAGCATGTGGAGACCTGGGAGCTGCTACCACAGGCTGAGAGACATAATCTGTCATTGTGCTATGGCCCTTTAACTTTTGGAAAGGATAATTTCCATCTGACTTATCTGGCTTTCTGCAAATCATTGAAGGTTTTAAAAATTTCCTAAGCTTAAACACTTAAGTTTTTCTAACTTTTCATGGTACTCCTGAACCATCCCATCAGAAGACTCCTAGCCAGCTTGGCCGGCAAGTGGTGTGCTTGTCCCTGTGTCCCAGTACTGCACCTGAGTGATGCGAGCTCATGGGAGCTGAGATGCAAGACTGACAGACTCCCCTTATTGAGTGTCCCAGTAAGCACACCACTGTAAATCACTTCTGATTCTAGGGCCCTCTCTACTCACACCTCCTTCTCACACCCCAAGCAACAAGTCAACTTGTAACAATCCTTAATGCATTTCATTTTCCTCCCAACAAAGACTTAGAGGGACCCAGAGGGACCGATTCAGGCTTTGGCTTAGAGTTGCCTTTTTGACCACACTGTGCTGCTGTATACAGAGGCCTTTTTGCAAAAGGTGTTGGTTTTTTTTTGCTTTTTTTTTTTGTTTGTTTGTTTGTTTGTTTCAATTCCTCCTTCCGCCCCTTGTTTTTTGATGTATTTCTGAATACATCAGAAAATGCCTAACTGTGATGGGAGGACTCTGGGGTTCTGGAATGATAATTTGCATTAATCCAGTGTTTCTGGAAGCATACTTCTTTTAAATATTAATATTATTCAGCAGCATAGTAACTGGAGAGCAAAAGGGCAAAGAAACCTCACAAAATCATGTTTTTCTATGTTCAGGGCCATGTTCTCCTGTAGGATTTGTTGCCACAAATTTTTAGGCCACAAAACAGACTTTATTTTGTAAGAAAGGCGGCAAGTTACCAAGAGAGTTAATTGGTTTACACTGTTTTAATAAGACCTCCTGGGAAACAGATACAATAGTGGAGAGCTAGTATCACATAATAAAATACAGTTTATAGAGGATATTGCGACGTAAGATACAGCGTGTCTAACTGGAAAGTATTTGCTGAAGTTTCAGAGAACAATATCTGAATCTATTATGTTGAAAGCCTGGAAATGAAGCTATATGGCCACAGAAGTTAAAATATAAACAAGGTGGTGATTTAGGTGGAAATGGTTTGCCACAAGGGAATCAAGCATTTTATTGTGGGGAGGTCACACAGAGACCTTACTTTTAGAGAGGGAAATAAAAGGGTCCAATGTACAGTTTGCTACAAGCACTTGTCAAACCAACCTCTCTCTCCCCTTTTCCCTTGCCAACCACATGGTTTCCTGCAGGGAAGGCATAAGGTAAGTAATGTCACAGGGAATTCACAGACCTGAACTTGGACACCAGGGTGTGAGGTCTGTGATCAAGGTGAAATAGCAGAGCTTACCACATTTTTTGCTCATAGGTTGCGAGGTCGAAATCCTTGGAGTCAGACCAAGTTACTGCCGCGAGTACTTCAGTGTCCCAACAGACAAAAACTTCGCAGACGCCATCAGCGATGCCCTGGAATCTCTGTGGTACGACACTAGATTTTTGCAATGGGGGGTTTCTCTAGGACAAGCATTTGGATTTACTATCAGGGAGATTTTCAGGATGGGCTTCCAGGAAGGAAGATGAGGGCCAAGACTGCTTTGTAGTACCATCACAGAAACAACGCCATAACAGAAATCGGCCCTTACATTGAGAGTGGAGGGAAAGATGTGCTTCTCTGTTTCTGTGTAGGCTACAACAAGGAGACATCCTGACATAACTCCTTTTAATTTGCTGTTTCAAGCAACTTCAGGATGAGCCTGTGCATGTCTGCTCACTGACCTACAAGAAAAGGCTTTGAAATGCTTGTATTTAGAGAGGGAACTTGGAAATTCTGAAATTCAGCTCCAGTCACTTCTTTATGAGACTGATGCTTTGGCTTTTTCTTCATTTGAGAACATCTCAAGCAAAATATTTTTTTGGAGAGGGCATTCATTTTGTGCAAATATGAGTATAGAACAGAGTAGAATAGAAGAGTTCAGTTGGAAGGGACCTACAACAACCATAGAGTCCAACTGATGTGAATATGTCTCTCAGACAACTCCTACAAAAAATGTATGCTCCAAACCCAGCTTTCAAGTTCCACCATCTATCATCCAAACATTTACAAGAGACAATTCCACATAAGGTGTGGAATCAGGGAAGATTGCACCACCACATGCAGCACCAATGCCTTACTTTGGCTATAACTAAGCTCCTCCTTTTAAAGCCTTGTTGGTTCCATAATTAATCCAATCCTAGGAAACCCTTCTACTTTAATACTTGCAACTGCCATAGCAATTTGAATCTGAAAAGTTTTGTATTCAGGTGCTGAGTGTTGATTGTTCTTGAAATAAAGTCTCCAAAATGATGAGAGCACTGCTGGGGAAGTTGCTCCCTGTTGCACTCTGGGTCCTGCTGCACAGATGCCCACAAATAAGTGATTGCGGCATGGGCTTAGATATAAGGTTTCTGAGACCATGTGAGAGGTTTTATCCTGAAATTATTTAGCTTAGATTTAAAGAAAGTTACCTGCATGTGACATGAGAAAGCCATATGTGCCATAGGAGGCTTTCTGGAGCTTTTGCAATGCTTTTAATTCAGTGAATTAAAAGGGGAATGGAAGATGTAATACAGACATTGGCTCTGACTTCTGGTAGAAACCCAGAATTACTGTAGAAAGTTTTTGGTCTGGTATCATTTTGGGACGGTCAAGGTATACTTGAAGCTTCTTGCCTGGTTTTTGTGAAGCACAGTGTATAAGGGTGCTCTGTGCTGCTTTTCAGCTCTGTAATTGTGAACATGGTTAAAAATGAGGCACAAGCTCTTAAAAGTACCAGCCCTTCAAGCTGTTATTTTGCATAGCTGGAGAGTTTCAATAGCTAATTCAGTCCAAGCCACAAGGCTGCCTGTTGCTATCTGCAGTGGAAAAGGAAAGGGACACAGCAATGTTGGTGGAGCAACTTGCATGAGGTGAAAGCTGATGATTTCAAAAAAAGTGTAAATTCCTGCCACCAAGATGTCATAAATAACAGCTACATTCTTCTGAAGTGCCCAAATCTCAGAGATCATTCCAGCACAGCAGGAGGTCCTGTCTCTGGTGTCTGCTTACACACCATCCCTGGTGAATTTCTTCCTGAGTTCTTTTCCTTTAAACTAAGTGCCCTGTCTCCAACAAGGCAGGAAAGAGAAAAAAGGAATGATCTTAGATAAAATTAATAATCAGGTTTGGGTGTAAATACTGCAGGGACTTAAAGTAAGAAGGGAGGGTAGAGAATGAACAGATTAAAAATCTGGTAGGTTTTTCTTATTCTTTCTCTCATCCATCCTCTTTGTTTATTTCTTTAAGATTTAGAAAAAGAAGTTCCATGCTGCTGTGCCAGCCCATAAGAAGTAAAGCCTTTGAAATGCTTTTATTGTAGGCATATTCATTTAGCAGGATTTAGCATCTCGGAGTAGAAGAGTCTTGAGGTTGTCATCTATATCTTTCCCAAGTGCTTTTGACTTTTGAAGCTGTTCAAAGGCTGGGAAATGCTGTGTGTTTCCTTTCCACACCCCAGGTAATTGGGAAAGCCCATTAGGCTGAGACTGTCCTTAGCTATATGTGAGAAAGCAGCCTGTGGCAAGGGCAGTCTGTTGCCTGGAGCAGGTATTAGTAGTTAAAGCACTGTACTTGGGCTCCCACCATTAGCAAATTTTGCAGGGGCTCCAGGTTAGAGAAGTACCTAAATCATCAGGGTGCCACTGAGCTTCTCTTGCAACCAAAGGAAATCATCCTTCAGCAATATTCTCTAGTCTTTTCAAGTGGGTGCTTCAAGACCACTATTTGGACCAAGAATATCCAAAACAAAGTTAAACATCTGTTTTTGGCAAGTGAAACTAAAACCTCCCTTGAATCTTTTCAACAGCTGTAACTTATGGGCTGTTGTAATCTACCTACCTTCATGGAGAGGTGTCATGAAGTCTGCATTGTACTTGCAAACTGTGCTGGTAGAATATAAAATACTTCTTGGTGTTGCCATCAATGCTGTCCAACTTTCTTCAGCAATTTTTTCTAAGTCATTTATTTGGAAAGTTACTGGTGATGGAAGAAGACAGGTCTAAGAGAACACTTCTGTCTAAAGACAGAATATTTCTCCCATGCAAGCCATGATAAGGGTTTTCTTAGAAAACTTAGAAAACCCTTTTTTTCCATAGAAAAACAGGCAAAAATGGAAACAAAGTCAAACTCCAGACGTGCTGTACCAAATCCTGCAAACTCCTAAGCATGCTTCATTACTGGGGAGCTTGTCCCATTGAAGTAATTAAATATTCTTCCTTACAGCACTGAGCCCTCACAGAGAAATCTAACCTCAGCCTAAATGAGATCACTTGTTTTATGAAATTAATCTCTTTCTTAGCTTCTATCTTGATCAAAATGATAATGTACTTACAGGTGAGAAGGCATAAATTAGTTTAAGTAGCTCATAATACAGGTACTGCAGCAGAAGAGAACTATTTCAGTAGGTTCAATGACTGTGTATGCAATGGAAAAATTACAGGGTTAAATTTTAGAAAATAATTTATGCCTAATACAGATGGAAAGTAATGCTTAAAATGAAACTGGGGAGAGGGGAGGGCCGCTTCATTTAAATTATTTTAAAATCTTGAAGAGTGAGAAACAACAGTGTTCTGCAGGGCCAGCAGTGGAGAAATTCCCACCCCAGCAGACATCTTCAGCTTCTCACAGGACTGCTCCTCTGAGGCCTTCTACAAACTGAGAAATGCAAATAACAGACCCTAATTTATTTATTCAGTCCTTCATCTCTGATTTTGCCTCTTCTGTCCCACTCATTACACCAGACTACCCAGGTGTCTTTAATCAGACATGCTGGACTAACAAGTCTTTTTGTAGGGATCTTCATATGGATGAGAGCATGTAATATGGATGGCATGCTCTGCCATGTATTAACTACAGCACATAAAGACTGGGTTTGAACTTCAGGAGTATAGGTTTGTGATTTTATCCACACAACTTCTCTCAGGGAGATTTACAGTGAACAGTAAAGTGGTAATAAAAATGAAATTAAGCGCTGATGTGTGCACTATCCCCACTAATTAGGCTGAGAGCAATCAATGCAGAAAAGTATGATCAGCTAAACTTGTACAATTCTGAGATTACTTTAGTTTCCCTTGCTCATGTTCCTGAAAAAAACCCCCTTCTAAAATCTCATCCCAGTTCATACTGCTTGGTATTTTGTAAGGCAGAGCACATCCTGAGTTGACCTCTGTGGTTTGGAAGACCTCACACAGGAGAAAGCCAGAAGTGCCAAACCTTAATTAAAGCACATTTGACTGGTAATTCCCATAATCCTTTTAATAGGGGCATTCAGCACAGAAATCAGAATTTCTTTGTTACTAAAGGGAAAGCTGCCTTCCTAATTCAAAGAGGTTAGTAGAGGACTGTCAGGCCAGCCTGTGCTTGCACATGGCAGTTTCCACCTGCTGCCTCTGATGGGAGTCTCAGACAAACTCAGGAGATTCTGGGTGTGAATAATGAGCCCAGCAGTGCAACAGGTGGTAGGACAGGACAGGCTGGAAGCAGAAAACAGGGTTTTGTGTCTCTACATGCTTGTGAAGGCAACAGTGCCAGCAGCCAGGAGGTCTCCATGTGTGTCAGCCTTTCACTCCTTGCCCTCTCTCCCACACCCAGCAACAACAGCGCCGAGATGGCCGCAGTGTACTACGAGCGCATCGATGTGGAAGGCCACCACTACGGCCCTGCGTCCCAGCAGCGGAAGAATGCTTTGAAGGAAGTGGACAAAGCCTTGAGCAACATGATCTCACTCATCAAGGTGAGTGGCATCCATAAACCCAGCTCCTGGGTGCCTTTGGAAAAGGCTTTTAAAACTGGTCTTTGTGGCACTGCCGAGAGCCTATTAACACCTGTAACCGAATGCAGTGGCTGTAAATTTTTATTTCCTGGGAAACAGGCTACTGAGTTAATGTGGAAGTCAAGGCACCATTACTCTCATTATTATTTTCATTGATGGCATTATAACCCTCCTGGTGGATTTATACCAGTAGCCCCAGGAAGCCACAAACCAATATACATGGTGCTCTGTTTATGACTTGTGTTGCCAGCTGAACTTCATCGTAGGTGAAGGAATCAAAACTGTGTTTCCTAAGGTTTGTGGAATCAGATGATTAACTTTTATAGTGGTTTTCATGACAGTATTCAGAACTCTGTACTTGGTTTTAAAAAAGCATTATTAAAATGATTTTGCAGCGAGAAAATCTTTTGGGTAAAGGGCAATTCTGTGAATTTTTCTGACAATGATAAATGCATGTTGGAGTTTTTATGTGTTTCAGTGGAGAGAGGAATATGTATCTTCAATTTCACTAAATATTAAAAGCTCTAATGCTAAGTGCTCTTGTTTGGGAGGGAAAGAGAGTTAAACACCCCTTCCACAAGTGGTATCATAGCAAAATTGCTGCATGGGCTTGTTTTGGAAAAACTCTGGTGCTAACCACTCAGACTCTTCCAGAGCAGCAAGTAAAAGTGGATGTCCACCTTTATGGTTGGTGGCAAAGCACATTGCAGGACATTAATGGATGTGATCCTTCTGGTTAACTTCCACAGAATCAGTGGGTGTCAAAAGGTGATTTAAATTTTCCAGCAGGCACAGACAGTGCAAAGCTCTTACATGGCCCTAAAAGTTGTCATGCACTTTCTTCACAGAGCAAAGGCCTTCAGAATGATATCAACGTCCTCCTCTTCTCTGATCATGGGATGACAGACATCTCTTGGGCAGATAAAGTGATTGAGCTGAAAAACTATATCAATATGAGTGATACCATACAAATGAAAGACCGAGGTCCTGTTGTGAGCCTCTGGCCAGCTCCAGAGAAGCATGCAGAGGTGAGTACAGCCTAGTTGTACCCCTCCGTTTTGTGTTTTCTCAGTTTTTCTTCTTCTCTTTTCTCTTAACATCCAAATACTGTTCTCAGAGATGTGTGCAAAAATCAGCTTTGATCAGAAGTCAGACTTGGATCCTGTGACACCCTTGTGATGCTGGTTTCCTAAGGAAAGTGACACCAGGCAAAATAAAGAGCATGAACTTTCACTGTTACATGGCAAGGACATGTGCTTTTAAACCCCACCCCTATTAGCTTCTGATAAATAGCTAAAGGATTTTAGCTCAAAATGCACTTTTAGGATTTTATATATATTAGTCAATTTACTGACACTCTAGCTAGGATGTTCAAATGATCTGGAGTAGGTTCAGGCATTCATATTCCAGTAAACTCACACTGAGGAACCAAGTCCATTAGACCAGAATTGCAAAAAAAATTTTTTTACAATATTGTCCTTGGAGGAATCTTTGAAGCATGTTGGATTGAGTCAACCATAAAAGCTCAATGCTAGGACTTCAGGGTTTTGAGGGATAAATTAAAGCAATAGAGAAAAGATTTGAAAATCACTTGAAAAGAATAAACTAGTATATTATATTTTAACTAGAAACCAATGCATGAGAAGTCATTACTACTGTCCTCAGAATACAGATGAGTGGATGTACAAAATGGGCAAGCTGTTCCCTAGGCAAATAGTTTTGGTTTCTACTTTATATTTTATCCAGTTACAGTATATTGTAGCCTGTGCAATTTTTAAAAAGAGAATATTTGCTGATCTTTGCACCCAAATGGTCTCTTCAGGAATTGTGTGTCTGTGACATTGTGAACATTTCAAATTAGTGCCAGAACTGAAAGTTGTCTTAGAGGCATGCATGAGCAATTCACTCGCAAGTGCACCACAGGGGATCACAGTGTTGATATGCTTAACCCAGAGCTCCCTGTTTTTGTAGGCCAGACCTTCAAACAAGGGCAAGTTGCAACTTCACACAGCCATGGGGTTTCATCTGACAAAGCTCTTCAGCACATGCTTCTCTCTCGTTAAACAGCCTAATATTCCTAAGGAGAATAAAGTACAATGCCCTATACTATGGTTTTATTTCCTTCCTTCATTTCTTTTTAGGATTTCTTACTGGAGGGCTGCTTTTAAAGCAAAATAAAGTTGATTTTCAGTTTCCCAACAGCTAGATTCTCTATTTCTAATTAATTTTAGAGAGCTATGTTTATGAGTTGGAGTGTATTATAACATAGTGGTTACCATCTCTAAGAATTATCCCATTTCAAATCACCAGAGGTACTGGTGACCACTCTCTAGCCCTGGTCATGGTGGGAGGAATTGTGGCATCACACTCTGGTGCTGTCCTTATGGTCACTGCACATCAGTGCACACATCTGGTACACGTATACAAGGGTGACTTAGCTGAAAGGCTAGTGAAGAACCTTTCATTCTTTGAAGAACAGAGCTATTTATTCCAGAAGATTATTTATATTCAACTTGTTAAAGAACAATATAGAATCTGGGGATTCCAATAGCTGCCTTCTCTTTGGCATATGAACATCTTTTCCAGGCATTTAAAATCTATTTTCTGACTAATGTGGGGTGTAATGACATTTGTGTGATTATATTTCAGACAGTATGATTAATATTAATAAACCCCTTGCATGGCATTGTGCAGATTCAAAGCTGCAGGCTTTGGCTAATTAATCTCACATTAGATAACTAACGAAGCAGATAACTGAGCACTATCAATTCCTTGATAGTAATTGACTGGGTAAGTGCAAGAAATACAGGTGAGGTGACATTCATTCTCCACTCAAGAGCACAAAGAAGGAATGAGTGGCAGATGCTAAAGACAATACCACTTTTCCACACCTGTACACAGTGCACATGGTGCCTTTGAGTATCTCACGACTTTACTCACTGCCTCCTGTGGAGGTGTGGTTTCTCCTGGTCTGTTTCTGTAGGCTGGTACACTCACATGTATACATTTGTGAACATGGGTATTATAAATACACATAATGCATGAATTCGTGCATTCCTATGTGTTCATGTTGCGAGGTTTTAGAATCTCCTAAACCATGTAGGTAGGTTTTGTCCAGCCATGATCTTTGGACAGACAAAGTCCTGGTTTGAGTGTGCTGATGATTAGCCATTATAGGGGATTAGCCATTTTGGAAATCCAGGTGTTTCCATGTACCCATGTACATCCATGGGTACATGGAAACACCTGTTTCCATGTACCCTTTACATCCATACAGTGTCCTGATGTACCCTTTACATCCATACAGTGTCCTAACATTGATTTGTTTTGCAGATATATCAAAAATTGAAAGCTGTGGAACACATGGATGTTTATAACATACAGGATATTCCAAACAGGTTTTTCTACAAAAAAGGAAAATTTGTGTCTCCACTAACTCTCGTGGCTGAAGAAGGATGGTTCATAGTAGAGGTAAAGTATAGAAGCAAAATACTTAGGAGCGTGAAAAGGTGCAATGTATTGGTGATCACTGAGTTAAAGTCAATGGGCTGACTGCAAAACTAATGTCAAATTCTGCTGTGTGCTTAAAATAACTTAAAGGTATTGAAGCTATCCTAAAGGCAGACAGTTAAATAGTCAAGATGCCTCTTTTTTCTCTGTTGTCATAAAGCAGTAGTTCTTGTATTTCACATTCCAGTTCCGTTGTCTTACTCTTTTTCCCCCTGCCATCTACCTTCATTTCAGGCACAAAAAGAGTGTTTCCATTTTAAGTCCTTATTATCCCTCCATTCAGCAGTACCTTGTAGCAGCTTTTCCTTCTGCCTGGCTTTCCTCCCATCAGACTGTCCTAAAAGTGCCCCATTTCTCCCAAGCCCACCAGTCTCAAAAGGGTCAGACTGGAGATTTACTCCTCAGAGGTTCCCAGTGCACACACTGAAAACCTGGGAACCTGTTAAGCAGAGAACCCAGACATGAAGAGATTTTTCATCCTAATTTTCTTACTGTGAATTGTTGCTGTTACTTTGTCCTTGTGCAATGTGGAAGTGCGCAGCAGTGACTACTGGGCACTTCCACATCACAGATACTAATTGCAGCTCAGCACAGCTCAGAGGGTGAGACCACTGTGTATCTTCTAAGGAGGTAAACTGAGCAGTGGTATTAAGTGATCTGCCCAAGGCCATACATGAAGTCAGTAAGCTGACAACAGAACCATGGAATCCTGAGTTTCTTTTGTGTCCCAGCATAGTCAGTGCACTTCATTGCCTTGCAGGTCATTGTAACTCAGCTGAGCATCTTCTTTCATGGCCTTCAGAGCCACTGCTCACCAAGCTTTGCTCAGTCCACACTACAACATTTCTCACTAGCCAACCTGAATTTAGCATAATAGTTTCTACAGCTGAATGCACCTCTAAAAAAACCTGATGGCTTTTGAATACAGCTGGATGAGTACCACATTTCTGATTAAAAATAAAAAAGTGTAAAAAGCCAGAGTTAAGATTTAGACAGGTAAAGTAGGAATCGGAAACATTTTCTCCAAAATTATTAAAAAAAAATACAACTAAACTCTCTCATACAAAAGTTCAAAATAGAATGTTTTTACATATTCTGTAATAAAAAAATAAAAAAGCACTTTAAAAATCATTGAAACTCTGACAAACCTTAATAACAGTGCAGCAAACACTGCTGCTATGATAATTATTTCTGTCTCTCTGCCCATTCCTTCCCATTGTTTCTGATTTTCAAGAATGTCCTCTCATTAATGCTGTCAGATTTCCCTTCTCTTCGGTACATTTTCATTATCTGTGAATGGGATATGAAAATGAAAGTTTCCTGTCATGTTTTTAAAGAAATTATTGAGCCTTCTATTATACTTCCTGCCCAAACCACTGAAGAGAGGATGTGCAGCTCTTCCCTGTCATGCTCCCAGGGTTTTTTAACTCTCTGTTAGCTAGTGGATAGCTAAAAGCTGTTTGAAAAAGGGGATTTTGTTGTTGGTGGTGGTTTTTGAAAGAGACAAAGTGGGTGTATCTGGAAAGTTGTTTTCCTCATCACAGAGCATAGGAACTGAAGCCCATTTACGTTTTGGTTAAAGCAGGATGAGGAAGGATTTTGCACTGTATCAAAGCTGATCTGCTCTTATGACCTTGTTCCCTTCACACAAGTCAGTGGTCCCCATCCTTTGGGCCTAAGATCCCCCAGCTGCTCTCCTGTGTGCAACAGTGGTGTTAGCCCTCAGGGCTGCATGCTCACTCTGTACCCGTCCCAGTGTACTTCCCCAACATTTAGAGATCAATTGCAGCACATTTTCTAAACATGCACATGCAGGGAAAAGTCCATTGTCCACAGTCTCAGATACGCCTGTTTCATCTTTGACAAGGATTGCTAGCCCAGGCTTAGTCTGAATATGAAAAATTACATCTCAGATGAGTTCTCCATCCCATTTGGACTTGCCAGGCAGGCACACTAGTGTACTGCCAGACTCCTGGCCCCAAAGAAGCCCCAGGAGTTTGTGGGGTTTGCTGTAAGGCAGAGCCTGATGCTCCAGAAGGCAGTGCTGTGATGCTTGCACAGTCCTGTCCCTCAAGCTACAGCTGTTAGTGGCTCCATTTCATGAGCTCTCACTTCAGCTGCAGTTATGAAAGTTAGTAGAATGTTTTCTGACTCAATTAGCACCAAAAATTATGGAAATGACTGTGCCTTTGCACATTCTGTTGCGAGTAGGTGTCTCCTGATGTCTGGGTGGGTTATGGAAAGCACACTACCTCCTCCTGCATGTGATATTTCTGGGGAAGCAGCTGTGTCCAGGACATCTGCTAGGACCATGAAGGGGTGTAGGTATGGCAATGTCATGATGCTGCCAAAGAACCACTGCAAATTTCATGTGACTTCACTTGTCTGAAGCTGATGCTGGCAAACGCTGTGTAGGTTGCCTGAAGGCGAGCAGCACACTTAATCCCCAGGAATCACAGGAAGCTGCAGCATAAGGAGATGTTATGGCAGGAAGAGGAGAAGGAGTCGGTTTTCTCTTTGGCTTGCTCTGAGCAAGGAAATACGTGGGGACAGGAAAAGAAATTTGTTAGCTAACATAGTTTCTTTTAATCTGGAACAGATTACCCAGAGAAGCTGTGAACATCTCTCACTGGAGATGTTCAAGAACTGTCTGGATGCAATCCAGATAATGCAATGTGATCTAGGACAACCTTGCTTGAGCAGGGAGGTTGGACCAGATGATCTACTGTGATCTCTTCTAACCTGACCCATTCTGTAGTATTCTGGAATTATCTGGTACCTCTGCTGAGTATTACATATGAAGAAACAGGGAGTTCCCATGGAAAATAGCTGGAAGAGCTACACCTCTCAGTCATCACTACTGCTGTCCCCAGTGCACAGTCAATTTTCTTTCTTAAGGAAGAAGATAAAAATCAGACAAATGTTTATAAAAGGAAAGGGATCCTCACTTAATCTGCTTCACCATCTGCAGGAGCTGCAGCACTTGCCCAAAATGGGAATGTGGGAAACTCTTTTGGGGCATCTTCTGTCCTTCTGTGCCTGAGTGTGAAGGCTAAACCTGGACACTCTAGAGGACTGTGCAGCTCCTTCTCTGTAATTACTAGATAAATTAATGTCATGGGTCTGATGAACTGTCAGTTGATGTTCTTTGTTTAAGTGAAATTGTTGCCATAGTTTTGGGGTAATGTGGAGTGACACATCTGTCTGCTGCTATCCCTAAGGAGCATGGGACAGGAAAAACTCATGGACAGGTTGGTCCAGCAATTTGATCAGCCCCTAGAACTGCTGGTCTGACAGATATGGCACAGTTGTAGGGAAGAGCTGTTAATACAAAGCAGGAGAAAGTAAGGAAGGAATTTAAAAGTACATCTTAAGCGCAATATGGGCGAGGAAGAACAAGATTTATAATGACAAATTAATAAAGCATAGATCCAGTGAGCAAGAAAATAAAACAGAGTCTAGACCACAGAGGGTGGGACTGTCTCAGGTCAGAGCCAGTGTTCCCTGTTTCAAACCTCATTGCTTTAATACAAAACCAAGTAGGGAGAAGAAATAATAATTAGAAAATATCTAGTAGGGGTGATATTTGTATTGTTAGGCTGACTAGCCAAATGGAGCAAAAAATGACTTATTTTTCTAAGGTGTCAATGGCATGTGGGGCAGAACAACACCCCAGCAAACCCATGGGAGCACATGGCGCTGGGTGGGAGAGCAGTGCTGCAGGCATGGGGAGAGGGACAGCACCTTCCTTACACATGTCACATATGACTGTGGTACTTTGTGCATGTGGCAGAAATCTACATGAGTTGTCCTCCCCTCCCAGTTGGGAGGTGGTTACTCACTGAGACAGCAAAGCCAGGGGTCACCCCTCCTGGGCATGAGCTCCTGTGCAGGTCACAGCACACGTGGGGGCCTGATGGGGTGGTACAGCACATGGAGACACCACATGGCACTCCACAGTGCTCTAGCACAGCCCAGCAGGCAGGCACTAACCACACTCTGCTGCTGTCACCCAGAGCAGGGACAAGCTGCCCTACTGGGAGAATGGGACGGGGAGGAAGGAGGCCTGGCAGAATGGCTGGCATGGCTACGACAATGAGCTCATGGACATGAGAGGCTTCTTCCTCGCATATGGACCAGGTACAGTGCCACCATCCCTGGTGTTCCACCTCCCCTGCAGCCCCATGGTGTCCTCACCCCTGCATCCCTGCAGCTCCTGGCACATCAGGACCCTGATGTAGCACTCTGCAACACCCAAAAATTACAAATAGATGGCATGATTTCCTCACTACGGAGGGTTTCTTGCACTGCATCTATTTTATAACTGAAGAAAAAGGGCAGAGATATGTGAAGGGATTTGGTCAGCCTCTCTCTGATGTCTCAGTGCAGTTACTAACTCTTTGCCCTGTTGTCCTAAATTTTGGCCTAAACTTTCAATTCTATTTGAAACACATTAATCCTGATTTTGTCAGGGTATTCAGACTCGCTACAGCAGGGCACTTTCTTTGGGAAGGTTGCAGCATACCTCACCCACCTGTCTGATGGACAGACACAAAACTCCTGGTTTCCACTTCATCAGGCCCTTTAAACAGGGCAGAGCACCAGGCTGCAACTGCAGACAGGAGTGAAAGCCCAATGTGCAATACAATTATTTCAGGCTATTACGTCTATCAAGCACATGCAGTAAAGTAGCTCCTATACTTAAAAATTCAGGGCTTTTTTTAGAATAAAATTGGTCTAGAAGTAAAAAAAATGAATAAAATTGTTGAAGATGTTTTTGCTGAGCTTGCTCTAAATTGTATAGCATGCCACATCCCAGCCTGGTTGGTAAGTCCCAAGAAAAGCAAAGGAGCCCTTGCCCCACAGCACCCCACATTCCAGGGACTGAGTCCCAAGTTGCATGATGCCAACTCCTCTCTTTTGCCTGCAGATTTCCGATCCAACTATCGAGCGCCTCCCATCAGATCTGTGGATGTTTACAACATCATGTGCAGCCTGGCAGGAGTACAGCCACTGCCCAACAATGGCTCCTGGTCCAGGGTGGAGTGCATGCTCCGAAACACAGCCCCCTTGGCACCACTCCCCCCGTGCAGCAGCTGTGTCCTGGCACTAGCTCTGTTCTCCCTGTTCGCCAGGCAGATCTCCTTATTGTGATCCCTGAACAATGTCAGTCAGTGTCACCAGCAACTCCATCCTTCTCTGTTTGTTTTTTTAAAGTTCTTCATTTGAATAATAGCTTCATTAATAGAGTGCTGTCCCTCACTCCTCCATTGTGCGCCACCAGGCATGAATCTGACCCATCCTGCATTTACAGTGGTTTTAACATGAAGCCAGGTTTTGTGCTGCTCCAAACACAGCTAGGGACAATCTAGGTATCACTCACCTAGATTTACAGCACTGCAAGTGAGGGCAGAATTCTGGCTGGGTATCCACAGAGTTTTCTGGTGGGTGCACATGGGGACCTCTGAGCATCAAACACATCTCACCCCAGCATCTTTCACTGAGGACCTAACTGGGTGGCCATACTGAGAAGTGCAGGAGTGGACACCAACCTCTCTGCAGTCAGCTGGGTTCATCCTGGTTCACCCCTTCAGCTCCACGAGCAGCAGAGCCCCATCTTCTCCTTACAGCACCAGCCAAGCCCTGCCTATACAGACACAGTCTGTAAAGAGCCAAGAGCTTTGCTGAGGGACCATAATGCCAGGAGGGGTGGGTCAGCAGCAGAGCAATGAGAGCAACCTACTTCTCTCAGCCTTTCCTTCTTTATTTCCACCACCATGAGTATTGGCTCTGCCCATTTCCAGGGCCAGGCTTTCCTCACAGACCACGAGCGGAGGGGAAGGCTGGGAAAGAAGAAAGTGACAGAAATCCTCCACTTCAAAGACAGTGGGAAAATAAATAGACATGTGGACACTCAAGTGTCAGGAGAACATAGGATGAGGAAGCCTGGCCTTTAACAGCCCCTCTGTTTTTCCTGAAAAAAAAGATGGTGAAGGTGAAGATAATATCATCTGATCATGNATGAGGAAGCCTGGCCTTTAACAGCCTCTCTGTTTTTCCTGGTGAAGATAATATCATCTGATCAATTTTTGATGTTTTATACCCAGTTGCATTTCTGAAGTTTTTTCAACATTTACTGCTCTTCTATCAGCTTTTGCTCTCTGTACCTCTGCCTGGTGATCAGCACATTTCCCTTTATCCTGCAGCAGGGAAAGAGGTCTACACTGATACATCTACCACCCTCCCAGCTAATCCTGGTGATTTTTTACACCATGGTCTATCAAGCACAAGCAAAGTTGTAACAGCAAAGTTAAATTAAACAGCAGGAGAGGATAGAGCTGTTGCCAGAGGTGCCTTCGGGAGTGCACAGCACTTTATCTGATATACCTCTGAACCAGGAGCTTTCAGCAACAAACTGCCTTTGGAAGGACTGAGGTCCCTCCCCATGTAAAACAAACCTCTAGGACTTACTACTCTTCTGGATCCAGAGACAAGCATGATCCCGGTATGTGTGCTACAGTGCATTTAAGGGTGAATGATTATACTGTGGGGAAAAAAAACAAACACCAAATTAAACTTGACAAAAGACTTCTGTAATAGCTGTAAAGATTTATGTAATGTGTTATTAAAGCTCAAGTGAACCATCAAATCAATTGGGAGAAAAATGGAAAAAATCAGGCTTTGTTATTAGACTGTTGAGTATAAAAGGCAATTTAGTGCTTTCGAAGCATTTGCAGTAGCTGTAAAACAAGCACCTATTGTTCAGAGTTCCCTGTTGCTCTTTAATGGACCACACTCAATGAAATGACTGGAGCACATTTTTAAAGGAAAAAGAAAAAAAAAAAGAAAAAAGAAAAAAGTCAGCATACAAGATAACCAAATTACCAAGTTTTGTCAGAAAATCATCAGGATAGATGCCATCAGTGCCTGCTAACCCCTCCACAACGTGCCATTTTAAGTCTTACCAGTGAGCAGAAGCCAAGGTCTTCTTACAGAAGAAACGTTTCTAAAGGTATAAGGGTACATTCAGCTCCTCACTTATACAAACAGAAATTGAAAATAACAAATTGGGTCCCTTGAGTTGTTCCATGAATGGGCCATGACTCATGAAACCAACACTGATCCTTGTGAGTACTTTGTGTAACTCATTTTTGTCAGTGTTCACATGCAAATACCGAAGGGTAAATCCAATTGCAATATGATTTGTTTGACCTTAATGCAAGCATTGTGTGTATGGTAAAAGATACTTGGCATGTAAAAGCAAAATTTGATGGCAGATCTTCAAGAAGCTCACTAGCTTCAGAGAACTACAGCTCATTAGTTTTTGAAAAGTGCATCTTTCTTCCTCAGAAATGTCATACCTCTGAATCAATTCACATTCTCATTCAAAAATCAAGTGTCTTAACTCTTGCCTATTTTTCTGTATACTATGCAATGGAGGTGGGTGTATTTTAAAACCTATTTCTGAATGATGTTTTTATACAATGACTGATTGTGAATGAGTGAATAATTCTAAAAATGGTGTTAGTAAAAGCCCTTCTTTGTAAATACTGTAAGATTTTTGAAGAAAAGAATAGCCCAAAACCTTCCCTTAAACACTTTGCCTTTCTTGTCTAATTGCTGCATCAAAGTGTGATAAACAGTGTTTGAAGCTTGTGCTGATTAATTATCAGAAAGACAAATGATAACATTGTTTAGAAAAAACAAAGTTGTCAGCATGTAAAGTAAAGACATTAAATGCATCACACGAGATGATGTAGCTTGTATATGCAGTCCTTTTTTCCATATGTATTTCATTATTTAACCTTTTGAACATCCATTTAGGAACATGTCATTCCCACTAGGCAATGGACATGACAAAACATTTTGCACTTCTAAGAAGAGAGGTGAGTTCTGGATGCTCTCTCCAGACCCACTTCTCTAAGCCTACTGTGTCACCATCACATCAGCTGCTTGCACAGAAATTAAGAACATTATCCATGGTATGAGGGTGCATTAGGCTCAGGCTGTCCAGAGCCCCCCCTTTCCCAGTGGGAGATGGTGAAAATGTCAACAAGACCTCGGAGACCAACGCTACAGGCCTCAAAGACAAGGGGGCCCTACTCCACTCTAAGCTCCACAAACCAACAATGTCCACTGAAGAGTCTAATTTAATAGAAATAAGTCACCAAGCCTACTCAGTAGAATTTATCTCCTTTTCCTTATATTAACTGACCACAGAGCAGGGAGTGGATGATGGAGGAGGACCAGTGCAGGTATGCCAAGGAGTCCTTTAATTCCCAGCAGGACTCCCTCTGAACCAGTAGCACTGCCAAGGTCTGCCAGAGATGCTCCCCTCATGTTCTATGAACATGGGTCCTCAGAAAAGGGAGGTGCTGAGGGACTACCTGCACAGGAATAAGTCTCAGTCAGCTCCCCATAACAGTGCCAAAAATGGCAATTTCACAGCTAAAAAGGCTGAGCCCTTTTTACCAATGACTTGATGGCCATGCAAGTGGCAGGGCTGGTTAAGGCTCAGCGGGTGAACCCTCCAGCATCCCTCCAGATGCAGCCTGCATTGCCTGCACAGACTGCAGCCTTGTGGAGACACTTTCTCATTGGCCCAGACACCAGCCTGCACCCTTCACAAGAACAGAGACTTTGCAAATAAGGGGTGAATGAGAAGGTTTTGCAGTGCTGGTCATCTTCCTTGTCTCCTAACTAACACATCACAATACATCACAAAATCACAAAGTATTTGGAGTTGAAAGGAACCTGCAAGGATCATCAAGTCCAACTCCTGGCCCTTCACAGGACCATCCCCAAGAATCACACCATGTGCCCAAGAGTATTGTTCAAATGCTTCTTGAATTCTGTCAGGCTTGGTGCTGAGGCATCTGTCAGATGTTAGCCCTTACACCTCAGGGTGTATGGGCTAACAGACCAAAGGAGCTCTGGCCACTGGGAAGTGAAAAGCATTGGAAAAGCTCCGTGAAACATTTCCTCGCCTTCTTTTCCCTGTAGGGCTGTAGCAGAGAGGGCAGGTCGCAGCAAATCCAACTGGAATATTTTAAGAAAATGTGGCCTAATGATGAGGAAGGTTTGGAACCCTGCATTTTAGCATAAGAAGTCTTTAACAGCTGTTTTGAAAGACAATTTTCACATAAACAAAAATATTTTTGTGAAAGTATAAAAAAAATCTACGTTAAGGCAAGGTTCAAAAATAAGAACATTTCAGAATTAGTTGACTGGACACAGTAATTCTCAAGTTTCATTGAGATGGACTGCATGGATTATATGGACTGTATGGATTATTCGGATATTTCAAATACATGGAAATTGCTATGGACTTAAAAATCAGTATGACATTATCCCAAATCTGTATCAATTACACCTGTTCAACTCTGCCAGCCCAGTTTCATCAGGAAACCACTCTGAGCTGCCAGGCAGCCTGCCCTGCTCCGGCCAGGTGTGTGTCCGAGATGCGGAGCGCCTTGTGCAGCACCAAGGCTGCCGCGTGTCTGTTGCGCTCCGCTGGACCCTCTCCAGGAGCTCCACGTCTCTCTTGCACCGAGGAGCCCCGACCGGCACACAGCTCTCCCCACAGGCTGCCTCTCGCCCTCTCTGGCCCATTTTCCGCCCGCCAGGCGGGGGCGAGGCCGCGGCCCTGAGGGGCG